>CM044442.1:57623239-57633561 GCA_024363595.1 Xenopus borealis
ACTCCTCTGTCTGTGAGACATGGAAGTCTACTTACCCTATTCTCTCTGCATCTCCCAGATTTCCTGATGGTATTACCATTTATCCCGGTAATTACACCTGTTACAGCAATTGACCGAACTACTGGCCGAAACCTTCACAATTTTACTAAAGGGTACTGTGCCTCATATAGTAATACGTCCTATGACAAACTGCTAAATCAATCCCAGTCCTTAGGTGACATTTTCTCCATCTTGGAAGGGCGAGTGTACCCTTTGTAAGGCTATTATGCCCCTACATGTTTTCTCCAACGTTGGCCAGTCAGCACACCCCACTTCTAACACCCTTCATGTCTCTAAAAGGGATCTTACTCCAGGAGGCAGTTTCGATCCCCATGTTTATATTGACGCAATTGGCGTTCCAAGGGGGGTCCCTGACGAATTTAAAGCCCGTGACCAAGTTGCTGCCGGCTTTGAATCTATCATTCCAATCATCACAGTAAATAAAAATGTTGATTGGATCAATTATATTTACTATAATCAACAACGCTTTGTTAATTACACTAGAGATGCTTTGCAGGGTATTGCAGATCAACTAACATCCACCTCGCAAATGACATTCCAGAATAGAGTAGCCCTAGATATGATCTTAGCTGAGAAAGGTGGTGTTTGCAAAATGCTTGCTGATACTGGTACTTGCTGCACTTATATTCCCGATAACACCGGCCCTAATGGTAAGGTCACTGTTGCCATTCAAAAACTTGAAGATCTGTCTGTTGAACTCAAAAGGAATTCAGGTATCACTCATCCATGGGACGAATGTTTTGGATGGATGACAGGCTGGCAAAAGGTCTTAGCCCAGATTAGCGTTACTTTATTGATTATTCTGATTTTTATTTCATTTATTTTCTGCTGTGTAATCCCTTAAATTAGGAAGATGATTTCTTTGCTTATTGCTTCTTCAGAAGGCTCACAACTCAAACTTATTCATGCTGCTCATGTGTAGTCACTTACGTGACTAAAGGGGGGATTGAAAGGGTTAACTTCTATCCTTGAAACTTCTGTCCTTGCTCAAAACTTCTTTTTGCAAAACATGCTTATATGTCACGTACTCCCCAGCTGGCCTGAGCAGCCCCCAATGCCCTTGAGCCGAATATGTTTCTTATCTCTCCCTATCACGCATGCCTGCACACCCCACTCTCCTTTTGCAAACACACAGAATAATACTTCTCATTTTCCCTTAAGCCTAAGGCATACCTTTTTGTAACACGTCATATTGGCTATATAAACAACTGCTATAACCCTAATAAATCGGAACTTGCTTTGCAACACACGTGCCTACTGTGTCGTTCTTTGCAAGACCCCTGTACAGAGTGTATCTGAAGAGGTGTAATTAGATGATTTCTGCCGTGCCAAGACGAATCGATTCGCAAATGTTAGCACAAAGATAGCACAGTGAAAGTCCGGAAATTCTCCTGTTCCTTTCACTTCGCTAAAGCATTTTATACAGTGCCACACAGAAGGTTACTGGTTAAGTTAAGGAATGTTGGCCTGGAGCATAGTATTTGTAACTGGATAGAGAACTGCTTAAAAGATAGACTACAAAGTGTGGTGATAAATGGAACATTTTCTAATTGGACCAGTGTTGTTAGTGGTGTACTGCTGGGCTCTGTACTGGGTCCCTTGCTTTTCAGCTTGTTTATTAATGTTATTAAAGTACGGTTTCTATTTTTGCAGATGATACTAAATTGTGCAGAACTATAGGTTCCATGCAGGATGCTGCCACTTTGCAGAGTGATTAGTCTAAGTTGGGAAACTGGGCAGCAAATTGGAAAATGAGGTTCAATGTTGATAAATACAAGGTTATGCACTTTGGCAAAAATAATATAAATGCAAGTTATACACTAAATGGCAGTGTGTTGGGAGTTTCCTTGAGTGAGAAGGATCTTGGGGTTTTTATAGATAACATGTTGTCTGATTCTGGGCAGTGTCATTCTGTAGCTACTAAAGCAAATAGGGGTCTGTCCTGCATAAAAAAGGGCATAAACTCAAGGGATGAAAACATAATTATGTCTCTTTATAGATCCCTAGTAAGACCTCATCTGCAATATGCAGTGCAGTTTTGGACTCCAGTCCTTAGGAGGGATGTAAATGAGCTGGAGAGAGTGCAGAGACGTGCAACTAAACTGGTTAGAGGAATGGAAGACTTAAATTATGAGGGGAGACTGTCCAGGTTGGGGTTGTTTTCTCTGGAAAAAAAGGCGCTTGCGAGGGGACATGATTACACTTTACAAATACATTAGAGGACATTATAGACAAATATCAGGGGACCTTTTTACCCATAAAGAGGATCACCGGAATGCACTGCCGGATGATGTTGTGATGGCTCATTCTGTTGATGCTTTCAAAAGGGGCTTGGATGATTTTTTGGACAGACATAATATCAAAGGCTATTTTGATACTAAACTCTACAGTTAGTGTAGCTATGGGCATATGGTTTGTGTGAATGAGTGTAGGGGTGTGTGTGTGTTTGATGGGTTTTAATTTGGAGGGGTTGAACTTGATGGACTTTGCCTTTTTTCAACCCAATTTAACTATGTAACTATGTAACTATGTAATATGGAGATGATGGGGATAATCACTTCTGAGTATGCTTAATTGATTCATAGTCATGTGAGGTGGTTGTAAAGTTTTTTTTTATCCTGATTGGTATGGACACGCCATTTTAAAGTATACCTGCTCTCCTATATAGCAGAGGCACAGGACTCCTGTAGCGCAACACGCACTTAAATGCGTGCTAGATCTCATGCAATAGCAGAAGAGGGCTATATATATACATATATATATTAATATATATATATATATATATATATAATCTATAACACCTTTTCTACATAATGCTAATGTGAGTATTGTTTGTAAAAAATAATACAAAGATATTCTTAAAAGTGAAACATTAGGTAGTAATATTTGAACTCCTTGTTTAGTTGCAGGAAAATGTCTCAAACTAAACACTGCAAAGTCATAATAGCAACATATTAGGCCCCAGTTACTACAGATATATTTCACACTAACAGGAGATAACCTTAAAGTAGTAGTATACTCTGTAATGTATAGTCCAAAGGTTGGGGTAACTTATTTTTTATCCACTAAGTAGTCGTTCCATAGTCTGACAAATGTATAATACTTTTGTTCAGCACGCAAAAATTTCACAGATCACTAATTTATTAGTGCCATGAATTTATAGTAGGATTTTATGAGGTCATATACAAAGTTAGACCGATCAATTGCACCCATGGGTTGCAGTGTCAGCTGTCTGCAAATTATTGCCTCATCCTCTCTAATTTTATCTTTAGACTGGTCATTTCTACATCTTATGATACATTGTAGCTAATGTATTAAAATACACAAAGTCTGAAACTTTAAGATTTTTCTTTTCAAAAAGGTGACAAGTAAATGCTTTCACCTTGATTCATTGTGAAGTTATGGATTATGGGTCACTTTTCCAGAGGTAGTGGTGGGGTTGCATTACATGTCTATAGGATGTTGGGAAATGGTTTCCTTTCAATCTATGAAATCAGGTATGTCCATGTAAATAAATGTAGACTGAATAAGCTCATATAAAGAAGGTGGGCATTTATATGAACACGAAGCTCACTTTTAAGGCATCAGATTTTCACTCTCAATAGACAACAGATGTCAAGTATGCAGGACTGGACTGAGAATTAAAATAGGCCCTGGCATTTCAGGTACACAAGAGGCCCATCAGCCCACATAGAGGCCCAAACAGCCCCCACCAGCCCACTAAACACTGACTTTCTATGGGACCTTATAGCAGCCCATCTGGCATTTGCCCTAACCCACAAATGGCCAGTCGGGCCTGCAAGTATGAATACTTTAAAGTTCATTGGCAGGAAGCAGATGTCTAACATGTAAAGCCTAAGGGTTATGTGCTGTTATAAATCTTGAGGTAATGCCAGTTGCTGTTCTGCGGTTGTTGACTGGTTATTAGTTCCCAGTCTAATTCCATTTTGTAGACTTCATATCATTTGTATAATCAATGGTTTTTATTAAACAGAACAAAAATGAGCAAAAGAGATGATTGTTTATATATAATTATTTATATTAGAGGGTAAAAAGAGTAAGAATGGAGGGACTGTTTCTTGGTTGACACTGTGCCAGTTTCTCTGTGTTACCTATTAAGGAGAAACTGTTATTGCATTGTTTAACACTTTTCAATAATCTTATTGAGGTATACAAGCTAAAAAAAAGGGAAAAAAGAACTCAATTTCATTGTGTTGCTCTAGTAAAATCTCAGTGTTTAATGCAGACCTGGATATATGTTTTGATGTAACTTTAAAGGTTGCCAGTGTTAGTAGCTTCCAAGATTTATTTAAAATAAAAAATTATTTATATAAAGGGGAGTTGTCACCCTAAAAAATAATTCCAAATCCTATTTTATAATGTTAGTCAAGCAAAATGAATTCCACTCACACTAAATAAATTATTTGCAATTATAATTTCACACACATCAAGCATCAAACATTTTTTGACACTGTTATTTATTTTAGTAGAAAAGTTGTACTTCAATTGTTAAGGTATAACATTTCTGACATCGTACATTTTACTTTCACATCAGTACCATAGGTTAGATATATTACTTTGAAGCATGTATTTTAATCTACTATGTTTCGTTGAATTATCAAGAAGTTAGAAAGAAAGAGGAGATAGAGAAACAAATCAAAACAGAAACAAAAACCATGCTCAAGTGTTAGGTAACGACCAAAAAAATAAGATAAAAAAATAAGTAATATGAGTCATAGTAAAACCAAACAATAAGTCCAATAGCCTTTCTGGATTTAAGGAAATAGGAAACTATCTGAGTAAGTGCTATGATTCCATGGTGACCATTTGTTGTGGTATTTGTTTAGAGATTGGTTGTTTTTCACAGCATAGTATTCCAGTTTGTAATTCAAGGTGTCAGTATCTCTTTAAGCGTAGCAAAAAAAAGCTGCTATTATTCTATCTAGGAAGGCCCTTGAAACCCAAATTTCATAAGGACTGCTTTTAAAAAAGACCAAGTTACCCTATCAAACGCCTTTTCGGCATCCAATGAAACTAAAAGACAGGGATTCTTATAAATATTAGCATGTAGTGCTATGTAGTGATGGGCGGCAACAAATTTGTGGCGAAATGCCGCAGGCGAATAAATTTGCAAAACTCTGGTGATATTTTGCCAGTGTCTCGTTTTTGACGTGGGCATCGTTTTTGGATGCCAGCGCCCATTGCCGGCATCGAAAATATGGACGCCGGCGCCCATTTCCTGCATTGAAAAAACGGACACCATTGTCCGTTTTGTCGACGCCGGCAATGGGCGCCGGCATCAAAAACGGACGCCTGCGTCAAAAACGAAACGCCGCCGATTCGCCCATCACTAAATATGATAATCAATTTTCTAGCATTATCCGGGGCTTCTCTAGTGGCTACAAACCCCACTTGATCGTTCCAAAAGAGTGGGGGGTGGGGGAGAGGATTTGCTAAAATTTTTACATTGTCTTGGGGGTATAGTTTTCTTTTAAAGCAGCAGCAAGCATTGGAAAAATGTTTTGGGCTAGTGCTCTATAAATACTATTGTTAAAACCATCCAGACCTGGTGCTTTATTGAGTTTTGATGGTCAACAGCATTTCATCCTTTGTAATGGGTTGGTTCAAGAGGTTCTGTTTATGTTAAGATAGATGAAAAAAATTGATCTATATCTTGAGAAGTAGGCTGAGCTATGGTTTTGTCTTTTGTAAGTTTAACTAAATGTTTAATATGATTTTAATGAGATAGTATGGAATTATTCATTTTCCAGGAGGAAAATGGAGGTGGATTATGCGATGTTTATACAAATGGCCTGCAGAGGTCACTGTGCACATGAGTTATGCTGTGTATACACAGCACTGTCTATACTGAAGGATAGAGTTTATGTTACTGTTGTGTAATGGCTGCATGGACCTGCTAATAAAGCCCTGTTATACCCTGCTCATCCTCGGCTACAACACAACAAATTGGCGACGAGATGTCTCATCTACCTCTGCAGCAGCCTGCAGCTTTTCTTCCAAACCCTGTTGAGACTACCATAACTTTTACTGCTTGGATCCGTATGTTTGAAAATTCCATTATTGCTGTTGACCAAGAGGAGATTTCTGCTGCTAGAAAGTGTGCTTTACTTATTCACTGCCTGGGAGCAGAGGGACAGCGTATATTCTATACATTACAATCACCTGGTTAAACTTATGAAACTACTCTTACTGCTATAAAGAACTTTTTCGTGCCAAGAGTAAATGTGGTTGCTGAAAGACATACATTCAGCCAATGTGGACAGCATAATGGTGAATCCACAGAACAATTTGTAGCAGCTTTGAGAGAGCTGGTTGTTACCTGTGATTTTGAGAATCTATAACAGATGAAATGCTAAGAGACCAAATAGTGGAAAAAACAAACTCACATAGCTTTAGAGAGAGACTGCTCCTAGAGCAGGATTTAACCCTTGCAAAGGCTATTACAGTTGCTAGCCAAATTGAAACAGCAGTGGCAGAGGCAAAATACGGTGCTAAGGAAAGGGATTCACTGCAAAATCGTGCAGCAAATACAAATAAAAAATGCTGCTTCCGCTGTGGTTCAACACAACACACTGCAAACTATGCTACATGTCCTGCAAATGCTCAAAGGTAGGCCACCTTTGCTAAGATCTGCCGTCGTTCTGCTAACTACAAATGTTACAGTATTCAGTGTGGATAAAGCTGGTACATTTATTCCAGACAACTTTATATGCACTGTCAATGTCAATACTGGTTCTGCTGACAAGGGACACTCCATTAACCTGTATCATGCTTAGCACAGGTTCAGTTGTTTCTATACTACCAAAGGATATTTTCTTGATATACTTTGCAAAAGATAAGCTTGTTGCACCTGCCCTGAGACTGGTTAGTTACTTAAAGGATCTAATCCCTGTGCTTGGTTGCTTGCCATTGGTACAATTTGAATAAAATACTGTAAAAATGTGACTTTAACATTGTGAATACGGGTACTGCTATACTTGAAATGGATCTCTTTGTTGTAGTAAACCTACAATTAGTGAATGGTCTCATTACTACAGCACCAGTCACTGCCACACAGACTTTGTTTAAAATTTCCCCCACAAAGCATCACTGGGCTGTGCAAAGAACTTTGTGCACAAAGTTAAGTTGAGATCAGAAGTAAAACCAGTACGCCAGAAATTGAGGTGATTGCCCTTCTTTATAAGCGAAGCTGTCTCAAAGGAACAACATAACTACAGAGCAACGTGCCATGCAACAATTCAAGCATCCCCAGCTGAATTTTTACATGGCAGACAGATGTGCACTAATTTACATGTTGCAGACATTAAACTTCCATTAAATACTGTTCCTAAAAAATCATCTACTGCTGACATTATTAAACGTCAACAAGCCAAACGTCAAACGTCAACAAGCCAAACGCCAAACGTCAATAATGCAAGGCTTATACTGACAGAAAATGTGGTGCAAGAGAAGTGCACTTTCAAAATCTGCTAAATTTCAAAGGGATAAAGAGGATTATTAACAGAATCAAATATATACTTGGAGAAGGTTACCAAAACCCATACTACGTAGGGGGAGATATAACTCTGGTAATTCACAAAAATCTGTTTCCTTCTCCAGTGCGGTTGAGAATGATTTTTTTCATCTACAAGGACAACGGCTGAGGACTTCCTCTCTGATGATTTTTTACAACAAAGACATTATCAACACCGCGGAATGCAAATAAATTCTTCATCAAGAGGGAGAAAAGGAAGAGGCAGAGGACGGCAAAAAAGCAACGACGAGGAGGGAGAAAATTGGGAAAGATACAGTTTAAGGAAGATCACCAATCAACAGAGGACCCAGTGGTAAATGTGTTAAATTTGGCCAGTGTTTCACTGGAAGACACACAGGTAAAACTCCTATTCCGTGGTCTCGCTTTTGCTCCCGATAGGAATTTCAATGTCTTCAATAGTTTAATAGACTTTAACTAATTCATAAGGACATTGACACTTAAAAGACATTTTCTTGCAGAGGATACTGAACAGGTCTCTGCCTCTGACATTGCCGATTCTCATTTTCCTTTACAGGTTGATACAACTGAAGACCATATTACTCCTAATGACAATGTTGCAATTGTAAAAGATTTTACATTTAAAGAAAAATGTGCACTAAGAGATCTTTGGGATCTTAGTTCTCATCGTCCCTCAGGTGATAGTTTGCGAGTAATTGAGTATGAACATGTAATGTGGATTTTATAATTAGGACACTGTTACACCCATTTTCTACCATTTAGCAAAAATACATAAGGGTTTGCAGAACTTGGAGGGCAGGCCCATAGTCATGGGCATTGGTTCCCTTTTGGAGGGTCTCTCTATTTGGGTGGACAAATGTATTCAACCATTTGTATTTGGGTTAGACTCATACTTACAAGACTCTATACAAGTAAACTATACAATATGATATGGGATAAAAAATATATCTGGATTACCTTAGATGTGAAATCACTGTATTCAAGCATTCCTCATGACCTAGGTATTGCCTCTATTGAGTATTATTTAACCTATTTTTCTAACTATTCAGTAGATCTAAAACAATTTCTTGTGGAATCTGTAAGATATTTACTACACCATAATTATTTTATGTTTGATGGAGGCTATTACCTCCAGAAGTGTGGGGCAGCAATGGGGGCTGCCTTTGCACCCTCATATGCGAACCTCTACATGGGCCAATGGGAGGAATCCCACATTTTTGGAGGTAATTGCCCCTTTAGAGAACAGGTGATGTGGTATGGCCAATACATAGATGACTTGCTAATTATATGGAAACGAGGACCTCTATCCCCAGAGACATTTTTAAACTATGTCAATGATAACAATAAATAAAAGGAAAATAGTTATAATTACCATGCAAGTAAATTGAAAGAGACTTCTGAAATGGTCTTATCCCCCGGATATTATAGCCCAGGCATATAATAGGGCGACTGAATGTACCCAAGAAAGTCTTATATTAAGAAAGGATAAAAAAAGTGAGAAAAGACAAGCTACTTCAGGTTCTGGAAAATTTTTCAACAGAGCAAAAACTTTAACCAGGTGAAATCTATTATGTATAAGTATTTGCCTATTCTCTATGGGGATAGAAAACTGAAAACAATTTTGGATAATACTGATATAAAATGTGTATCACGGAGAGCCCCCACTGGCCAATATTCTGTCACCAAGTCTCTGTGTTACTGATAGACAAAGAAATAAAAGGTCATTAATGGGCAATACATGGCTTAATGTGGCTGGTACTTTCCGTTGTGGGAGCAGAAGATGTTTATGTTGTGGTATTGTCAACAGTGATAAAGAGTTTATGTCCCATGTGACGAGGTATAAATACGATGTAAAAGGGAATTTTAATTGTAATAGTAGGTCTGTGATTTATTTGATACAATGCATACAATGTAAAATCCAATATGTTGGACGGACTACTAGAAAATTGAAAGATCGAATGAAGAAGCACATTTACTCCATTGAAAATGATAACTCCTATTGGTAAACATTTTATGCATTGCTGTAATAGTAACGTGAAATATATGCAAGTACAATTAATAGAAAAGGTTTTTCCTTCAATTAGACAGGGTGATATACTATCCGTTATTAATCGCCCAGAGGCATTTTGGATCTTTAAATTGCAAACTAGAAGCCCTGATGGACTAAATAGAAGATGGGACATAGACTGTTTTGTATAAATTAATATTGTGGGAGACATATATACTTTTAAAAAAATGTGTAACTAATTATTGTGACAGTGTATACTAATTACTAAAGAAAGGCTTACTCTCCCTTTTAATACTTAGATAAGTGGGAGTGTCTGAGGATATTGAGCTTTTTTGTTTTTGATCATACTATTGGTTTAAAAATGTCATGTGATTTTATTGCTGTGTATTTTAGAGTGTTTTGTTATACACCATTTAGCCTATGATTAAGGACCAGGTTGGTCCAAAACACGTCAGGCAGTGATGCGCAAATGTGATTTTACATTTTTTAATGGCATAATAAAGGAAAGAATTTCTGCAACTTTATTAAGACCGGCACTCCAGTACAGCAGCACTGTTTATTCCTGAGGGAGAACTGGATAAAAGAAAAAGTCTGAGGCATGGTTTGAGCTGTCTTTCTCTAAACTGTCATGGGAAAACATGTTTTTTTTTTTTTAAATGCATCAGTTAAGAGAGCTGCTCAAGTAGACTTCTGCACTGAAATCCAAACAGATTTTTTTATATTCAGTTTTGAAATCTGACA
>CM044442.1:57664825-57690305 GCA_024363595.1 Xenopus borealis
CAATATTAAAGAAATTTTTTTTTGTTTTTAACATTTAAACAACTTTAAAGAACTTAAATTTCAAGAAGTTTTTTTTGTTAACTGCAATTACATGTGAGTGAAAAGTATGCTGTATAAATATAATGTCAAACTCATGTTCATGCTACTCTATAAAATGATTTAGTGAGGTTGATGGTTGCTGTGACAGAACTTTGAAGCTGATGTCATAGTTCCATGCATTTCATATAAATCACATTCTGGTGTAAAAGTGAAGACTAAAATTTGGGTATTTTATTTCAGTGTTTTATTAGGTTGCTTTTCTGTTGACTGAGTGTATCAATAAATTGAGCTTACTTTCTGTAATAATACATTATCTGTTTGTAAAAGTACTTGGAGATGCATGTATTAAATATTAAAACATATCAGAATAATACATCACTTAAAGACAATACATCATCTTTTTTAAACAGCTTGCTTTGCATACATGAGAAACTGACTTGAATTGGTCCTGGTCAAAGAATGGATTAAGGTCCATAATTAAAGCTGGTCAAAAAATAAGAATTCTACAATACCCTTAACTAAACTTCAAGTCAGGTTGTGTTAATATTGCAAATGTTGTTTGGAAGATAGAAAAATGTGCATGTGAACTATGGTTCACAGAACACGAGGTTTCAGGATAAAAACATATAGTTAAATAGAATGTTCTCTTACTATGAAGGTAACCTCTCTTGTGAGGCTAACTTTAAAATAATTTCTCTTCACTTGTGGCTGTATGCACATACAACTTATTTATATGAATACTTTGTGACAGTTGTTGTGAGTTTAGTTGTTGTTTCAAAAACCTCTAAAACACTAAAATCCAACCTTTAATAAATAAGCCTCCGTGGGATGTTTTTTGTGGTGAAAGGTGACAAAATATTTCACTCATCCCTATTTAATTTCATTCTGTTCTGCTAGTTTTATACAGGTTTCTGGAGGGCATTAAGTTGATAGAGAATTTCACCACTCTAGATGGAATATCAGTGTTATGCCCCCAGCATTGTTTTATAATTGTTTGCATTGCTTGACATTCATTTGTATAGTTATATATAGTTGTATAGTTATACCCTTTTATGGTAATGTCCCTTTTAGGCCACCATACCCCTATCATATGATCCTGTGCCATACCAGGAAATTATCATTATAGCTGCCATCTTCATCCTGTGCACAGCTATCACATCAATCTGCAGCAATCCTACCCCATCCAGCCTTGTGATACCATCGTTGGTAGGTATTGTTTATAGCCCAAGTCTATCTATAAAGGCAGATGATTATCCACATGTTTTACATTTGCATGCAAGTTTATAACATGCTCATGTACAGTTACCTGTACAGTTTACAGGTTTATAACATGCTCATGTACAGTTACCTGTACAGTTACCACGCTTCCTGTTCCCTTCAGAAAAGGCGAAAGGGCGACCATCCAGCCTTCAGCACTCAATTTCTCCTCCCTGGCTTCACTCTTCCTCGCTCCTCCAGCTAAGCTCAGCTGCTCTCAGACGTGGCCACACTTCTGGTGCAGGAGAAAGCTTTTCAGATGGGCAGGGATTGCTTTCGTCCTGGGTCCACAGGATGACACCTCCGGGGGAGTTCTTTACTTTAGAAAGAGTCTCCACATTAATCTGATTCTGCCTGCTGCTGCCCTTTGAGCCTGATTAATGTGGAGACTCTTTCTAAAGTTAACCCCCCCCCCCCCCCGGAGGTGTCATCCCACGGCCCCAGGAAGAAAGCAACCCCTGCCCATCGGAAAAGCTTTCTCCCGCACCAGAAGCAGATTGTGGCCACGTCTGAGAGCAGCTGAGTTTAGCTGGAGGAGTGAGGAAGCCAGGTAGGAGAAATCAAGTACTGAAGGCTGGATGGTCGCCCTTTTGCCTCTTCTGAAGGGAACAGGAAGTGCAGTTTCTGTAAGTTATTTCTTAATAAAAGCTTTGCTATTTTAAAATGTTATTTTCGTTGTAGAGTAATGAATATTTTTTTTTTTTAATTTTCAAAAAATTTGATGTTACTGTTCCTTTAATAAAACTGAAGCTCAATATCCCGGGTCAGTGGATTAATGAAGCAAGGAGTTTAGCTGCATGTCAAGCTACACACTACCCCAGGGTAACACGTAGTGAGGACAGAACAGTAAAACAACGGCTATCCAGCAGGCTTGATCTATAGCCTTACTGCATCGCAGTTAAACAACGGCTGCCATAGCGGAAGGTGAACTACAACTCACTGCATGTGTATACAACATCCTAGTCCAGCGATTCAGATACGGCCACTGCTTTCAAGCTATTGCAGCATAATGTCACAAAAAAAGACATCCTCACTAATAACCAGATCCCAGGTTTCAGGCTCCTCCCAACACTCATCTGTTACCAATCCGGCCACCATTCCCCACGGAAAAAGCAGAAGCAGCAAAGGCCCGTGCCGCCTTTGCAGAGAGGGAAGTGGAGGCGAAAGTAAAGAAAGCACTCTTAGAAGCAGAGAGTGCCCGCTTAGATGCAGAAAGGAAAAATAGAGAACACTCGCCTAGAAGCATCCCTACAAAAGCTGGTCATAGAGAAGGAAGCTGCAGCAGCCTTAGCAGAAGCAGAAGCTGTAGAGATGATTGTGTACCCTGACAGTGAAAGGTGCAGCAAAGCACCTGACCTTGAGACTGAACCCCATGACCCACTACAACGCACTAGAGAGTATGTCTACCAGCACTCCAAGCAAGACACAGATTCTCTTCCAGCACAACTACCAGACCAGCATGCTGCCCCTGAAGCAGACCAAGGATGCCACACACCTCCAAAGGCCATCAGCAAGCTACAGTTGCATCAAAGAGACCACGCTGAGCAAAGTGATCCTGCTTACAGCACCCACTATAGCCAGGTACCCAAGCCTAGGGTTAATCCTGCACCAGCTTCTACTGAAATGTTAAGGCGGTACGTCACAGGTCAGCCTAAAGTGGAACCTCCAGACAGGTATGATTCTGCAACACCTTCTCACTATTACACACAACCACCTACCTATGCTAATGCTAACCAAGTCACAATGGACTGTGCCAAGTTCTTTGCACACCGCGAGCTAGTCACGAAAGGACTTGTAAAGTTTAACGACCGACCAGAGGACTTTAGGGCATGGGGATCCTCTTTCCAAAACACTATTAAAGACTTAGACCCATCCTACAGTGAGGAAATAGATCTCCTTATCAAGTACCTAGGGACTACTGAGCATGCCAAACGGATCAGGGTAATCAACATAAATCACCCAGAGACTGGTCTCAGAATGATTTGGCACAGACTTCATAAATGTTATGGCTCAGCAGAGGTAGTCAAAAATGCACTTTTCAAAAGAATTGACCACTTCCCAAAAATATCTAACAAAAGTTACCAAAAACTTAGAGAACTAAACGACTTGTTAATGGAACTGCAGGTAGCCAAAGCCGAAGGGGACTTACCAGGCCTTGCATTCCTCGAGATATTACCCTATAACTTACAGGAGCGGTGGATGGCACATGGGTCAAAGTTCAAAAAAGTGCACAATGTTCCATTTCCTCCTTTCACTGTGTTCATGAACTTTGTATACCAACAAACCAAGATGAGAAATGACCCCAGTTTTGATTTCACTCTGTCACATGCCACCCCTTCAGTACCTAATACCCGCAAAGCAACAGTAACAGTTCACAAAACTAATGTCTTCTCTCCAGCTCCTTCTAACAGGTCAGCCGATATCTCCCACCAGGAGACAAAGATTGAAGATCTTAGTAAGTAGTGTCCCCTACACCGGAAGCCGCATCCTCTTCTGAAATGCAGAGCCTTCAGGGAAAAGCCCATAGTGGACCGCAAAGTTCTTTTAAAGGAGAACAACATCTGCTACAAGTGCTGTGCATCTACAGATCATCTCACCAAGGACTGCAAGGTCAGTGTAAAATGCACAGAATGTGACAGCACACATCACAACACAGCTTTACACCCTGGGCAGCCCCATGGACTGTATCTTACCCCAAGAGTGCCAGCAAGCATGGCGGGGAGGAAGACAACACTGTTACAACCATACCAGTAGTCACTTCCCAATGTACAGAACTCTGCAAAGGAGCCATAGGTGGCAGATCCTGCTCCAAGATTTGCTTAGTGTGTACCCGACAGGGCAAAGGGACAAAGGCATTAAGCTTTATACAATTATGGACGATCAGAGCAACAAATCTCTAGCCTGTCCAGCCTTCTTTGCATCACATACTCCCTCAGAATTTGTGCAGGAGTTATTGAGACAGCCGGTAGAAAAGCATCTGGTTATCAAGTAGAGTCCATAGATGGACAAATATGCTTGCCCCTACCAACTATAAACGAATGCAATCGGATACCTGATAACAGATCCAAATTCCTACACCAGATGTGGCTAAGCACCATGTGCACCTAAAACGTATAAAGCATTTAATCCCTGATCTCGACCCCAAGGCCCAGATAATGCTTCTTCTTGGAAGAGATATCCTACAAGTCCACAAAGCAAGGGACCAGATAAATTCCCCCCCCCCCAATGCACCTTATGCACAGAAGCTAGACCTTTGATGGGTCATCATAGGGGAAGTTTGCCTGGGAGATGTACACAGGCCAACCAGCATCAACACATTGTATACAAACACATTGGAGAATGGTCGTCCTTCTCACTTTCAGCCATGTTGAAATTGTTTTCTGGTCAAAGAAACTCAGAATAACTGTCAGCTAACCAACTTCTTAGGAAACCCTTGTCGTAACAGCTGCTCCTACAGTCAGGATGAGGATCACTTAGGCTGCGACGTCTTCCAGAGATCCAAAGATGACAACCAGCTGGCTCTCACCATTGAAGACATAACCTTCCTAGAGATAATGGATCAAGGTATGTGTAAAGACAATGCCAACAGCTGGGTGGTCCCACTTCCTTTCAAACCACACAGACAATCTCTTTCTAATAACAGAGAAGAGTCACTCAAACATTTTGCTTCTCTCACATGCACTCTCGAAAAGAAACCGGAGATGAGAGAACACTTCTTTACATTCATGAAAAGGATATTCAAGAATGGACACGCAGTAGCTCCCAGTATCGAAGGGAGAGAATAATGCTGGTACTTGCCAATCTTTGGTGTATACAGATCAGAGTTGTGTTCGACTCCAGCTCCAAATACAAAGAAGTCTCCCTAAATGATGTACATTTAACAGGTCCAGACCTCAACAACAGACTCTTGGTAGTACTCATACACTTTCGCAGAGACTCTGTTGCAGACATAGCAGACATCCAGCAAATGTTTCAAAGCTTTCTGGTGAGAGAAGACCATAGGAACTTCTTGAGATTCTTGTGGTTCAAAGACAATGACCCAGCCAAAGGTACCTTAGATTACCGCATAAAAGTTCATGTGTTTGGAAACAGTCCTTCTCCTGCAGTGCCAATATTTGGACGGTCTGCCCAAGAAGGAGAGACAGACTATGGTAAAGATGTTAGACAATTTGTAGAGAGAAACATTTATGTAGATGATGGTCTCAAATCATCACCCTCTTAGGACACAGCAATCAGTCTACTCAAGAGAACACAAGTCATGCTGGCCTGCTCCAACCTCAAACTTCATAAGAAGCATACAGGTAATGAAACAGCATACAGGTAATGAAAGGCTTCCCATACCAAGATCACGCTAGTGACTTAAAGCTGGCCATAGACGCAACGACTTGGTCGTACGAATCGAGGATTCGTACGACTATCGTATGACTTTCGGATCGTGTGTGGAGTGTTCCGACATTTGTCGTGCCATGCCGATCGGTCGTTTGGTCGATCGACCAGGTTAGAAAATTTTTGTCGGCTGGCGATAATATCTTTGCGTCTATTGCAGATCGTACGATTTTCAGTGGGAGACCGTCACTAGGTTTTTAATCGTACAACTTTCGTACGATCCTTGTCAGGGGCAGAACGTCAGCTATCTGTGCTTTTTACTACTTATAGTTGATCTGAAGGTTAGTGACAGGTCGGGAGCAGGTCGGGAGATGCAAAGATCCGATCGTGGAATCATCTTACGATCGGATCTTTGCGTCTATGGTCAGCTTAAGAGATTTGGGAACAGACACCGTGCCTATGCAACATAGTCTTGGTCTAAAGTGGGACTTGAAATCTGACACATATACATTTCAAGTGAACAAGGAGGAGAAACCAAAAGGAACACCAAGAGCCCCAATAGTGTAATATGTATTGGTAAGGGATAATGAAATAAGAGTAAATAGCATATACTCACAAACCAGGGTTACCAATAGGCAACCACTGTAAAGGCAGGTGGGGAGATTCTCCTGACCCCACTCAGGATTAAGAAGTCGCTCTCTGTAGATAGAAAAAGGGTATCAACCCTCCACCCAGGGTGGACGTATTATTGTATAGAAAGAACAGAGGTGCCAAAAGGATGCTTAATTACAGTCGTTTTGTGTCTGCTTGGAGGAGGTAAGTCCACCACTGCCTCCTCTGATTACCAAGCTTTTAAACTCGTTTATATCCTTTTATCCTTTTGGCGCCTCTGTTCTTTTGATACAAGGAGGAGAAACCCTTCACACACAGAGGAGTACTTTCCACAGTTAATAGTTTGAACGACCCTCTAGGGTTTGCAGCTTCAGTGACCATTCAAGGCAAAGCTCTACTTTGAGAACTAACAACAGAATCTTGTGACTGGGATTCACCACTTCCATCAGAGAAACAACAGGTGTGGATAGAATGGAGAGACTTTTTAGAGTCACTACCATACACATTCCGAGGCAATACACCTCTACTCCTCCTGCAGGAATAAAAGACCTTAAGACTGTTGACTACGAAGGTCAGTGCTATATAGGATTTGTTATGGGCAAAGCAAAACTAGCTCCACAGCCAGAACACACTATACCTTGGCTAGTTTTTTGTGCAGCTGTGTTGGTAGTGACAGACCTCATCTCTTCAGAAATTGATCTTCAACTAAGTGAGGCTGAATTCTACACAGACAGTAAGGTAGTGCTTGGCTACATCTGCAATGAGACCTGACGATTCTATGTCTACGTCAGCAACAGAATTCTGCGTATACGGAGATCAACACACCCAAAACAATGGCAAAACAAATACCATCAGACCAGAACCCTGCAGACCATGGAACAAGATCTGTACCTGCAGCATGCTTAAAACAAACCTCCTGGTTTACAGGACCTACATTCCTGCATACGTCTGAACATAATTATCCTGATGAGGTGTATGAGTTAGCTGAGGCAACATCTGACCCAGAAATTCGCTCTCAAGTGTCTGCACTCTGCAGTAATGCTTCAAACATCCCCCTTGGTACCCATCGTTTCAAACGATTATCCACCTGGAAGTCTCTAGTCAGGTCTGTTACCTGTCTACTTCATACAGCAAAGTCATTTAAGAAAGGTTCTCTTTCAACTGCAAAGGTTGGCACTGTTGTTCAAGGACATATACATCAGATGCATTTAAACAAGCCAAAGATACCATCATTCTCAACGTACAGCAGGAAATACTGTATATGCTAGAGAGATTGAGTGCATCAAAGGCAAAAAGATTATTCCAAAATACAGTGTCCTAAGGAAACTTGACCCATATATTGATGAAAATGGACTGCTAAGAGTAGGAAGCCGCATTATAAAAGCCAAACTTGGGCAAGAAGAGAAGAATCCTCTGATAATTCCTAACAATCATCATATTGCATCTTTACTTGTCTTGCACTATCACCAGCAGACAAAGCACCAAGGACTCTTATCACCTTCATGGCTGAAGTAGTTGCTATCATGAATTGAAAGTTTTTAGGTCAGCACTCCACCTGTTTCTTCTCAAGCGGTGCACGTGTCCAGTGGCCCACAAACTCACCGATTTTGTAGACAATGTGAGATATGACACAGCTCCAAGCAGGATTTTCAATTTAAAAATCCTTTATTTCATGTGGCCTTATGGATCTGCAACAATGTGACATTTCGGAAAAAGGGCTGCGAGTAAGTCCGAAACATCACAATGTTGCAGATCTATAAGGCCCAGGAACAAGTGGCAGACCGATAAAAGGATCAAGGAACCTGGCGACATTGTTCTTATGGGAGACACTCAAGCTAAGAGAAATGAATGGCCCTCAGGACTGATCACCAGAGTGTTCCCAAAAGAGGATGGGAAAGTACGAAAAGAGGAGGTCAAGATCTCAAGGCAGAATGAGATTAAGTTTTATCTCAGACCCAAATCTAAACTGGTCCTACTACTTTCTTCCAGAGAAACAGAGAATGGGTGATATTCTTCCAATATCAGATGGGGAGTGTTATGCCCCCAGCATTGTTTTATAGTTGTTTGCATTGCTTGTCATTCATTTGTATAGTTATGCCCTTTTATGGTAATGTCCCTCTTAGGCCACCATACTCCTATTGTGATCCTGTGTCATACCAGGAAATTATCATTATAGCTGCCATCTTCATCCTGTGCACAGCTAGCACATCAATCTGCAGCAATCCTACCCCATCCAGCCTTGTGATAGCATCGTTGGTAGGTATTGTTTATAGCCCAAGCCTATCTATAAAGGCAGATGATTATCCACATGTTTTACATTTGTATGCATGCTCATGTACAGTTACCTCATGGCCCTGCTATACATTTCTGTATGTATCCCTACCCAGGTATCTATGCCCTCTCCTTAATCTTTACAGATGCCTGTGCATTTATACAGTGTTTATGTATTTTATAGCTTATGGTATATTGTACAGTTTACTAAGCATTGTCATTTCTGTTTTCCCTAGTTTTAGACCTTGCCCTTTGTTAAAAAAACTGAAGCTCAATATCCCGTGTCAGTGGATTAATGAAGCAAGGAGTTTAGCTGCATGTCAAGCTACACACTACCCCAGGGTAACACGTAGTGAGACTTGGTATATTCACCATGGACACTTACTGGAGGTTTGTGTTATGATCTATTTGTTAATATGGACTCACTGATGTTTATATTGTGAGTAAATGTTTCCATATGGTAGATTGGGTAATGGTCCTTCCCAGTACTTCAACCAAACTTTGTCCACCTTCACCCCACACTATTAAGCACTGAGTATTAATATCACTACAGACTTGATAAAGGGCCCAAAGCATTGTCTTCCTGATGTGTACTCTGTGTTTGAGCCAAAGCCACTTTTAAGCAAATTTGATTCAGCTCAACAATGTGCTACAGTTCGCTGAACTTGAAGGGAACTGAAGGTTGAATGATATGGTATAAAATTGTCAGTAATCTTACTAACTGAGCTGCTACTGAGAACTGTTTGAACATTATATTTATTTATATAGCTCCATAATAGACACAACAAGTTACACCCGCACATTACTGAAAAGATATATGCGTACACATGTATGCATGTCCTAAAGACAAAGGCAAGGACCTGTTTACAGGGAAGTTTTGTAAAGATGAGGTGCCTGCCCCTTTAAATATTCAAATAAGGCATTTAAATATTTGTTTCAAATAAACAAACAAACACAATCTTAGACATATTTTTGAGGGTATTTATGGTATTTTAAGATTATCATTACAGTGTGTTCTAGAAACAAAAATAGATGATATTATTGAAATGTATCTAGGATATTTTTATTATTGCTCTCATGAAGCTATTTGTTTCAAGTGGGGTGCAGTATAACGTTATAACTGCAAATTATAATGCTTTCTATTTAAATATGCACTAAGAACAATATAAACTGTATAAACAGGAGTACTATTATAAAGTTTGTGCAAAGCTCTATTTTCCATACCAAAGAACATTTTAGCTGTGGTGTTGAATTCTAATCCTGCACAGCCCCCATACAACAACTTTCCTCCTAAGTAATGAATAAAAGTGAACTCATTGTTTTTCTTAATGTGGCATACAATTGACTTGTAGTTCACATTCTGTTGTCTAAACTCCCTTGTAAAAGATAATCACAGTCAACTCAGCATTTTCTGAAGCAGTGATTACATTTCAAAACAAACTGCATTTACCTTGTTTTTGGCTTTTCCATTGCTAAGCAGAAGTAGCCTTAAATAGGGTGAATATTTAATAATGATTCCATTCCGTATATTTCAGTCTGTTATGCATTTAAATCAGACACAGCTACAATGAATAACATGCATTCTTTTATCCCTGGTTCTGCACAGTTTATACTCAGTAACAAATGGGCAAAGAAAAGAGCCCAGTCTAAACCACACGCTTCTCAGCTCTAGTTGGTCATAAGATTAAACCATTAGCTATAACCTATAATAACTGTACTAATTTATATAAGTGAGAGAGAGCATACATGTATACATACTGTAGGTTCTATTATTTTGTTACATGCATATATAGTAGATTTATAATTTTCCAGGAGATTACAGATTAACAGTGTCATAAGTGATTTTCGATATTCTGATCTGCATATGGGAAGACAATTATTTGTGATTTTCAACTGAAGAAAACAATGGCTAATGCACAAATCCCTAACAATGACCATACTATTGGTGACACCACTATAGAAATTATAGCATTTTTATGTCCAATTATAGAGTTTGAAATTAATACTTTTAAAACAGTGCTTGCACCAATGCAGTTTTTTGCCTTGCTAATTATTATCAAGATAACCTTCATACATTAATTAATAGTACATGTCATGGTAATAGAATGAAGTATCCCTATGCCACTTTGGATAAGGCCTTCAGAACATACCTCTATGTTTGACATCTATAGTGCATGCAAAGGATGTGTTGAATGGCAGTTTAGATAAGTATAACATTCTACTAAATCCCAGAGAGCACTAAGAAACACTGCACCACTATTTCAGGTAGGGGATAGCAAAACATCTATGTGCAGAGACAACTCGGAGGGCTCAACTACTATAAGTATTAGCAGATATAGCATAGCAGCACATTGAATAAGATACATTTGTTATAGTCTAAACAGTGCAATTAAAGAGATACGGACACCATAAAATAACCTTTTTTTTATATCTATCATAATATTATCTTTGTTCACTATTTATAATTTTGCTATAAAAGTATTTGCCAGATGCTTTTAATTTACCTTTATTACCCCCATGTTCCTCTATGAGGGGGCTCCCATATTTGTGCAGCAGGAGTCTGTTAGCATTAGAATCTGTAACTGACAGGTTGAGAAGGGACGGTCAGGTTGGCAAAACAGTCAGGTTTAGGAACGTCAAGTAACAATTACTTACAAATAGTTACATAGGTAACTTTTAATGTATATTCATATTTTGAAAAGCTTTTATTGTCAGTATCACTTTAAGTCACCACATAAAAGTACATTGTTTTGAAGCTCTACTAAATGCTGAGCTTTTGAATTGTTATAGAAGTCATTGTAGTTCTTAAAAATTCCATAAAACGAAGAACTTTGGAAACAAAATTACACAGTTCTTCTAAATGTAAAAAAAAAATGCAGTTCTCACACAATATTAAATGTTTTGGCCCCAAATCTCGGCCTCAAAAGGATGCTGGTGGATTCAACCAGTATTTGGATATAAGCCCATTTACTTGTATTGTACTCTATGATTTAATGACTTTTGTGAACAAGCTTTTGCATGCTTTCTTACTTTTCTTGAACTCTGTTTGCCTCAACCTTTGTCCTGATTACTGATTGACTTCAACATGGCCTGCTCTAACTTTTGCCTGTTCCTATATTTGACAACGTTTTGCTTCTCCTTACTGCACCATAGCTCTGATTCATTCTCAGATGCTGACTTGTTTCTGGTGTGGTGAATGAGGTGCTCTTCATATCTTGAGCACTGCCTGCCAAGTTATTCCTGACAACTCACTCAAACAGCAGGTCTTTGAATCACTGGCTACCTTACTTTGCCTTCACTGGTTCCTGACATTTAAACTGTAATATATCTCCCTATCTTGTTAATTGGGTTTGATCAGCATAGTTTGGTTTTGAGCACTTTCATATAGTAAAATGTATATTAGATACAATCAACATTATTCAACATTCATATCTTACATGGTAAACCAGAGCACAACATGTTATACAGTTCCATATAGTGGATCCTTTTTTTATTTATTTATTTTTTTATTTATTTATTTTTTTACTTTATTTATTTATTATTGGTTTGCATGCCAAATCCAGTGTCTATGCAAAGTTTACTCCATCTGTAGGTAGTGTTGTGTGTTTAAATTATCTTTAAAGGAGAATGAAAGAAGATTTAAAAGTAGTAGCACTGGAGAGCCCCCCTTCCACATCTAAATTACACCAACGTCCAACCCCAGTTCTACACCATTTTGATCATCAGTTGAGAAAAAGCAGAGTTGGTGAGTACCATCACCAGCGCTACTACCTTTTATCTATATATTTTGCTGTCAAATCAGACACATTCATACAGTTTACCATTGTAATTTTCACAATTTTTTTCTTATACATTGGTCCCCTTTTAAATCTTTTCATTTTTATGCTAGAAAGGTCATTTGCTTAAGAATATAAAGTAGGTTGGTTAATCCCTGAAATGAAAAAAAGATTTTGTTGCTATATTTTTATTTATTGAACGGCAAATATAATGTATTTACAGCTTTACAGTGCTTGTAAAAACAAAACAAAATAAAAAAAACTGCAAACTCTGCAGTTGTAACTATTTTTTTAATTGTATTTTTATTCTGGATAGCATAACTGCATGTTTACGTAGCTCAATATTTTACATAAAATAATTTAAAATTCCAAGACTATTGCGAAAATGTAGTTTAGGTGAAATACATTTTTTTAATTGCATTGGGATGGTAATATTCCTCAGTTGGCATGCATTTTTATAACATATATATATATATATATATATATATATATATATATATACACTGAATGTGGGGCATAATACTTATTTAGATTCAATGTCAATATTGCCAAGTATGCTAAAATATATTTTCCCTTTTTTTTTGCAGTGGTACCTTGATATGTATGATAAGCATGAATAAAACATGAAAGCTCTTTTAAGCCAAACAGTATAGTTAATGTCACAGTATTTTAGTAAAGCAACCTTATAATAAGCATTTGAGAAATATTCCAGTGGCAGTTAGAGATGCCATGTTGAAACCCGTCAAAGTTACTTGATCTTGACATGACTATTTCTTTCTTTTTCTTGACATACTAAGAAATGAAGGGAAAAACCACAGAGACCATCAGTGTGTTAAATGCACATTATACCTGTACTTTTAATATTTTTCAGGTCAGAAAAAAAAAATGAATGTGCTTTTTTCAGCATGTTTGATTGAAAGAATTTGTAATTGGATTTCCAAACATGCTACTTTCATCTTGAAGGAGACAATATACACTTTGATAATAACACAGCTATGTCATTAGAAGGTAGCCCATTTACTCATTTTTGCATAAAATAAGATACTAGAATTGCAATGAAATGCTTTCTAACACAATGCACCTTATTTTCATTGTATTCAGTAGATTCAGTATGAATAAGTAATTTCCTAAGTGCATCAGCAATATGCATTCCCTGCTCAGGGGCATCTTTGGGCTAGGTGGCTGACAGACATTGTGTGACTATCACAGACATCAGCAAGCAAGGCTTTAAGCATTTCTGAAGTCTTTTGAATTTTATTAGATCTTGAACAACATGACGTATTTTTGAGTAAATTCAATATTTTCACAGTTTCAACATAGTTTCAAAAAACTTTAATTCTAATGTTTCTGATAAAACATAGAATTTATACGTTCTGAGTGAATTTACACATTTCCACACACACGCAGGCACGCACACGCGCACACACAAATTAATGGGCTTATTAATCAAAAAATCCATATGCCCATTTTTTTGTCAGGTTTACGTTGAACGAACGAACAAATTTCTTATTTGTTATTTGTTAAAAAATCTAAAATATACAGTTCGTGTGTGAAAAATTTCAATTTGTGGCAAAAATTTGAACATTGATTAAACACACTCTTATTGGACAAATGTTAAATAGTGTACTGTTCAACAGAGTATTGTATTTTGATCTGATATTAGACATATTTTCTTGTTGGAGCATATCATATTACAAAGTAATGGCATAAGCAACGCTTGCCAGAAACTTGGGGTTGGATTGCTATTAAAGGGAACCAATCACAGCCAAAATTAAACACATATTAACAATCTGACCAGTACAACCTAAACATGTTTCATCAAACTACATATACAGTTTATTGGAAAAAAAACAGCAGTTTTTAAGTCCATACTATGACTACAACATGCAAATGAGTTCACAAGCATTCTCAGATTGTAGCACTGCCCTGAGTATTCTATCCAGAATGTAAACTTTAGTAACTTTAGTAAACTCTAGAAGCATCACGAGATTTCTCTATCTTATCCCCTGCTGGTAATGTCATTATGCAAATGAAGGGCACACACCAACTTCCAGAAGGTGGCAGCACTAACACAGAAGTCTGGCAGATTTCAAAATAGCTTGGTTTATTAGGCAACCAAGAAATTTCAACTGAGCATGTGCGAGTTTTCAGAGCTACAGTTGGCTGTGAAGATATAGGTAGGAGGAGTCAGTGAAATCCAAGATTCCTACCTCAGCTAGAACTGCAGTGGAGATTTTGCAGAAGGTATAGTGAGCTGATGATTTCCATTATACAAAAAATTGAACTTTCACATAGTGTATTTACTTAGTGAATATTTTAGTTTTGCTTGGTGCCCTTTAAAGGGCAAGGGAAGTGTAACATAGAATAAGGCTAGAAATGTTGTATTTTGTATACTAAACATAAACATGAACTTACTGCAGCACAAGCCTAATCAAACAAATGATTTATGCTTTCAAAGTTGGCCACAGGAGGCTGTCATCTTGTAACTTTGTTAGACATCTTTGCAAGACCAGACTACATACACATGCTCAGTGTCTGGGCTTCTTAGGGATCATCATAAATGATCAAAAAGCAAAGCTGCTTGAGTTCTGCATGGCTGGTAAGTAAGGCGGGGGCTCCCCCTGCTGTTCATAAGTATGATTATTTCCCTGCCAGAAGTTAGGGACCGTCTGACAATTCCTATCCACAGCACTAAATGAATGGAGAATGTCACTGAATACAGTCAGGTTTCTTATAAAAACATTACACATTTTTTAATTAAAGTATATTGGAGATAGATTTCTTTTTCATTAAAGAAAGTAAAAATGGGATTTTATTTCTTTGCCTTTCCTTGCCCTTTAAGGGCACATTGAATCACATATGAAGCAAATTGGTCAGTAAATAAAGGTTATTCAAGTAGATTACTATACACATTATTTCAATAAGAAGATTTTTTTATATCCAATTAGTACAGAAGTGTGCACACAGCTATGCTCATTTTAAAGCATTAAATGAAATTGCATCAAGCACATTATCACCCTATGTCCACTATTATGCTATAATTGTGGGAAATAACACTAGATTGTGAGTAAAAAGCCATGGTGATATACACGTGAAATAACACTTTGGCAAATGTCATTCTGTTTCCGAGTAAGTACTGAATTGCTTGAAGACAGCGCTATGGAGTGTTTAGGGGGTTTGTCCCTCTTCCCCCATCCCCATCCTTTTTTGTTTCACTAGCTGGTTTGAAGTTTGAAATCAAGGGATTTGGTTGGTTTGGGTTGGGACTGGTTGAGTGACCACTTCCCTTTCCTCCTTTACTTTCCTGACCCTTGAATCTGGAAATTGTACTTGTGACTATTGGGCCCACCCATGCACCCACCCACCCTTTCTATTATCCTTCATTCTGTACATTTGTTAAGACAATATTTTGTTTTTATTTTAAAAATGTAAATAAAAAAGAAATGCAACAGTTATGACTGTTTTTTTCTTGGTAATTTTTTTGAAAAATAACCAGATTTTTTTATTTTTATGGATTGGCATACAGGTTAGTTACTCGCTAGCAAGGAGAGTTTGTTTTGTATTAATAAAGCAATGGCTGACTCTCATCCACAAAAATTGTCAGTGTAGTCTTCAACACAGAAAGGGAGAGTAGGGGGTTAATTTCCATAGTCAACCGAAGGTATGCTGCAAACTTACCAACTTGTATATATGTATGACACTCAATACATGGGGACCCCAAGGAGATGCTTAGGTACTACCCCTACCTCACGGAAGAGGCTGGGAGAAGACCAGATCTTCACAGTACATCTTATAAAGCAAAGATCTATTTCTAAGTTAAGTATGGACCTGGTACAAAGTTAAAAATAAATGGCAGTTTGTGCCCATTTTCTGTACTTTGCACCTTGGTTAACACTTTGTAAATGAGTTCATATACAGTATATATCTAAATATAGAGCATAAAAACATATAGGGACAGATTTACCAAAGGGTCTTTTAGGTACCAGTTAATTACAGGGTTTGTCTTCCTTATGTCTATAGTTACAAATTCTGGCTACATTTACTTGGTTTATCTACTGGTTTTCTATATTACTTTTAAAAATCAAGAATTTCCACTTGGCTCTTCTTAATTGCTAAATCACCAGACTTCCCCTTACAAACTAATGAAGACTGCTAGATTTGTATCTACCCAGTTGCTATAATATTATGCACCTTTTAATTCATTGCATATTCTGTCTAATGCAATTAACATGCCCCATAGCAGGAAAAAATTAATTTGGCTCAGGTGCTAACCTGAAAATCTTGAAGAAGATTAGATTTGAATCAGATAACAACATTTAGGCATCGTACCCATGGTGTTTTGTAAATGTAATATAATTAAAGTACCTAAATGAATTTCTCTGCAAAGCAAATGCATAAACCATGGTTGATATAGTTTAACCTAATGTTGCTTGGGGGTAATTATATTATAGCAAGTTTTAAGTTTCATGCTCTCTAATAATCCAGATAATGTTGTGTTCTATTTATTTCATTCAGTTTCAAAGCATTTGCTCCTACATATGAAACTGTTGCACTTGTGAAATACCGTGTAAATTGCTATGTGTACACTGTCATCTTTGTTGCAAAGAGAATGCATTCATTTGGCGAATATGTAAAGAAACAATTTTGATTGCATCAATCCATTTAAGACAAACATAACCTGGGATTTACAGAAAACAGTTTCTTTGAATGTATCACAAAAAAAGCATATGCTTGCAAATTAAAGATGTGTAAAGGAAATAACAACTCAAGATATATAGTCAGCACTGTAACCCTGCATTTTGTCAGTGCAAAAATAAAAAATAGTTCAGAAAATTTCCTGATATCTGTCATACCTGTAATAATATCAATTTTCCAACTGAATAAACCAGAATGCACCAGGCCCCCCTGCAAAAAAAATCTTCAGAGGGGTCCAGCACACTCCGATCCCCATCCCAACCCTCCCTCTCACTTCCCGCCCTGCTTCTGTCCACTCCCTGCTCCCCGCAGCAGGTAAGAGAGCGGCCGGGGAGGGTTTTTTTCTTGTTAGCTATAGAAGTAGCAGAACTTTGACTGGATTTGAATTCGACTAATCAAATTTTGGTCGAATTTTAACCCTTCATATTCGAATATCGAATTTGAATGGTTTTAGCAAAATTTGAACGATCGAATAAAAAAAATTTGATCGAACGATTAAATCATTCAAATCAAACAATTAGAACGATTTTAACCATTCGAGCAAATTTTTTTTTTTCGATCTAAAAATGCCGCAATAACCCTATGGGAGATACAGCAAATCTGGCGAACTAGGGATTCAAATAAGAATTTAAAGGGCAAGTAATTCGACCATCAAATGGTCGAATGATCGAATAAATTGTTATTCAAAACATTAAATTTTTTTAATTCGATGGTCGAAGTGCCCATAAAAGGTATTCGAAAATTTGAATTCAAATCTTTTTGAAAATTCGATCGAATTTCGAATCCTTCACACAAATTTAGTTAATCTGCCCCTTAGTGTTCAAAAAGGGATCCCATTTTCAGCAACAAAACTGTAGGCCAGTTAGTCTGACGTCATTGGTAGGAAAGGTTTTCAAATGGGCATTAACCCTCTCAATGCCGCAGATCATAGAATCTACGTTCTGAGGAATAGTCTCTTTAAATGCCACAGAACGTAGATTCTACATTCTGTAGCTGTTCTGTCCTTCCTACGTATTACCCTGGGGCAGTGTGTAGTTTGACATGCAGCTAAACCTTCCCACACTCCAATAAAGAGACTGAGAGTTGAAGTCTGTAGATTTTACTGGGTTGGTAATGGGATGAGGTAAAACTGTAATAAATGACAGAAAATACAATAAGTAAGTTTGCAATGAACTATACATGAACGTATAATAGCAGCATCAAACACTAGCTGGCATAAATGTCTCTGTAATGTCTCTGGGGTTGCTGGCAGCTGTGGATGTGTTTTGGTGTGACTTATCCTTACCAGCTATGCTATGTTAGGAGAGACGAAACTGATGTGCTTCTTCCACAGCATGGACTGTAAAATGGAGTGCTCCCACAAGGCATTGCAATAAGTCACATGGTGGGGGTACGGTGGCCCGATAAGCTCAAATGCAGTTCTTCCAAAAACCATAGGGAGGTACAGAATAAATAGAAATGACCTTGCGTTATTACAGCAAGTGACCAGCAGAGGGAGCCCAAAACATATGAAATATACATTAACATGGTGAAGACATGACAGCAGCATTAAAGGGTTTGGGTACGAAGAATCGGATTTTCAAGCTGCTTGTTCCTTTCCTTCTCGTTCCCCAGCCCCCAGGCAATGGGGGCCCAGGGGCCCCAAAGACAGCTGCAGCCACATGTAATGGATGTGTTCTGCTGTGTCCCGCACTTCCAGCTCCTTAGCTATGCCCCTTTTATCGCATCAAGCAAGAAGATGGTGCCATCATTGCTGGAAGCTATCCTGGACTAAAAGGTCCCTGCCACCCCAGGTTAGAGTCCATCCACACACACATACATACACTTATTTTAGCAATACACACTTACACACAAACACATACAATTTTGGGGGATTGATCACATACATTCACAGCACATGCACTATTTTGTGTATTTTTTTATCGCTTCATCTGTTTTTATTGCCATTGAGAATAGCGTATTTGCTAATTTCACTGTGCAATACCTTTTGCATGTTATTTTGATGATTATATTGCATTTTTAGCCATTTTACATTTTCAACTTTGTGTAGGTGTTTTTTGCTTATTTCTGTCTGTAAAACCTATTTGGCCATGCTAAAATATTCAAACTTTGATTCTGACTGCTGATTACACTAGGCAAAAAAAAAAGCTTTGATTTTTGAGGTTTTGTTGGATTTTAGCGATTTTATACAATTCACTCTGTTCTTTGTTACTTCATTTTGCCCATGGAAATTTTGTCTGCTATGTATCAATTTGGGGGTCTCTGTGTTTGACATAGTTTGGTAAATCTATGCATATTGGGCATCAACCAGTTTTGTAGACCCCTGGCATTCATATTTAGGATGCCTTTTGTGGGTACGTTATGTGGGGTATAAAATTGGATAAAATGCAAGCTTTATGACTATTTTCAAAAATCTCATAAAAAATGATGTTTAGCACAGCTTTGCAGTTTGGTAGTTTGCAGAAGAAAAATGTATTTACCTGTTTTAGATTTGTCAGAAAGTGTATTTCCAGAAAATATATAGTTTTGTAGGGTCTTCATACTGTTAGGGGGTCTTATGGTGCATAATACACATACAAGGTGCTTGTATTGTAGCAGTCAGTGTCACATGTGAAAATTCATACGTAGTATTTTCATTTGGGGGTCTCTCTATGCCACATAGTTTGGAAAATCTTTTCATATCAGGCATCAAACTGTTCAATACAAACTTGGAGTTCATAATTAAGATGCCTTTTGTTGGTGCATTACAAAATGTGCTGTGTATAAAATGCAAGCTTTGTGACTATTTTCAGAAATTTCAAAATGAGTATTATGTTTAGCATAGCTTTTCGGTTTGGTAGTTTGCAGTATAAAAATTTAATTGCCTGCTTTAGATTTGCCAGAATGTGTACATTCGGAAAATATATGGTTTTCTATGGTCTCCATACTGTTAGGGGGTCTTATGGCACATAATACACATACTGGGTGCTTATATTGTAGTAGCGAGAGTTATACATGAAAATTAATGTGCACTATTTGGATTTGGAGCTCTCTGTATGCCACATAGTTTGGTAAATCTATGCATATTGGGCATCAACTTGTTCAGTAGACCCTTGGCATTCATATTCAGTATGCTTTATGCTGGTGGTAGACTATGAAATGTGAGGTATATAATGTGAAGATTTTCATAAAAAATTTCATAAAAACAGCATGTTTAGCAAAGCTTTGCAGTTTGGCAGTTTGCAGTAGGAAGATGTACTTACCTGCTTTAGATTAACCATAATGTGTTCTTTTGTAAAATATATAGTTTTCTAGGGTCTCCATATTGTTAGGGGGTTTAATGGCACATAATACAGACCAGGTGCTTTTATTGTAGTAGCCAGTGTTATATGTGTTATACGGGAAAATTCATATGCTATTTGGATTTGGAGTTCTCTGTATGCCACATAGTTTGGTAAATCTATGCATATTGGGCATCAAACTGTTAAGTAGACCCCTGGAATTTATATTTAGGATGCTTAATGCTTGTAATGATACATGGATGAAACAAAGCTGGAAAGTTGAAGCTTTGAGGAAAGCCTTGCGACTGTAGTTTGGGGCAGATAGCCATGGATACCTATTTTAGATTTGTGTACTTACCAAAAATACAAGTTTTTGGTGGGTAAACATATATTTCTGTGTTTTTACCCCACAAAAATGCAGTCAATGTGTTAATTTTTCATTAGATGATATAATATTCAAATTGCAGGCGAGTAATTGCTCAACAAAGTTAATCACACCTCAAAGGAGATAATTAACTGATTAAAATACAACTGTCAAAAAACAAGCTAAATACTCTTCCGTGAACAATGCAGTCTCCAGTAGGTCTAGGCACCAACCTGGAAAAATTAGCTTGCCACTGAGGTATTTCATCCTCATTAAGCACACGTCTCCAGTATCATAGCGGGAGATGAGGGCAAGGAAGTGTACAGTGTGAAGCTTATCAATGTAAAATTCTACAATTGGCTCAAGTTGGGGGAAGGAGGTGCTTGAGGGGATTGATGGGTTTTGGGTGCTATTATTATGTCTTGAGGTGAGGAGTTCCAAGGTGGATGTGGCTCTCTAGCATGTAAAACCGCATCAGTGAAAGTGTGGGAATCAACAGAGATTGTGTCCTTGATTTCCTTGAGTAGATGGTGTGGAAACCTAGTGGTGAGAAATCCCATGCATTGCATAACTATCTGAGCATATCTGATCCAGAAGATCCCCAACTTTGGTTAACCAAGCCTGGCAAAGGTGGCTGCGGATGCTGATGGATTTCAACATCCTAGTCTTTAAAGATGGATTGTAAAATAGAAGGTCTTCCCCTTGAATGGCTCCTTGCCTTAACACGGAGACCATGCTCCAGGTGCTTTAGAGATTGCAGTAAGCCGGCAGGGTTGAGAGGCTTCTTAGGAAACCCTCAGGTTCAATGACAAACAATTCCCGGTCATACTCCATTTTGCGTACCTGGTGATAAAAGCTTGATGCTAGTGTACACCGCTGTGGAGAAGGATATACATACAAGTGTCTCTATTTGCAGGAGACGGAAGATGCGCACTTGAGAAAATATGCACACAACTCCCTGCCATCATGCTCTCAATCAGAGGCTAGAAAAACCTGCAGAGGCCCAGTGCTTTCCCATCCAGATAAAGTTCAGTAATCTTCTCTGGATCTTATGAATGAATTCTTGGATTGGGCTAAGACATATCAGCCGGTACCAGAGCTGACAGTCCACCAGCTGATTGATCACCAAAGCCCTCCCCCCCTCATAGAAAGTACTAAAACCCTTCCACTTTACCAGGCAGGTTATTGCAATTCTGTGAGACAGGATGCTCCTCAGCTGATAGGTAGACCCCTAAATATTTAATGAAGTTAGTCCCATGAGATGTCACAAAAAACAGGAGGCATGAAATCTACCTGTAGAGAACCCTCCAGAAGGCCTGAACTCTTGGACCAGTTGATGTGGGCAGTTGAAGCAGCAGCATAGACCTCTTGACACTTGTGTCCGCTCGAGATCAACCAGGTCCTGGGCCACAAGAATTGCATCATCAGTATAGGCTGAGAGAACCACCCTCCTTTCGGGTTCTTTGAGCACCAATCCCGTGAGCCTTTTCCTTAGGAGACACAGGAAGGGCTCAATGGCCAGTGCATACAGTTGGAAACACAGAGAGGAGCAACCGCTCAGACTCACCGCGGCGTATTGCGTTGAATGGGAAAGAAATCCACGATCAATAATCAAAGTCGGGTGCTGGAAAAAGCCTTGGCGTCTCGTGCCATATATTAGTGGAATAGGAAGAGGATGGAGCTTCCACACACCAGTAGGTTAAAATCCAAAATCTTTATTCGGTCATCTTAAAAAACATGAACACACCACGAGCTTGACACGTTTCGGGCATGTGCGCCCTTAATCATAAGCAAAGAAGGAACAGTATATAGACACTCCCCATATATAGTCCAGCAAAGTAGTGACCCCTACAGGTCAGTGTCTATTATAGGTAATTAACCTATACAATATAATATGAGCTCAAAATGTGAAACAATAATTAAACAAAAATGTAAATTATTATACAAATACAAATTATCAAAAAAACAAAATAACTAAAAATAATACATAATGTCAAAACGAGTATTAAGACCGCATGGATCTAGAGAAAAGATCCAAAAGGCCTCACGTTTGTTCAATGATACTAAGGGGTCCCCACCTCTTTTGGGGGATTTAATTTTCTCAATTACCTTTACTCCTAGATCAGAAATGCCCCGTGTGCCACATTGGCTAAAATGTCTGCCTATAGGAGATTTCAAATCACATTTTTCAGTGGCATTCAGATGTTCTCTGACTCTGTCCTTGGTGGTTGAATCGTGTGGCCAACATATTATTTGTTGCAGGATTTACATTCAAGTAAATAGATAACATATCTACTGCAACAATTATTGTACGTATTATTGTTGTAAATTTTTCCTGTGGTATTAGATTTAAAGTTAGAGCTAACTGTAATGACACTGCACGTTTTGCAGGGATATCTGCCACACTTAAAAGTGCCCTTCATATGTAACCAATTGGTAGAACAAGAGGGTAGCGGGCTGGTAACCATACTGGGGGACAACTTGTTCCCCAAAGTTGGTGATTTTTTTTAAACCAATTTCAAAGGACAGTTAGCAAGAATGGTATGTAAAATAGGATCATTGAACAAGACCGGAAGATGCTTATGAATTATACGACATACATTGTCAAATTCTATGCTGTAATCTGTACTAAAATAAATGTTTTTACATTTGGAGTTTGTTGTTGTATTATTCCTAGTGGATAATGAAGCTTGATTACGGTCATATGCCGAAAGGAGACTGTTCCTGTCGCGTCCGCGTGCCCTAGAATAGGCTGATTCAATAGTGATTCTGGGATAACCTCTCTCTATTAGTTTTTCTTTAAGTATATTTGCTTGCAAAAATGTGGAGAGTGGAGGCATTACATCTGTATCTAAGAAACTGGCTATAAGGAATACTGTTCTTAGTGTGTCTAGGATGACAACTATCTGACCTAAGAATAGTATTCCCGGCCACCGGTTTGATGAATACCCTTGTTTCTATTAATCCTGTCGAGGGTATACCCTTCAAAGAGACATCCAAAAAGTCAATTGTTTCAGAATTCTGGTTATAGGTGAAAACTAAATTTAGCTTATTGTTGTTAATATTACTGACAAAGTCCTCAACGCTATCGGGTGGCCCATCCCAAATAAAAAGAAGATCATCTATGTAGCGGCCGTACCAAATTGGTACGGCCGCTACATAGATGAGGAGTTTGTCAGTAATATTAACAACAGATGAGGACTTTGTCAGTAATATTCCAGTGCATACAGTTGTCCAGACAAGGGGCATACTTGTCGAACTCCTCGTTCAAAGGTGTAGTCAGAGACCAGTTGATTTTAACTAAACACTCTGCAGAGGCATACATTGTTTTCAGTTCCCTTCTTTTTCTCCAGAGCATAGAAGAATTTCGAACCTCTATAAAAGAGTAACCGTCTATGGCTTCCGACAAAGGCACCACAAGCCTGTCGCTGTTTCATATTATTCAGTGCCTTAATTTCTGCATTGCGCTGCCTGCTCACACTTTTTGTATACTCTAGACACAAAAGAGCCTTGTGAGGTGAACCTTGCCTACATCTTACCACTGAATCAATGTGGCAAATTCATTATGAAAAATCCTCCAGCCTCTCCATGTATCCCAGACTGACTCTGCAAAACTCTCATCTTCTAATAAACTGTTGTTATAGTGCCAGTAAGCAGCTTTTGGCAGAGATGGTATTACTGACATCCTCAGGGATACACAATTATGGTCTGAGACTGGGCTTGTGACATGATATGGCTCGATATATATATCCTATCAATCCTGGATTGAGAAACATGACCATCTCTCACCCTGATATAGGTGAAGGCATCTCCATCTGTTCTCTCCAGACATCAAGCAAGGAGAAATGAGTAATGATGGGCGAATTTATTCGCCTATCGCAAATTTGTGGCGAATTCCCGTGATCAGTCTGCTCTCCTTACATCCCAGGAGAATTTTAGACATATTTGATTTTAACTCCCCAAGGGCTTGCAGGTGGGGGTACAATAAGTGATCCTGCAGGAAGGGGAGCACATTAGATAAGATAACCCTTGTGCCCAATCCTTCCAGGGGTTCTACAGGGACATAACTCCCTCCCACTGTGATTCCCCTCTGTACCGGAATATGAACTGCAGTCAGTGTACGGGCAAAGATTATGACTTTCCCATACATTTAACTTGCTGCCACTACTGCAGAGGGGCCCACCACTTCAGATGCAGCCTTTATATAAGCCTCTATGCCATGAGTGCTTGACATTAGGCATCTGACCCCATGCTTCCTTGTAAGATTCTTTACCCCAGCAGTGACTTGGCTTGGGTTGCTGGCAGTAGCTACCGCCTGCACAAACATTTTAACAGGAGTCACTTTGGCTGCAGCAGCAGAAGTAGAGGCAGTGGGGCTTTTGACATGGGCTCTGACTGGTGTTTCCATGCAGAGCTGCAGCTAAGGTTTTCAGGTCCTTTTGCTTTAGAACCCTGGGGTATTTTTTTATAACTTTTATAACTTTCCTTTTTATTCCCTTCAATTATTTTACAAAACAATACACAAAAAGAAAGCTTTATACTGTTGACAACAAAAAGTAAATCTTAAGTTGAGACGCTCAGGCAGGGAAAGGGTTAACGTGAGCAGCTGCCTGGGAGCTGCACTGCTGCTGCTGAAAAAGATTTTTCCATGTGCGGGGGAGGGGATCTAACAGTGAGTTTGTAGCCCAGAGGAAGTGAAGGAAACTGGGCTAGCAATTATGGGGTGCCGTTTGTCCCAAATACATTCTGTATACAAAACTATCCCTGATACACAGAAGGAATGTCTCTCATGGTAGATTACTATTTCTGACCATATACTGTACACAAATAAAAAATATACAAAAGATTATTTCTATTAAAGAATGAGAACAAAATATGAT
>CM044442.1:57692864-57709432 GCA_024363595.1 Xenopus borealis
TTTTACATAATTCATTCTGTAAGTAACTTTGCATATAAGTGTGTCTGGCTGGCGAATTAATTCGCGAAACGGCAGCAAAAATTAGCCGCAGAAAAATTCGCCAACAAAAACGAGTCACACCTCATTTTTGACGCGACGCGCGCCGAAAACGACACGATGCATCGGAAACGGCGCGATTGACGCGACGTGCGTCGGAAACGACCATCACTAATAATGACATCCTTTTGTGCATGAATCATCTTTTGTTCTCATTCTTATATAGAAATAAGTCTTTTGTATATTTTTTATTTGTGTATATTGTCAGAAATAGTAATATACCACGAGAGACATTCCTTCTGTGTATCAGGGATAGTTTTGTATACAGAATGTATTTGGGACAAACGGCACCCCATAAGCAATCACTCACCTTTTAATAAATAAATAAAGAAAATCAACTCAAAACTTCCCAAATTTCACCCAACAAGTGGACAACACATTCACACACCAAGTGAAAACTAAAAATCCTTTCTTAAACAGTTATTTCTATGCTTAATTCAGAACCAAACTGAGAGCTTTCTCCTATGTGTTTATTTTCCATTATCTGAAGTTACCCACATGACTATTTTTATATGCGAACTTCATTTTGGGGCTTCTAAATGCTACTTTTTTAAACCTATTCACAATGGGCATCACACTATTTGGAGGACCCCATACAATCATATTTAGGGTGCTTTTTCTTAGCCTAGGGCGGCAGGACTTTAGGGGGCTGCATGCTGCTCAACCACACCCACATTGGTTCACAAATTTAAATTTCCATGTGCCAATTCCCATTGCTCATAGGGATTTTTTTTTTGTATGCGTTTGTGCAGGGCACCTCTGACCATAACTGCGCATGCCTGTGCCCTGAATTTTTGTACTGCAGCAGGGATATACTTTTCAGAACAGCTTTGCACTTATTTTAAAAATGATTAAAGCTCCAGAATTACTGAAAACTCCATGAAAGAAATGCCTGCTGGTGAGTATATACACATGTAATGGGCAATTATTAGAGCTTTATTTAATTTTAGGCTTTCCTTCTCCTTTAATATACAAAATCATAGACTGATCAGTGCACATAATTGACGATTGTTTTCACAATTGTAAAGAAATTACTCCTATGCAAGAAGAAATCCTGTAGAATGTTTTCTCTTAGATCTATTCATGAAATTTTTATTTCTAGTGGATGGTGAAATATTTCCTGCAGGGATAGTACTATATGGCAGAGGCTTTTTTCACTTTAAGTTGTTGTGTAAATATAAATACGCATTTTGAGACACAAAAACTGATAATTTACTAAATTAATCCAAAGTGCTTATAAGCACAATTCACTATATTGTGTCAACATGGCAACATTCATTTTCAGCATTCCAGCACAAGGCACACAAATGTGGGCCAGATACCAGTGGCAAAAAATATTAGCACAGTTTTGGATGTTGTGCATAGATGCATTCGACAGAGGTTGGGATGGGGACAAATTGTGAGGAAAATACCTGGTGGTCTAGTGGGGGGACGACAGGAACGCCTGTTGCCCCCTTGGCGGGGACACCTGCCACGCCAGTCCCCGCTTCCTTCTTCGTGCCGGCGAATCTTTAAAGGCACTGGCGCAATGACGCCAGCGCACAATTACGTCGTGCCCTGGGGGTATTTAAAAGGGCCTCTTCCCTATAGTGATTGCCCGTGATAGGTTTAACCCTGGTGCCTGTTCTAGTGCTGTAAAGCTTCTGTCTGTTCCTGATACCTGTGTTTGACCCTGCCTGGCTTTGACTATTCTGATTGTCTGTATCCTGACCCATGCCTGTTTTTGACTACTGATTCTGCCTCATCCTTATATGATTGATCACCCAGTTTGACCCTTTGCCTGCCTGACGACTCTTGCTATCTGCCTGCCTCGATCCGGCCTGTCTGACCACGAATTTGCCTACTCCTGCCTGTACCGTGACCATCGGTCTTATAGACTTTTATACAGTTGTGCCCCATTGCTGGCAGAACTCCTGCCCTGCACCTCTTGTGTAAGTCCAGGAGGCATCTGAGAAAGCTGAGGGCTCCTCCCAAAGCCAAAGGCGGTCACACTACCGGTGAAGCACGAGCCAAGTCCAGGGTGCTTGGCATTTGTTCTGGTATTGGGTGCTGACCGTGACATTATCACGGGCCATGGAAGACGAAGGTCACGCCAGTGCCGCCGCTCCACCCACTCCAACCACTACCAAAGCGCTTCTTAACACCCTGCTACAGCGCTTGGAGGATCCGGAGCAGAAGCAGAACTATCTCCTGCAAGGTTTTCACAACCTGTCAAGGATTGGGTAAGGGGCGCTGTAGAGTCTGAAGGAGAAGGTGTGAGTCCTTTAGGCAAGGGTGTATTGTGCCCAGGAAACCGGTAAGGAGTGGGCTGGAACAGGGAGATGAGGGTGTAGACAGACAGGAACAGAACAGGATGGAGAGGGTGTAGATCGGGACTGTTGCAGAACTGAACAGGACGGTGCGGGCATAGATCTCTGGGACTGGAGAGCAGGAGGAAAGGTGGGCAAGAGCAGAAGGAAAGGAGGGCAAGAGCAGGAGGAAAGGAGGGCAAGAGCAGGAGGACTGGACGGCAATGGCAAGAGCAGGAGGACTGAATAGCAAGGGCAGAATATAGAGCAGGATGAGGGGATACAAGAATCAGGGTCAGGAAGCAGGAATCAGGAACAGGCAAGGCAAGGTCAGTACAAGGTTCAGGCAAGGCAGGAAGAACAAGGCAAGACAAGGCAGGAGGAACAAGGCAAGGCAGGAAGGAAGGAAGGAAGAACAAGGCAAGAGCTAAGGGAACTAGTCAGGGACACTGCTACAGTACTCGAGGCCTAATAATGCTCCAGCCAGGTGTGCACAGAGGGCTGGTCTTAAATAGGGCTGAGTGAGCCCTGATTGGCTGACTGCAACCAATCAGGCTGCTGTTGCTGGGCTGGGGCTGCAGAGGCCAGGAAATCTAAAGTGAGCAGCCCCACAGGCTGCTCTCCTGTCCTAATGGATAGAGCATCGAGCCAGAAACCCAAAGATCACTGGCTCAAATCCCAGCAGAGCCTGACACAACCTAACCCTCCAGCTGGAGACTCTGCAAGCTCCACAGCAGCTGCCTGTCCCTGGTTCCTCTCCTCCTCTGGATTCTTCTGCCATGTGGGGTAACATAGCTAAGTCTGGGAATCTAGGGAATGGCCGCACACCTTACTTTCCTCCTGGTGCTCAAAGGTGGGGGAATCGGCAACCTCCTCTCTCCAGTATTTGCAAAAAATCCTTGGCACACAGGCTTGACAAAGGGGAGGTTCCCCGAAACGTTGCACATTGCATTCAATAAAACCGCAAGGGCTTTGCCCTGCTGAATTCATTCCTGTGTGCCAAGGATTTTTTGCAAAAGTAACATAGCTAAGTCCCATGAACCCACAAAAAATTTAGTGGGGATACTAAGTTCTTTGTGTTTCGTGAGGCATGTAAATTATATCTCAGCTTTTATCCTCATTCATTCGCCACTGGCGAGGAAAAAGTGAGATTTGTCATGACCCTCTTATAGGGTGATCCCCAAATTTAGGCCCTCAGACTGCCCACCTCTGATCTTGCCCTTTATTCCCTTGATACCTTTTTAAATACTATGGCAATCTGCAATTCGTAAGTTGCACCAAGGGAAATGGGATGCGGAGGTGTATTGCACTTAATTCCGCCGGTGGGCAGTAGAGATGGGTGGAATGATGTGGCCCTGCGTAGACAGTTCCATATCGGGTTATCTGAATCAGTCAGGGATAGCATTGTTAAATATCCCCTATCTTCTAATCTGGATGACCTCATGTCTATCGCCATCCAGATACATAGGAGACAGAGAGAGAGAGAAAGGGGTGAAAGGGGGACTTCTTCTTTCTCTGGGGTTTCTAATGTTAAACCTAGTTTTGCATCCAATGTTAAGGTAACTAACCCCTCTGTGTCTCTACCTCAGGAGGAGCCTATGCAATTAGGCCTTTCCCATCTCACTCCTGAGGAGAAGGCACGCAGGCGATCCAATGGTCTTTGCATTTACTGTGGGGAAAAGGGTAATTTTCTTAATTAATGTACAAAGAGGCCGGGAAACTCCCAAGCCTAAATGGAGAAGGGGAGCTCCATTTGGGTGCAGGAGTTTCCTCTCCCCAATCTTCCTCAAGAATTTTGTTACCAATCAAATTAACCTGGCCTACGGGCTCTATTCTTATGTCTGCTTTTGTAGACTCGGGAGCTGAAGGGAATTTCTTGGATGCTGCTTTTTCAGCCAAAAATAATATTTCCTTGGCTCCTTTATGTTCTCCTTTGAAATTATTAGTGGTGGAAAAAAGACCCTTAGGGTCAGGTATTGTGTTCTTATATATGTGTATTAACAACTTGCACTGTAAGGAGATAACCGTTTATATCATTGAAGGCTCTTCTTCTCCTCTCATTTTGGGGTTACCATGGTTATTAAACACAATCCACATATTGATTGGGTGACCAGGGAGACTCTTGGGGTTCTAATTGCCAAGGGTCCTGCATCCCTTCCGTTGTGGCCACATCCACTCTTGAGGGCTTACCTGCAGCTTACTCTGATTACGCTGATGTTTTCTCTAAGAGGACTGCTGAGACCTTACCCCCACATAGGCAGTATAACAGCCCAATTGATTTAATTCCTGGTTCCATTCCTCCTCGTGGGAGAACATACCCTCTTTCCTTGCCAGAAGCCCAGGCAATGGAAGATTATATTAAGGAAAACCTAAAAAGAGGGTTCATTAGGCCCTCTAATTCCCCGGTTGGGGCAGGTTTCTTTTTTGTGGGTAAGAAAGACGGTAGTATTCGCTCCATTATAGACTATAGGGGTCTAAACAAGATCACCATTAAGAATTTCTATGCCCTTCCTTGATTTCTGAACTATTTGACCATGTGAAAGATGCCAGAATCTTTACCAAGCTTGACCTTAGAGGAGTTTATAATCTCATACGTATCAGGGAAGGGGATGAGTGGAAAACGGCATTCAATACCAGCGACAGCCACTACGAATACCTTTGTAGCGCTATAGTAAATTGAGTGCACCTGTCTCTGACTATAAGCTCCACTCCCAATATATTGCTCCGGATGAGACCTTAAATCTTAGGGAGTAAGCCCTCGCAGCGATGTGGAGGCAGGGTGTAGTGCAACTGTATTCAGGGTGCAAATAATTGGGCGCCAGTGGTTCTTATAACTTAACCAAAGAACATATTTATTGAACATACAATCCACACTGGAGTGTACAGCAATCACATCAGCACATGCAGGATCAACAGTGGATAGGCAATACTCACAGCACCTTTGGTCAGAGACTGTCCCCTTCACACATGGGAGACAATATATATATGCAGCCTTGAGGAGTTACACCCAGCTTTCAGCCTTTTCCCTAAGTGGAACCTGAAGAGACACTTCTAATCCTAGGTCTGTACACTTAGTCTCTACTCTGGGCAATTAGTACCCAGTATCTTAATCCCGCTCACAATCCTCGTAGGAGCCTCAACTGCTCAGCTAAATAATCCTATCTATATGTCACTTCTAGAGTGACCTATAACTGTGAGTAGCCTATCTATACTAGACCTGACCTGTCTAGATTCCACTCGAACTCTGCCTGCCTGCTCAGGCCAGAGCCTGCACAAGATGGACCCTGAAAGCATGGCTTACAATGCTTTTATACTTTAGCACAGTGCCATCTACTGGCCACTATGAGTTACAGCAAGGGGCATGGATTATAGCAGGAATAGGAAACAGTTCCCCTCCTGACTGTATTTTAGGACCCACTTAGGTGTCCATAACACTTGGGGACTGCCTGCTAAATATACTGGGAGGTTAATTTACCAGTCCCCTACACCTTGTTATGCCATTCAGTCTCTGTAATGACCCCGCAGTGTTCCAGGAATTTGTCAATGACATTTTCTGGGACCTGCTGGGGATATTCGTAGTGGTCTATCTGGATGATATTTTGATTTTCTCTTCTGACATTAATGAGCATTGTTATCATGTTCGTGAAGTATTACGTAGCCTTAGAGAGAATAATCTCTATGCGAAACTAGAGAAATGTACTTTTGAGGTTCCTTCTATTCAGTTTTTGGGGTATATTATTTCTAACAAGGGTTTAGAGATGGATCCAAGCAAAGTGAGAGCTGTCCTGGATTGGACCCAACCCCTTTCTTTACGTGCAACCCAAAGATTTCTTCGTTTCGCTAATTATTACCGTCAGTTTATTAAAATTTGTTCCCTTATTGTGGCCCCTATCACGAATTTAACTAAGAAAGGCGCTGACCCCAGTATATGGCCTCCTGAAGCTGTTCAAATGTTTAGTTCAGTTACAATTCTTTGTCACCCTGATTCTGCACTCCCATTCATAGTGGAAGTAGATGCTTCTGAGACAGGAGCTGGGGTAATTCTTTCACAAAGACACCTGATAACCAACAAAGTGCATCCCTGCGCCTTTTTCTCTAAAAAGTTTTCCCCTGCAAAGATAAACTATGATATAGGCAAGAGGGAGTTGTTGGCTGTAAAATGGGCCTTTGAAGAATGGCGACATCTACTTGAAGGTGCTAAACATGTCATTACAGTATAACTGACCATAAAAATCTTTTATACATCATTTATACACATAAATTCAAGACAGGCCAGATGGACTTTATTTTTTACCAGATTTAATTTAATTTTAACATTCAGACCTGGTTACAAAAAATAATAAGGCAGATGCACTCTCTAGAAGTTTTGAGCCTGATCTTTCTGAACCTAGTGAGTGCACCTCCATTATTCCTCGGGAAGTAATTATTGCTTCATCTGATCTTTCCTCTTTGTTGTCTCCTTTTCAATCGTCTGCTCCCATAGAAACTCCCTCCAGGAGATTATTTGTGCCAGAGGAGCTACAGAGACAAGTCTTAGAGGAGGTCCATGATTCTAAGAGGGCTGGGCACCCAGGTATTCTAAAACAGTTTCTCTTTTGTCCCACATTGTTTGGTGGCCTTCTTATAATCAAGACGCTAAGGCCTTTGTTACTTCCTATACGATCACAAGGTTTATTGCTTCTTTTACCTATCCCTGGACCTATCTATCGATGCATTTCATTGTTGATCTTCCCCTTCCCAGGGGAAGACCGGAATATGGGTGGTGGTGGATAGAATTAGTAAAATGAGTCATTTCATTCCTCTCACCCATCTTGCCATAATCCTAGCCAAATTATTTATTAACCACATTTTTAATTTACATTGTTTTCCTATGAATATTGGTTCAATTTGTTTCCAAGTTTTGGAGAGCTTTTTGTTCTTTGGTTGGGTTTGAGTTGTCCTTTTCCACTGCCTACCATCCCCAAACCAATGGTCAGACTGAACGAGTTAATCAATGTCTACAGCAATACCTCTGGAGTTATGTTTCTAATAATCAATCTGAATGGACTGAGCTCTTACCCTGGGCAGAATTTTCCTACAATAATGCTTCCCACTCCTCCATTGGGAAGTCACCTTTCTTTGTTGTATATGGATTTCATCCTAAAGCCTTTTCTTTTTCAGGCTCTAGTTCCCCTGTACCCTCTGCTAATTCCTCTATTGACCGTTTTTCTTTAATTTGATCCCAAGTATAAGAGTCCCTTTCCGCTGCTACCTCAGCCCAGAATATGGGTGCTGATAAACATCGTAGGGAGGCACCTCAATATAAGGTTGGGGACTCTGTATGGTTGTCCACTAGGAATGTTAAGTTAAAGGTCCCCTCTCTTAAACGTGGGCCCAAATTCATTGGTCCTTACATTATATCCCTTCCTCTGTCTGTCTTCAGTTACTTGATCATTTTAAAATTTCTGATTCCATTCATGTTTCCCTTCTAAAGCCTGCCTCTCAGATTCGCCATTTATCTGTTCCTCCCCCAGTGTTGGTTGAAGGTCAGCCTGAATATGAGATCCAAGAACTCCTTGATTCCCACCTTGTACAGGGTATGTTACAATATCTTATTAAATGGAAGGGCTATGGCTCTGAGGAGAACTCTTGGGTCTCAGTTGATGTCTTCTCCAGCGTGAACATCACAAGTGGCCAGTCTTTCCTCATAGCTAAAATTTTCCATACCTATTACCAACTTAGTTGTCCTTCTCTGTACCCTCTCTAGTACAATAATGTCCTGTTTGAGTGACCAAAACTGTACGCCATGTTCTAGATGGGGGCTTACCAGTTCTCAAGATCACAGCGCTACGAAATATGTTGGCACTATAGAAATACATGTTAATAATAAAGACCTTATTTGCCCTTGATGCTACTGCCAATTTTATCATCTACAAGGCATCCAAAGTCCTTTTTCATTATGGATTTACCTAGTGCAGTCCCCGAGGTGCATGACTTCAACACTGAATCTCATTTGCAACTTAGTTGCCCAGATTGCCAGTTTGTAAAGATCCTGTTGCAAGAATGCCACATCCTGGATGGAATTAATTGGGCTGGATAATTTTGTGTCTGCAAACACTGATACATTACTTACAATACCATCAAAATCATTAATGATCAGGTTAAATAAAAGTGGACCCAATACCAAGCCCTGAGGGACCCCACTAAGAACCTTACCCCAAGAAGAGAATGTACCATTAACAACCACCCTCTGTACCTGATCCTGTAGCCAGTTGATTTGTAGAAAAATGGAATAAGCAGCTTCAAGGCAGTTCTTATAGTCTGCAAATTTCTTTTATTAAAGCAGTGTATAGCACACTACATGTTTCGGGTAACAACCCTTTATCAAGTGTTTTATCACACTTTATCAAGTGTTTATCACACTTGATAAAGGGTTGTTACCCGAAACATGTAGTGTGCTATACACTGCTTTAATAAAAGAAATTTGCAGACTATAAGAACTGCCTTGAAGCTGCTTATTCCATTTTTCTACAAATCTTTGGATTACTTTGGGGTTGCACAGCCCTGGGAATAGTGTCAGCTACCTGAATCATCTACCAGTAACGTCGGAACCAAACCTTGTTTTGTCCTGTAGCCAGTTTCCTATCCACGTGCAAACAACTTCATTAAGCCCAACGGGCTGATTTACAACATTTATTATAGTGTTAATATTCATTAAATGCAGCTTCTGTCCCAACAGCAGTTTTTAAATGTCATTCTCTTCTATTCTATTAATTTCTTTACTTCTATATTAAGCCACATAGGGTGATTCTAAGAGTTTCTACATTTACTCCTTAAGGGAATAAATTGAGAACAGTAATGATTTAATATCATTTTAAATTACAACCATTTCTCTTCTGTGTTTTTATCTAAAAACTTAATGCCCCATTCAATGCTCTGAAGGGCAGCCCTCAAAGCACTTAAATTAGCTTTTCTGAAATTCATGGTTTTTGTTGCCTCAGTATATATTTGTTTGCACCAGACATTAAATGATATAACATTATGGTCACTATTACCCAGGGGTTCAGTGACTTGTACATTTGCTATACGTTCTGGGTCATTAGAGATCACTAGATCCAGAATAGCATTTGTGGTTGGATCCTCAACAACCTGTGCCATAAAATAGTCATGCAACACGTTTATAAACTTGTTCCCATTAACTGGTCTGGCAGTACAATTGCTCCAGTCGATATCTGGGTAATTAAAATCCCCCATTATGATTACTTTAGCAAACTAGCAGCCTTTTCTATTTGCATCAGGAGCTTAGCCTCCTCGTCCTCACTTACTGTACATTCAGGGGTCTATAGCCTACCCCTACAATAAATTTGCTGGACTCTTTACAATTGGTGAAGAACTCTACCCATAAGCCTTCTGTTCGCTTATTTTCTAACATAACCTCCTCCTTTATATAAGCTTTTATATCCTGCTTAACAGACATACCCCTCTTTTCTATTGCTTCTGTCCCTCCTAAACAAAGTATAGCCACTGATATTAACTGCCCAGTCATACGACTCATTCAGCCAGGTTTCAGCCACACCAATCACATCATATTTTACCTCCAGCACCAGCACCTCTACCTCTCCCATTTTACCAGCCAGACTTCTTGCATTTGCAAACATACATTTAATACTGGTACCATATTGAACAAATGACATGTGGTCTTCCCTATCCGTAACAGAACCCTCCATCCTTTGCACACCATCTCATCTAACCTGAACCAAAGACCCTGGCTGGATTCACAAACCAGATTCATACGCTCCTGTACAAGATCGGCTGAACGTATGTGGAAGAAATCCCGTACGCAAGCAGACTTTGTTCACTATAAATTTCTACTCTCATGCCTCAATTCTGCCCTGTCAAAGGCTAAGCAGAAGTACTACAGTACCCTTATTAACAACCACAAATCCAATCCACGACGCCTATTTTCCACATTCAATCCTCTTCTCCATCCCTCATCGACAGTATCGACCAACCTGATGCACTCCCCCCTGGAATTTTCCGATTTCTTTAAAGACAAAATAGAGTCCATCCGCAATCAGATCCCTACCTCTACTAGTGCAAACCAGCTCCTCCTTCCTATGCCCCCTTCTGCATGTCTCAATTCCTTCCCTCCAGTAACAATGTCTGAAGTCTCCAAGCTTCTTTTGTCCTCCCCACTCACAACTTGCCCTCTTGACCCTATGCTTTCTTTTCTGCTCAAACACTGTGTGGCAGAGCTAACACCACCACTTACTGACATCTTCAATTCTTCTCTAGCTTCTGGAACCTTCCCTTCTACTTTCAAACAGGCCTGTGTAAAGTCTATTCTTAAAAAGGCCACACTTGATCCATCCTGTCTGTCAAATTACCGCCCTGTCTCCCTTCTACCGCTTGCCTCTAAACTCCTAGAACGTATTGAGTTCTCCCGTATTACTAACTTTCTACACACCCATGATCTGTTGGACCCTCTGCAATCTAGTTTCCAGCCTGGTCACTCTACCGAGACTGCCTTGTGCAGAGTTACAAATGATCTCCAGGTTGCCAAAGCCAAAGGTCACTTCTCCATCCTTATCCTCCTTGACCTATCATCTGCATTTGACACGGTTGACCACTCTCTCCTGATGCAGATTCTGTATGCTTGGCATCCAGAACCAGGCTGCATCGTGGCTTTCTTCATACCTTTCTAACCGAACATTCACTGTCTCTTGCGCTAACAAGGCTCTGTACTTGGTCCGTTGTTGTTCTCTCTGTACACTCTGTCTTTGGGAGATCTCATTCGCTCATTTAGCTTTAATTATCATCTGTATGCTGATGATACCCAAATATATTTATCCACCCCTTCATTAACAGCTGAAACAGAGGCTCAAATCTCTAACTGCCTCCTAGCAATCTCCAACTGGATGAACCAGCGCCACCTCAAACTCAACCTAACAAAAACTGAACTAATCATCTTTCCACCTAAGCCTGGCCCTACTCCCTGTTTTACTATCTCTATTGATGGCATGCTCATTGACCCGGTCAATTCAGCACGCTGTCTAGGGGTGATATTTGACTCCTCTCTCTCCTTCTCTGATCATATTAACACAACTGTCAAAACCTGTCACTTTTTCTTATGTAATATTGCAAAAATACGTCCCTTCCTTTCACCTGCTACAGCCAAGACACTAATGCATGCTCTCATCCTATCCCGCCTAGATTACTGTAACCTTCTACTAACGGGCCTGCCTAACTCCCATCTCTCCCCTCTACAGTCTGTATTAAATTCTGCTGCCAGAATTATCCTCCTCTCATCCAAAAGGGTACAGGCCCCTCCCCTGTTGAAGTCATTATCATGGCTTCCTATAAAACAAAGAATAACTTATAAACTTCTCCTCGTAGCCTTCAAAGCCCTTCATTCCTTTACACCTAACTACATCTCATCTCTTGTTTCTCTATATGTTCCTGGCCAAAACCCTTGCTCCTCTCAGACTAACCGCTTGGTTGTACCCCCCACTTCTACTGCTGTTTCCCGTGTCAAACCCTTCTCTCTTGCAGCTCCTTATATTTGGAATGCCATTCCTGCATCTCTCCGGAGAGAATCCTCCCTCAATGTTTTTAAAACAAAGCTCAGAGACTACCTCTGGGAGCACCTGGATAACACCTGAACTGGCACTTGTACGACAGTTTCACCCACTATAAAAAGCACTTTATTTCCGTAAGTTACCCTCCCATTTAGACTGTAAGCCCCAAGGGGTAGGGTCCTCCATCATCTTGTCTCCTCAACACTGTGTAATTCTATTTTATATTTATGCAAACTTTATTTATAATAATGCACTTATTGTTACTTATTAATGCATGTTACTGCTAAATTATTGTTGCTGTACAGTGCTTTGCCCTCAAGGAGCGCTATACAAATAAAAATATAGATACATACATACTACTTCAACCCTTAATGGGACTGTTAAGTAGGAGGACCTAGGGTACTTGGCAGCACTTTACTTTTTGGCAGGGACCACATGTCAGGGGGCCCAGGTGGCCAGTAGACTAATAGATTAGTAGACCCTAGTTGCTGCCCAGATGCCCATGTAACTACACTGTAGTTTATCACTTACATATCCCAGTTATTGCCAAAGACACTTGATGACCACTTCCTGCCACACTTTAAAATAGTGCTTGGTTAGGAGTGGATCTTCCTCTTTGGCTTCTGGTTGCTGACCCATCAGGATATTCCTCCTGAGCGTGGGTATACAAAGGCCCAGTAAAGCCATTATGCCATAGGGGGACCTGAACCTCTAGTGTTGGGTCGTGGAGCAGGGACCCCATGAATGAGGCCAGCTAGAGACAGGATTAAGATCAGCTGTCTCTGATTTATTGTCCAAGCCTTGTGAATATCTATTCTGCCTATGCCTCTTTGCAGCTGTAAGTACCCTGTGGATTATATGTCTGACTGACTGCAAGAACCTCCTAGTGTCCTTTCTTGTATCTTTTTATGCACAGTAGCCTATGTAGTAACCCATGCTCTAATGCAGTAGCTTTACATTAAACCCTTTGGTGTAAATAGCTCAAAACAGTGTTACAGGGCTTGTAATGTTCTGTTAAAGAAAACACCAGGAAACATCTTGTGCAGTCAAACAGTTCTATGAATGTGGAGAACTTCTGCAGCCGTGATCTTTACTGATTATTATTATTTATTATTAACAAATATTTTTAAAGTGCCAACATATTGAGCAGTGCAGTGCACTATGATGCCTTTTTAGAGCCCTGAAGCTTTTTGCAGCAGTAGAAACTATATGTGCTCCCTTCAGAAGTCAAAACCATAAGCAAAATACAGACAGGGAGAGTGTTAGTGTAGCTAAAGTATAGGTCAGTTAAATAGGCAAGGGCCAAAACCATATAATCTTAAATAAAATGGCTAAGGCAGAGACTGCAGAAACAGCATCCAGTTATGACAATTACAAAGTGCAGGGAGGTACAGGACATTTGAAACCAAAAAGGGGACCAAAATATAATTGAAACAGGCACATAGAACAGGAAGCTGAATCAGGAATTGAACTCAAGACCTCCATCATCAGTGAGCACACAGTCTAGAGTGCACCGGACACAGAATTCAGGTGGGAGGGTATGCACAAAGGAGAAAACTGGTGGGGACCAAAGCTACAGGGATAAAACAAAGGGATAATATAATATTTTCTCTGTTTTTACTTACAATATATTGAACTTGCTAATATTAATTATGCATAATTAATTTGCCTAATATAAATTATGGGTGTGCATGCCTTTTTCTGCTTTATTTAGCAATAAAGACCAAAAAAGATTCTGGACCTTGGGGTTTTCTGGAGAGTTGCATCCATAGACTTTAATCAAAAGAACATACAGTATTATGAAAATATTTTCTGAAACTTGCATGTGATTCATGAAACATGTGTGCTAAAAAGGCACATTGCAAAAGTTCCAGCAGATGCTACTTTGCAGAAGCACACATTTATGACATTAAGCAATAATAAGCAATGACTTTAAGCAATACAATATTTTCCAGGGTGGCTAATTATTCCTTTATGTTAACAAAATACTTTAACTTCTATTTTGTACTATGTCTATGACAGGACTTTGCATAATTTTTTTTACATTTTCCATTATATTTGAGTTTAATAAAACCATGACGACATAAGAAAACATGCAGGCATTAATTGACATTTATGGCAAGGTACTTTGTACACATACAATACATTTACTGATGTCAAACTGTGTATTTAAAGTTAAAGCCTGGGAACATTTACAAATGCATTTGTACAGGGCCGGACTCAGTGGAAAAAGCAGCCCTGGCAAAAGTATCAAAGCAGCCCATGTATTCACATGCATACAAAGCATGATATATATTTCCAACCCCAAGGTTAACTAGAACTAATAGATTAATGTTTATTAATAGATATTTTAAGAGTCCAGTACCATATAATCCCCAGCAATATTATATACCCTATGTGCTGGAACTGGTCCTCGCAACAGATATCTCACCCCAGGTTCTATCACAACTATTCTAGCCCCCAGCTAGACCATGAACCCTGGCAGATTAGAGAACTTTAATTACCATGTGTGTCACATGGCCAAAGTGTGGCATACTTGAAGAGACTAGGCTTTCTCATGCAATTAATGCTACATATCACAGTATTCCATATACAGGAATTGTTCTAAGCATGGATTCTCCTATTGCCAACATACCTATCATAACCATAAGGGATTGGGTATATAGCAAGCAACTCTAATATTCCTGGTTCCACCCATATGCCAGTACTTGCAAATGCAGGCTGTTGCTGGCTATTATGGAAAGCTCATTTACATTTCTAAAGTGATTAGCTCATTTACATATTTAAGACAGGCCTAATTTGCATTTGTATGCGAGCAGCCCATTTACATTTTAAAGCAAGAGGCCCATTAGGCATTTGACAAATACATTTTCTCTGTAACACCATGCTATAAAAAGATATAAATTTATTGGTACATAAAAAATTTACCAGTTACCCCACATGGAGCCTGATGCGTTTCGTGCTTCTCAGCACTTAATCATAGGCCATTAGGAGATGGGAACAAACCTACTCCTTAAATACAGAATTCATCAGCCAATGAGTCTTCCTATAGGTTAAAATCAATTTCAACTGGTTCAGATCTCAATTGGGTTACAAAATTTTGTTTAAGTACACATTACAAATATGTTGTTTCAAAACTAAGGGGCACACAAATTGAGATATAGTACAATATATTGCAAAAAGCTATATCATATGGTATATTCAGTTTATACATAACAAGTAGCATCAAAAATGTAATTCAATCCTAATGGTAAGCGCGTCTGTAAATAAAAAGTCCAATATACTTCCCTTTTATGTAATAAGTTAAGGAGATCTCCCCCTCTTGTTCCTATCTTAACTATTTCAATTGCCTGCACTGAGAAATGTCTGATATCACTATTGCTGCAATCTTTTAAGTGCCTTGTGACATTTGTTTTGGAAATGAATTTGGGATTATTAATTTGGCCTATGTGTTCCCTAATCCTCTCTTTCAAAGGGCGCTTAGTGCACCCAACATATTGTTTATTACACTTCTTACAGGTAATTAAGTAAATTACTCCTGAACTATTACAGTTGATGTAACTTTTAATCACAAAGGATCTACCGTAGACTTAAATTCCTGTGATATTTGGATATATCTGCACGTCATGCATCTCCTATTGCCACATTTGTAGCACCCACTAAACTTCATAAATTGAGATTTGTCTATCGATTTCTCCCTAAAATGGTTCGATGACAATGAGTCACCTAGGGTATGGGCTCTTCTAGCTACATTATGTATTGTAATTTTTCGTTTAGTTTGCGATTTTTTGGAACCAATAATGTTTCCCTCTCTGCTTGTTCTGCCTTCTTGTATGCCTGATCTATGTTTGCCCTGGAATAGCCTCCTGGAATCTATGTTTCATATCTACGGCTAATTTATAGAACTCCTTATCAGTGGAACAGTTCCTTCTCAATCGCAGGAACTGGCCCACCGGTATCCCTCCTATTAGTTTCTTAGGGTGGCAAGACTGGGCATGTAGAATAGTATTACCACTACAAGGTTTACGATATATGGTAGAAGTGATAGCATGACTATCACTTGATAACATGACATCCAAAAATTCTATCTGCTCCCTAGAAAATTTGCTAGTGAATTTTAGATTCAGATCATTGTGATTGATTTCTCTGAAGAACAGATTAAATTGTTCCTCAGTGCCCTGCCAGATGCACAGCAAATCATCTATGTAGCGAATATATCTAATTAGGCACTTCTTCCAATCTGCAGATATGTGGGTCTCCTCCCACCAACCCATGTATAGGTTGGCAAAAGATGGAGGAAATTTGGCTCCCATTGCTGCCCCACACCTCTGCAGATAGAAACGTGTGTCAAATATGAAATAGTTATGCTGTAAAAGGTATTCAATTGCCGCAATTAAAAAATCTTTTAATTCCTCTGAATAGTTACTGTATCTTTCCAGATGATATTTGACTGCTTCTAGTCCACTATCATGCGCAATGGAGGAATAAAGTGAGGCCACATCCATTGTGGCCCAACTGTATTCCTCGTTCCAAGTCAAATCCCTGAGTTTCAAGAGGAAATCTGCTGTATCTCTGGCATAGCTCTCCAGCCTCAAAACCAAAGGTTGTAAATGGGCATCGACCCATT
>CM044442.1:57710149-57732296 GCA_024363595.1 Xenopus borealis
CTGCAGAAATGTGGGTCTCCTCCCACCAACCCATGTATAGGTTGGCAAAAGATGGAGCAAATTTGGCTCCCATTGCTGTCCCACACCTCTGCAGGTAGAAACGTGTGTCAAATATGAAATAGTTATGCTGTAAAAGGTATTCAATTGCCGCAATTAAAAAATCTTTTAATTCCTCTGAATAGTTACTGTATCTTTCCAGATGATATTTGACTGCTTCTAGTCCACTATCATGCGCAATGGAGGAATAAAGTGAGGCCACATCCATTGTGGCCCAACTGTATTCCTCGTTCCAAGTCAAATCCCTGAGTTTCAAGAGGAAATCTGCTGTATCTCTGGCATAGCTCTCCAGCCTCAAAACCAAAGGTTGTAAATGGGCATCGACCCATTCCGACAAATGTTCATTTAGAGAGCCTATGCCAGAGATTATAGGTCTCCCTACTGGTGGTCTCTGTTCCTTGTGTACTTTAGGTAAGTGGTAAAAGGTCGCAATCACCGGACATTTTGGTAACAGATAATCCTTTTCTGAATCATTGATTAGATCCTTTTGTACCACTATGTCAATTAGCTTCTCCAATATTTTTACAAACTGTGATGTTGGATCTTTCTTCAGGGGTAAATAAGATCCAACATCACATAATTGTCTCAAAGCTTCCTCCTTATAAGTTTGGGTATCTAGTACAACCACTAGTCCTCCCTTATCTGCATTTTTTATTGTTATTGTTTCATCTTTCTGCAGTTCCTTCAATGCAGCTCTTTCTATCCGTGTCAAATTTACTGTTTACTGGAATTCTGTGTGTGTAATTGCCACAGGGCTTCTTCTACTCTCTGTTGATATGTATCTATCAGGGGACCCCTAAATTGGACCGGATAGAATTCACTCCTATTCCTAAACTTAGTCATGAGATATGACTCCTCCATTATTCTCTATAGAAGGCTCCTGATTATCACCATTAATCATTTGCGCAAAATATTTCTTTAAAACAATTTTTCTGATGAATCTGTTAACATCAACCATAGCTTCAAACATATCAAAGTCCCTGTTTGGAGAAAAAGACAATCCTTTACTTAACACCCGTATGTGTGCTGGTGTTAGCACCTTCGAGGACAAATTTAGTACTTTCTGTGTGCTTTCTTTCTCAGTCCATATCTCCCTCGCTCCTGTTCCCTTTGTTCCTTGGGGGCCTCGGAGGGATATTTCGTTCCCCATAAGGACCTGTTGGTTTTCTTGTTTGTCCATTGGCCCTTTGCTGGTCCCATTGTGTCTTCTAAAAAAACTTTCTTGGCCTTTTCAGTTCTGTTTGTCTGCAAAGAAATAGGAAGGAGAACCAGCAAGCGAGCCTTCTGAAAAGTCATCACATTCCAAGCTTGAAAAGCTAACATTCTTAGGTGTACTCGTATTCTTAAGTATAGAACTCTGATTGTATTTGTTTGTATACAGGTATCTATCTTCATGCCTTCTTTGCGCCCAAGTGTATACCTGATCTCTCCCATAATCCACTGTATCTCTATCATATTTGCGTTTTTTATTTTCCATAATATCATACTATAATTTATCAATTCTTTTTTTAGTCAGTTTGTGCAGTTCATCAAACTGAGGGCAATCCCTGTATTGCTCCATATCCTTCTCTATCTGTTTTAAGTCTGCCTTTAACAGGTCATGTATTTTGCTTTTGTGTTCAATCATTAATTCCATTAATTTGAAGGAACAATCTGATAAAATTTTGTTCCAACTTACTATAAACCCTTCATCTTTCTCAATAAAAGAGGGAAACTTTTTAATCCGTAATCCCCGAGGAATCATCTGTGCATCAACATACTTCTCCAAAGAGGCTATGTCCCACCAAGTGTACATTTCTTTAACTAATGTGCGTTCAAAATCTCTAAATATTCTCAATACATTAATACTATCTTGGGCATTTGCCCAAACCCCCAGATTGCCAGTCCGGGCAAGCATTTGTAAATGCCTCATCCTTCTCTTCTTATTAAAGTAACATGTTGTATAGATTACTGCCTATTTAACATTGGTATTTTTCAAGTGAATAAAGAGTTACATATTATTTATCATATAAAAGTAACATTATTTATCAATTCATCTGCCTTCATTTATCATTGCTCGATGTTATAAATATTGTCAATAAAAATATTTCAGAATCATGTTCACATGTAGAAAATAGATGTCTAGCAAGATAGATATGCCTTTGTTTTACAGAGACACATTGACTGCTCATTATGGAACAATTATTCAACTAAATTCACATTTTTTACTGTTAATTAATAAGCAATGCAGAGATCATCTTGGAACAAGGACGAAGATTGATTTCTTAAAAACCTTGACTATTTAGCCATACTGTGTATTTTTCTATAGTCTGACTCATTTTAAAATACCTGATTAAAATACTTCTGGATGAAGTGTAAATATTATATTGAGATATTTTATTAAAACTTAATCTCATCATATTGTAGCTAAATTAAGCAAAAATACATCAATTCAGATAATCAGTCAGCAACGAGCAGTTAGTTGGAGATTAGTTGGAGTCTGAATTGGTGGTTGTGGAATAGTTTCAGAATTGTGCAAAAATGCTTCCTCAGATTAAACTGTTTTACCACTGGTGATTTTTCTGTATTTTTAAACAATCACCCATACTGGAAGTGATTTAGAGAGTAGGACCAAGCGTCCTATGTGTTCTTACTCATAACAACTAAGAGAATGATTAATCATTGAACCCAATATGCATCAAGAATTTGGATATGTGGATTTGTTTAGATTCGGCAATTGAATGTGTTTAATAATGTAGGTAAGCCCCATTAATACACATTTAACTACATGGTATATGGTTTATAAGGAGGTGGAGAGGCAGAGGCAAATTAGAAACATTCTAATATATTTGTAAAATTCTTAACATATAACAGTAGAATATATAACTTAGATTATGACTGTTATAATATACTTTGTTACTTAAATGGTACTATAAAATTAATGCTTTTAACTAGATTAAAGCTTTATTAAGCTAGCATCAATTTAAAAGAAAATCTGTTCAAGGTCTTAAATAACTTTGTTTCGCTGACTGGCTGCTCACATACTGTAGCTCTATAGTAAGTCCTTACTCTGCCTCTGGGGTTTACAAGTGCAAAATGAAAGAAAAGTCTACTTTATTTCTTGAAGAGGTCCCAAGAGAAAAAGCTGTTGACTCTCTGTGCCTTTTTCTCCTTATGGTTGAAAAGATAATCTTCATGCATGATAAAATATGCCGTAATATCCTCTTCCAAATGTAGTTTAACTTGCTTACAGTCTGGTCTTTTTAGCATACTACCTCAAGTATAAAAGAAAAAATTGCCATTTTTTTTAGATCCTTGAAACAGAGGCAAGTGAAAGAATGCATTGTAATATCATGCTTTAAATTCATATATTCATTTATGATAGCAAAAAGCTAAATATATGTCAAATGAGAATTAGTGATGGGCGAATCTATCCAGATTTGCTTCAGCGAAAAATTCTCGAAACGACTAGCATATCGTTTTTGCCGTGTGTCACGTAGTTTTCGGCGTGTCATATTCGACGTGTCAAGTCGTTTTCTATGCGCGTTGCGTCGTTTTCGTAGATCGTCTTGTTTTTGGCGAATTTTCGGCAGGGAAATTTTTTCAGGCGTTTCGCAAATTTATTCGCCGGCGGCGAACCGCGGGAATTCGCAGCGAATTCGCGGCTAGCGAATAAATTCGTCCATCCCTAATGAGAATAAATGTACTTGATTAAAATAATCATCATATAATACTGAGAATAATGAATCCCCATTTGGAAACTGATAAAACTAAAGCATATTAGAAGAAATTGGATGTTTTATGAAGGCATGAGGCATTTTTTTGTATTAATCAGTAAATCTGTCAAAATGGGCGAATCCGACCCACTTCCCGAAAATTTACAAAACAGCTAAATTTAGCTGATATGCATTGAGGTCAATGGGCACCAAATATCTTTTGGACACTCAACAAATTTTATTACCTATTAGAGTCTATGGGCAGCATTTTCACAGCGGTGGTCTAGCGGTGCGGCGGGGACGCCCGCTACGCCGCTTCCTTCCCCTTCGGCAGCCTCCCTCTTAGCGTGCGCGCTCGCACACTCACTGTATTTATAGGCGTCACAACGTCAGCGCGCAGTGGCGCGAACATTCAAATATTTAAAGGGGCATTTTGAAATAACTCATTGCCCGTGATAGGATTTCTCCTGGTGCCTCTGCCTTGAGCCTTGTGCTGTTTAGCTTCTGTTCGTCTGTTTCCTGTGTTTGACCCTGCCTGGCTATTGACTATTCTGATCTCCGTAACCTGACCTGTTCCTGATTCCTGACTACTGATTCTGCCTTATCCTGATTGATTACCCAGTTTGACCCTTTGCCTGCCTGACAACTCCTAGCAATCTGCCCATCTCGACCCAGCCTGTTTGACCACGAACCTGCCTATCCCTGTCTGTACCGTGACCATCGGCCTTAAAGACTTTTACAGTCGTGCCCCATTGCCAGCCAGAACTCTTGCCCTGCACCTCTCGTTTAAGTCCAGGTGGCATCTGAGTAGCTGAGGGCTCCTCCCGAAGCCAAAGGCGGTCACACTACTGGTGAAGCACGAGCCGAGACCAGGGTGCTTGGCGTTTGTTCTGGTATTGGGTGCCGACCGTGACAAAAACTTAGTGAAACATTTTGATCATCACTATACATGTGTCCTTTTATGCCTGGAGTCCACAATGTTTTTCCCTGTGAGCCGCATTCAAATGTGTAAAAGAGTTAGGGAACAACATAAGCATGAATCCCTAGGGGCAGGGGCAGAGTGGGGGGCCCATCAATGCTGCTGCCCCAGGGCCCCCTACCACGCATGCATGGTTTTTAATGTGCGTGCAAGTTTTTATGTGTCACTCTTTTTAATGTTTGTAGGTTCTATTTTATGTAAGCGTCCTATTTTACGCGCAATGCACTTTTTTTGCCGCAACAGGAAGATTATCCAGGGTGTGGTTTTGGGCCGAAGGGACCCACAAGTCCCGGGCCCACTGGGTTTTTTTTGGGCCAGTCCGACTCTGCCTAAGGGAGTCAAGTAAAGACTGTAATTGGGTATTTAGTAGCCCCTATAAGGACAGGCAGCAGACAGGACTCTCTGTTACAGTACACCTGTTTTTAAAAGCCTTTCTTCTAATTGTAATGGATGCCCTTGTGACTGCTGGAAGCACCTACTGGTAAATAAAACAGGAAAGAGTTTATTATATTGCCTCTTATATATAGTTATCATATGTCCTCTAAAGTGCCTTTTCCCCAGCATAAACAATCCCAACTTGGCCAAACTTTCTTCACATCTAAGACTTTCTATAACTTTTACTAGCTTTTTATTTAATTTCTGTTTATTTAATATCTGTAGAAGGTAGTGTTCTCTTGTATAATGTTAATCCATATTAAAATTAAATATGCTGAAAAACAAAATTAAGCTGGTTCCTGAGGAGGCTTCTTGGTCTCTTTGATATCTTTGTCCTATATCTTTTATATCTTATTTCTTGTGAAAACTACTTTTCTCTTCTTTTCCCAATGTACTGTAACTGAAATTCTATTGCTAATTTGCTATAACAAATCAAGAATTTGTGTGTAACAATGTCTGCCAGAAAGCAGCCTGAATTCGGCATGACAAATTACATTGCTGATGCTGGTAGAATAATAATATGTCAGATTGTCATTAAATGAAATAGGTTGTCACCCTCCCTGATTAGTCTAGCTGGTGATCAACGGCCCACTGTGTACAATATATGAGTACTAGGTAATTAATTTTTTATGTTTTCCCTTTTATCAAGCATTTTACAATTGCAATTCTTGAGTGACACATATTAAATATAGGTTGCTATTTGCATACAGGATGTTTTAAATTTTTGCACTTGTAAACCCCTTCTAAAATAAACATACATACATCAGTTGCAAGTTTTTTCAGTTGCCAAAATATTGATTGAATTTTTAAACATTAAAAAATAAATTAAATTCATCCCATGTATGTATGTTTATATTGTATTATATTTGTATTTATTTGTATATTACTACTACACATATCTACATAGTACATGATACAATATATGCATTTTTCAAAACACATAGTAGGCATACTACCATCTGTAATTCAGGGTATGTAGATCTCTCAGAATATGTTCTAGGTATATGGCTTTATTGTACTTTTTAGAATCTGTTGTATGTATATGGAAACGTTGTAGGTTAAAACGATTAGGAACAATCTGAAGATCTGTTTTTGCAGCTGAACTAACATAGAATCATCCAGCTGTCAGCAATTGAAAGTGACATTTTAACAAATGGAGCAATGGAAGCATTCTGAAGATTCTGATCAATATTTTGAACAATAATGCACTCATAGCTGATTGATAGGATCTGAGGTGACTTGATAAAGTTTGAATACTGCACCACTTATGTCAATTAAAACACACTTAATTCCTCCCCCTCTTGCACTTTTTATATTCTTATATAATAATTTAAATTTCAATACCTACAAAATAGGCTATGGTGCTCTATTTTAGGTTTATACTGCCCCTTTGACCTCTGGTAAAATCCGCCTCTGGTAACTTTAAGAGCCAAATTTCTGTTTTTTAAAAAGGAAATTCATCTCTGCTAGAGCAGGGAGTGCAATAGCCCTCACTGCACCAGTGATGCTCCCCCTGGATCCGCTCCGACACTAAGGGGCAGATTTACTAAATTCACATGAATTATTCGACATTTGATCGAATTTACAAAAAGATTCGAATTTTTGGGTACTTTGACCATCGAATTTAAAAAAATTCAATTAATTCGAATGATTCGAAGTACTTACCCTTTAAAAAAAAATTTGATTTCCTAGTTCGCCAGATTGAACCTACTGAATTGCTGTATAACCCTATGGGAAGCTCCCATAGGGTTATTTCAGCATTTTAAGATCGAATAAAAAAAATTCGATCGAATGGCTAAAATCGTTCAATCGTTAATTAACCCTCGACTTTGACCAATAGTAAATCTGCCCCTAAATGTTGAAAGCGCAGAGCAGGATGGGGGGCAGCATTGGGGCTGCTGCCTCAGGCGTCACTGAAAACTGCGCTGGATAAGTACTTTTGAAATCAGCTGCTTCTTATCTTCAGTTAACTCTGTATCCAATCAATTCAGAACATGTTTCTCCCTTTATGTAAGTGATAATATTGTCAATCGAAGTATCTTTTCTCTTCAGGTTGATGTACTATTTTCCTCCTCTCTTTCCTCAGAAAAAGTGTCTCTATGATTTCTGGTGTAAGTTAATTTCTTTTTGCCCTTTTCCCCTTCTTTTATTGTTATCTCTTGTTTTGTGTTAGAAACAATTTACATCATTTGTGTTTCAAAATCTTTCTGTAAGGAAACCGAGAGAGACTGATGTCTATCTGTCTATATGCCTATCTATCTTTCCTTCCATGAGACCGATTAGTAAAATTGAACTAAACAGGAAGAAAGACTGAAAGAGTGAATCTGAAGGAATATGCTACACAGACAGAGAGGCTGAGCTTCTGTTGCAAAAAAAAAAGCTGACAAATTGGGTCAAGTCTTGTTAAGTTGGGGTTTATTACCCAGCTACTCACTTGAGTATATTGCACATACAGTAGGTAATATAATGTTGTGAACCTAACCAAAAAGCATGCTATATTGTTACTATTAAACATAATAACCAGGATATACATATGGAAAATTTGGGAACCCCTCTCAGCCTGCATATTGACTCCACTTTCAGCGAAAAAGATAACAGTGGTTTTTCCTTTCCTAGGAACATCTGTGTACTGGGGTGTTTTCTGAACAAAGAATTTTAGTGAAGCAGTATTCAGTCGTATTAAATCAATTCCAATGCGAAAAACTGGCTGTGCAAAAATTTGGTTACCTTTGTTATTTTGCTAATTTGAATGCATGTAACTGCTCAATACTGGCAACACCAAATTGGTTGGATTAGCTTGTTAAGCCTTGAACTTCATAGGCAGGTATGTCCAATCATGATAAAAGGCATTTAGGGCAAGGCCAGACGGGGAGATTCGGGGGAGATCTGTCGCCTGGCGACTTCTCGCCGCGACGAGTCTCCTCCGAATCTCCCCGAATAGCTAGTCAGTGCTGCGCACTCGCTAGGCATAAAGTCGCCTGCGCTTGTTCACACGCAGCGGCGCCATTTTAAAAGTCGCTCAAAATTGTCTGGCGAGGCAATGGTCCAATGGTCCATTTCTGCAAAGCTACAAAAAATAAGGCAAAAATAGAGTATGCAGAATAAAAGTAGTAAGGTACAGATTGAGCAATGACTTAATTAAAAGATATAATTTAAGATTTATGTTAAAGGGAATTACTGAAAACATTTTCTAAATAATATAAGATATGATGCTTATAAATTTAAACGTTTGATGTTATCAAAGATCCAGGGAACGATGGCGTACACCAGAGTACTCTCACAACACAAGTGACATGTTCAGCGGGAAACTAACATTTATAATTTAAAAATTATATTCTGAAGAATGACATTATAAGTAGAAATCAGCATGACTTTAAGAGGGACAAATCATGTCAAACAGAAGTTAACACCTCTCATCAATGTATGCTTACCATGCTGGGACTGTGTCCTTGTAACAATGGGGGGGTCCTAGGTTAGTTCCTCTATAAGGGCTCCTATAAGAGGGGGTTGCAGGTGACCAACAATTTCTAGTGAGAACCACAATACATGATTCCTCTCAAAGTAGCAGAATTAAATCCATGGACAACACCCCAACTGACATTATCAGACCTATGTAGCAACCAATATAGCAGTGGTTTCTACTCTCCAAGAGCATTACAATAACCACTGCTAATAATAACTCTCTGTAGTAGGTACAATTAGCAAGTTGCCAGTATCATACCCTAGCTAAAAGAATAATATCTGAGCTGTCATCACTAGCAGGATTACCTGCTCAACCACCCCCAAACCATTATCACAACAATCAGACCATACTACAGGGGTTACCATAGCACCTGGCCTACTCAGTAGTTATGCTATTTGTACAAGGATACATTTCACCAACTGGAATTTGACGTCCCCATAGCAAGATTAATTCACCTCCCAATACATCAAAAATTCTTGCTCTACAGATGCTTTTGGACCGTCCTCCTCCTTAAAAACTATACCCCCCGAACAATGTAGGTCTCTATGAAAAGATATTGCATAAAACAACTCATATGTAAAACCCTGCTTCATGTAAATAAACCATTTTCATAATAATATACTTTTTTAGTAGCATGTGCCATTGGGTCATCCTAAATAGAAAATAGCTATTTTAAAAAATAAGGACAGCCTCCTGGGATCCTAGGATCCAACGGTGCACACAAATATACCAAACAAACTATAAAGTTAGGTCACATGAGCCAATTAACAGACAGAGTTGTGTCTTTTGCTTCCACACTTCTTCCTGATACAATTAGAGTTTAAATATGGTCAGGTGAACTCTGAGGCAGCACAAAGACCATCACGGAATGGTGGTTCACGGCAAGAGATGTAAAAGGGTAATATTTACTTAAATATATATTCCAGTTCGGTAAGACTCTTTAATATGTCACTTAATTTGATATAAATCTGTTGCTCGAGTATTTTTTTGGGGGGTATAGTTTTCCTTTAACTCTACCATAAGCACAGTTTTGGTCTATTTAAGACTGACCGCATGAAGCATCTAAAAATATAGAGCTCCAGGAGTCAGTGGAAAGTACCAGTAAAATCTCTTTTTGCAAGGTCAACCATGTTATCCACCCTTCCTTGTAGACATCTGACTTTCCTTAGACCAGGGATGCCCCAACCCTTTTTACCTGTGGGACACATTCAGATGTAAAAAGAGCTGGGGACTAAGGAGCAGCTCAGGCTTGAAAATGTTCCTGGGTGATGCAAAATAAGTGCTGTTATTGATCATTTGTTAGCTTTTATGTAGACTGCCGCAGACAGACAGTGACGCCTAGAAGGAAGAACAACCTTGTGCTTGTAGTTTGGACAAATGTAAACTTTCTTCTAGATGACAGCTTTCAGAAATTTTGATAGGGTAGGCAGTATAGTGCTGGCAGCTAAGTGAGAATCCTGACTAAAGCTCCAGGATAGTCTGGATATAGTGATGGGCGAATTTTGCCTGACATGGGCATCCGTTCTTGGATGCCAGGGCCCATTGCCGTCGAAAAAACGGACACCTGCGTCCAAAAATGGATGCCCATTTCCAAAACAAGACACGGCGGCGTTACATTAATTTTTCGCAGTTTTGGGAATTTCTACTAGACATTCTAGAAATTTCAACGAGGCAAAATGCCCCAGATTCACCCATCACTATCTGGATACAATAAATAATTATAACATTAAGAATTAATGTTGGCAGCCATTTAAGAGTTAAGGCCGTTCATGGTATTGAATGGTCAAAAATGTCCTAAAATATTGTAACTCTAACATAAAATGTACCTTTATTGCTGTGACGTGCCATATGATAATTATTTCCATCTCAATAAAGCATAACTCTTATTTCATTATGTTTGTAATTCACATTGTTGGTGAATGTAATAACTGTCAATACATTACTTAGATCTCCAACTGAACTTCATATTTTATATATATATTCATGTTATAATTCATTTTTAAGATTCCCTGGTTTCCTTGTTTCACGAAAATACTACATGGCTGAAAGGCAAATGTATTTTAATAGACAGTTATATTGATCACCAATGAAGCATGGAAAGTATTTGAGCAGCCCATTTAATAGCTACAATTAAGCTACCCCCAAAGCAAAGCTCTAATATGTTCATGTGCAATTAATAGCATGTAATTAGGTGTAACATTTTGTTTTCTGAAATATCTACTAAGCTGTACATGTAACAGCTAACGGAACGTTAATTTGTGAGCCTTATAATTACTAAACTGATCAGTGGCCCAATTGCCATTATAGTATGATTTATAGTAAATCATAAAGAGACATGAAAGGCAACATACACTACAATAGATTCTCTTATGAAAAATACTGTTTTGGGTCTCAATGTAAAATACAAATTTTAAAGAATAAATGGATAAATGTGCATTATTTCTTATCTAACCCTTGCATTATTAGATAAGGTTCTTATTGCATCAATAGATACTATGACAAGGTGACATAAAGCTGCTTTATTCATAACATTCTATAGCATAAGCAGAAAAACAAATGCTATTTAACAAATATAAAAGGCTTTCTGAAGGGTATGCAACTGAAAACTGATATATGCCTTGCAGGAAATATTTTCTTGCTATAAGTATTGCAGGTGTCTTTTTGCAGTTTTTTTTTTAAATATTAGCATACTTTTTATTTTAGGATTTAAGTCTGTAGGGCATTCCTGGTGATAATCCCACATGCTAATATAATTCTGCCTGAACCTGTTTATTTTATTTGTCTTCGGTAAGAAATATCTTTAAAAAAAACTCTGGGTATCACTAGTAAAATCAGTTTGCTTATTGAATGCAAGGCTACATTTGCTGATGTTACTGTATATTTTCACAAGGGTAATAATGTATCCAAAATGACCATATTCTTAATGCACAAAGATTAGTTTAGATTACTTTTGAATTACCATCTGAAATACAGAAGATTAATTTCAGAATCTGAGTAACATAAAATATTTTTTTGTGCCCAGACAAGTGTTATACCGTGCTCTGCATAGCAATAAGCCAGTTTAGTCTGATCTAATAAACTTCATGCAGTAGCACACAAGTGCAAAGTTCAGGGTGCATAGACACAAGGGAGATAAACATTGAAGTAATTAAAAAAGTTTTGAAGTTTTGGTCACCATTTTTTTTAAAACATTCAATCTTACTATCTAAAACTTATTGAGATGTCATATAAAACAATGGGAAGTATATCTTTAGTAAGCTGAAAACAGATTTTCCTCTGAGATTCTTGGATTTATGTAATTTCCCACAAATTGTCACTATGGCTTAACGTAATAGTGATGAACCCTTTTGAGATTTTTCATTTGTGCCCAAAATTTTGGAATAAATCAATTGGTGTTACTTATGACACTATGGGGGTTATTTATCAAGCTACAAATATCAGAACCGCGAATAATTAGTAGTTTTCGGAGCAAAAAAAAAAACCTATGAATTATTCAAGATTTATTAAATTCCAATGGTCAAAAAACACTGAATCCAAAACCCTGGCATCGAAAATTTCTCAAGGTCCTGTATAAGTCAATGGGGAAGGACCCAATGTCTGCTCTGATATCTATATTGATATCCAATGATTTTGGGGATTTGGAGCAAAAAACTCCGAAAACCCTGAAGAATTCGCAGTTTTTGGGGAAAGCTATGAAGTTTTTCGAGTTTTGCACAACACTATTTTTACGGGATTTTTTATTCATAAATAAGGTCCATTCGGGAATTCGGAGTTGCTTAGAGTTGGATATTAGAAATACTGAGATAAATTCGGACCTTGATTAAAAAAATAAAAACCTATATAGTATTTTAGAGGGGTCTGTCCGTGCACAATTTAGATTTTAATTAGATACATATTGTAGCTTCTAAAATACTAATTTTCACCTTCCTCGCATGTAAAAATTCTCTCCTAATCTTAAATCAGTCCACCGGTGTATCTGTCAACAATATTCTTAAGGGAAATAAGGCACTACTAATAGGGACTATTAGTCTTGGAATTATGATGCACAATAAAGTACAGCTCAGATGACAAAATCTTTCACCAAGCTTGCTCCTATAATTATTCTCCACTTTGTTGGAGTTTTTTTTATTTGTAGGTAAAAGAGTCAACTTTAGGTTTAGTCAGATCTCTCTTTGCTAGCAGTGTCTATTACAATCACATTCTTAACTTTTTAATTAATATTTTCTAAGAAATATGCTATGATGGAAAAGTAACAGGGATTGCATTTATGTATTAAAGGGCATATTTACTAAGGTTCGAATTGATTTGAAGTGAAAATTCGAATCAGATTAAAAAAATTTTAAATTCAAATTAATTTTGGCCTTATTCGACTATCGAATAGCCCAAAAATCAATTTGAATTTGCCAAATTAAAAAATTTGAATTCAATTGGCCCTTTAAAAAAAATTCAGTATAACAATTCGGCAGATAAAACCTACCGAATTGCTATATATCCCTATGGGAAGCTCCCATAGGATTTTTCCAAGTTTTTTTGATCGAATATAAAAAATTCGATTGAATGGTTAAAATCGAATATATAAAATTTGATCAATTGATAAAATCGTTCAAATCATTCGAACAGTTTTATCGATCAAATTTTTTATATTCGAATGTTCGATAATTCGAATTGCATTAAAACCCCTCGAAATTCAAATTCGAGGGGTTTATATTCGAAAAAAAATTTGACCCTTAGTAATTCTGCCCTCTAGTGTTGACAAAATACACAGAGCTTTTACAGAGAAGTTAAATAATTTTGAGCATTTCCTGTACCACTTGAGTTTATAACAGATATATGAAAAAAATTTGTTTACATAGTTACATATTTCCATGACCTATGTATACCAAATTCATAAGACAAACTAATGGGTATTTGCATAATGATATTAAAATTTGGCATGGTTTCTACAAACAACTTATCCAAATTATGTTAAATCTTAATATATCATTTCATATTTTTAATTTTATAGTACATTTACTTTCTTTTTTATTTAGACTTTCTGCCCACACTCTATATTAAATAACCTTGCATAGAATCTGGTGTTACTTCCCGAAAAAAACAAAAAATGGAAATCTGCTTTACACACACTTGTTTTAAATATGTATCTGATGTGTCAATTCAAATAAGATAGTTAAATTATGTTTTTGTTAGTCCTTTAAAAAGTAAAATATTTTAATTTAATTTTTTCCGAATGCCAAAAGATTTCCTCTGACTCCCAGCTTACCTGATATCATTATTGACAATTTTAAAAAAAAGTTTACACATATTATATATATATTATATATATTATTTTTAAAATGTTATTACTTTAGCTTTAAAGTTTCTGTCAGTAGACCAGATCAGGGATTCATTGGTGTGTATGTATGCCTTTTAAATGATTATTAGTTTCAGATGGGGTAGCACACAAATATACGATGTTAACATTTAACAACATTTTATTACAATAGCACTGTGGGGCAGATTTATCAGGGGTCGAAGTGAAAATTTGAAGTAAAAAATTGTGAATATTGAGCTAATTTTGTGTACTTCAACTAGGGAATAGTCCTAATTTGATTAGATTTTTCAATAAATTCGAAAATCTGAATTTTTTAATTTATTCACCATCTAAAGCCTGCTTAATTGCTGTTTTAGTCTATGGTGGACCTCCTAAAACTTATCTGGAGTCAATTGGAGGACTTTGAATGGTGGACTTTGTTTTTTTAAACAATATGATGTTACTTCGAATCGAATGATTCAAATTCGAGCGAAAATAGCCTTTGATCCAAAAAAAAATAGATTTTTAAACAGATCCTCGATTATTCTTATTTTATTCAAATTTAAAAGTAATGGGAGTAAAATAAAATACAATTACTTTGAAATTCGACCCTTTTTTATGAACCGTTAAAATATTTTTTTTACATTCATGGTAAAGTAAACAAGAATAATGTGTATCATTCTTGAACTTAGCGTGCCATTTTTTATTTTTTTTGCATATACAACTCCATTGCATCATTCTCACCTGTGCGTTGCTTTAGGCTACTCAGCAGATAATTATAGTTATGAATGCTACATTCTTGACAGTCTGTCATCATTATGATGAAATATTATTCTTTCACATTGCAAAAGATCATCCCACACTACCAACTCCATCTGGCTGGAGTTATAGTCTCTCTTAAATTCCTAAAAGTCAAGCTTTTTTTTCTCACCAGCAGGTTACACTGTAGGATTATGTATGCAATCTAATGTTTCCTGGAGGACAGACAAAATCAAAAATAAAGCTGGTAACCACAGAATTGTAATCATAATTATTGTATTTGCAAATCAACATTTTTAATTAGATAAGAGTAACTAATCATCTAATGTTTGCTGGGAATTCCCAAAGAGCGCAAAAATTCCCAAAGTTTTTATTCTAGAATTAATTTTGCTATAGTAACATATGTAGTGTTTTGTTAATAAAGAGTGTTTAAAAGTCACAGCCCCCCTTTTCACACAGTTCCTGGCTTTTCATTATAAATGCCACATAAGAAAAATGGTTACAAGTTAGGAAAAAAAAAATATATATATATGGTGGCATTTTTATCCACAGTCTCATTTTAGTGGTTGTAGAGGTACAGTATTTGAAACCAAGACTAAACTCAATTTCCCTAAAATCATGAATGTCAAAGAATTGAAAAACCACACAAATGAATAAAAGTAATGAACAATCCGAGAAAAATACAAATACCTTAAAACCTTTTAAAATGTTAGGTTTTTGGACAATTAAATGTAATTTTTTTTGGTCGATATTTCAAAGTCCACCAATTGATTCAAAATGGTTCCCCTTAGGCTAAAACAGCAATTCAGTAGGTTTTTGATGCCAAATGTTAGAAATGTTAGTCAGTACAGGTATGGGACCTATTAACCAGAATACTTGGTACCTGGGGCTTTCGGGATAATGGGTCTTTCCGTAATTTGGAGCTTCACATCTTAAGACTACTAAAAAATCATGTAAACATTAGATTGGGTGGTTTTGCTTCCAATACGGATTAATTATATCTTAGTTTGGATCAAGTACACAGTACTGTTTTATTACAGAGAAAAATGAAATCATTTTTAAAAATTTGGATTATTTGATAATGTATATATAATGGGAGTCCATGGGAGATGGCCTTTCCATAATTCAGAACTTTCTGGATAATGGTTTTCCAGATAATGGGCCCCCAACCTGTACATGATAAATGTCAAAATTTTAATTTTCAATTTTTTTGTGAATTTACGTCGAATTTGGACTATTCCCTAGTCGAATTACACAAAAATATCTTGAAATTAGATTTTTTTAATTCAATTTTCACTTTAATCCTTGACAAATAGAGCATTTCATTAATGTAATAGTTAATAACTGTAATAATTCTAATTCTTTGTTTTCCAAATACTTTCATTGCTTTACATTTTTTATTAAAGAAAGTGGAATCTAAGAAACAAATGAATTCTACAGGTCTCTGTGTATTAAGGCACCAACATAAAACCTTTGGCTGTGCAGGAAATTAAATGAAAATAGGTCCAGAGACAAAAAGAGTCAAAAAGTGCATAACAAAATATTTTGTTGCAGTCAGAGGAAATATAAGAAATAAAGAAACAAGAAAGCAAAGTATGGTGGGAGCAGGAAGAAAAACAAACATAATATACAACAGTATCAAAGCCTTATTTACCTAGATTTTATCTGTTTATATAAGCTAATGCCACCATATAGTCATACTGTCAGGATGTATAGGATGTTTTCAAATTTGATGCCCAAAAAATTTTTTTTTGGATTATCGCACGCAAACCACAAATTCTACAGATTATTGTATGAAACCCAGAGCAGATCATGAAATCTTCGAATTGTAAAAGGGACTTCTACCCTTGACTTCTATATAACCGTGGCAAGTTTGAGATGGAGTACATTTTTAGACTTTTAACAGCCTTGGGAAAAGAAATCACAAAAAATCTTTTTTTTTTGTTCTATGGAAAATTTTGGTTTGCCCTTTAAAATGGAGAAAAGCACATCAAATCACATGTTATAACCACGATACAATCACACGATATCATCACATGATGCAATAGGTCACTTCAATAATCTCGCTTACAAAAATTAAGCACCATTACAGTCTATGGGGCAATACAAATTACTGAGGGCTCCTCAAGTTCATAGCAGCAGACTGAAGGCAGACAAAATACAGGGACACTGGGTATGGGACCTGGGGTTCTCCACATAAGGTTTCTTTCTGTAATTTGGATCTACTAAAACTCAACTAAAAAATCATTCAATTAATTTTAGTTTTGCCTACAATAAGGATTAATTATATTTTAGTTGGGATAAAATAATAGCTACTGTTTTATTTTTACAGATGAAAAGTAAACCTTTTATTAACATTTGTGTTATTTTATTAAATGGAATGTATGGAAGAGGACCTTCCTGTAATTCAGAACTTTTTTGATAACAGGTTTCAGGATAATGGATCCCAAACCTGTATTAAAGAACTCTTTCTCAAACAGAATTAGTCTTGTTTGGATCTTATAACAACTGATAATATCTCTACCATTTGTGTGGGTGAACATTTAGGGAACAGTGATCATAACATTGTCACCTATGAGATTATGTTGAAGAAGCAACTCTATAGGTTAGAAACTAAAACACTAAGGGGCAGATTTACTAATGGTCGAATTTCGAAGTGAAAAAACGTCGAAATTCGACCATGAAATTTTTTGGGGGGAATTAAAATCATTCGAATCGAATGATTGCATTGATTCGAGCGATTTTACCCAAAATCCTTTTGATTTTCAGAATTTAGAAAATTTTTCAGGACAAGTTCTAGGAGGTCCCCCATAGGCTAAAATGGCAATTCTGCAGCTTTAATCTGGGGAATAGTCAAAGTTGAAGGATTTTTAAAGCGCCAGTCATCTGAAATTCTAAAATTTACATTTTTGAAATTTTTCAATTCAAAACTAATTTTGGGCTAATAGATAGTCGAAGTAGCTCAAAATTACTTTGAAATTCAAATTTTAAAAATTAGAATCTTATTCGAATTTTCACTTTGACCCTGAGTTAATTTGCCCCTAAATTTTAGACGTGCAAACTTTGACAGTACAAAGGCATCCCTGTAACATACTAAGTGGTGTTGAGGTGAGTAAGAAAAGATATGCTTTTAAGGCTTTCAAATGTTTATCAGGTACAAGAAGGCCACTAAATCATGCAAAAGCTAAAATCGACAATCTAAAATAGACATGGAAAAGGGTATTGCAGAAACCAGTAAAAAATTCTAAATTATTTTTTAAATATGTAAATAGTGAAAAAACAAAGCAGTAAATGGTGGGACCCTTCAAATTAGAGGTCAGCTGATTGATGAACAGGAAAAAAAGCATACATTCTGAACTTCTGTTTTTTTTCTGATTACACAAATGAGCAACCAGTTAATGAAGGGTTCCTTCTTAACAGTCCCAATTCTATTGTGTTAAAATAAAAAAAGGTCTGGGACCAGATGGTATTCACCCCAGGGTACTTGGAGATTTTAGCAGGGTCAGACTGGCCCCCCTACTGCACGGAGGGCGCATGCACACATGGCACTGCGGGGCGCTGCAAAAAAAATGTTTTGGCCCAGGAGATCAAGAGGGGGTTCTGGTCCGGTGGGGCCCATGAGGGCTGGGGGCCAGCCCAGTCTGACACTGGATCTTAGCACTGTGATTGCCAAACCAATTTACTTAATTTTTCAGGATTCATTGAGGTCTGGCATGGTGCAGAGAGACTTGCATACTACTATTCAAAAAGAGATCCCGTTCTAATAACAATCGTCCGGTTAGTCTGACATCAGTGGTAGTAAAGCTTTTTGAAGAATAAGATTAGTGGTTTAATTGCAAATCATGCAAATATGAGTTTGTGCCAGCATGGTTTTATGCACAATAAACCTTCCAGACCAATTTGAGGGAGGGGGTGAGCTGCCGGCTGGACTGCGTAGGCCACCCAGCCTGCCTCCGACTTTGCTAAAGCATTTGATACAGTGCCACACAGAAGGTTACTGGTTAAAATTAGGAATGTTGGTCTGGAAAATAGTATTTGTACATGGATAGAGAACTTGTTAAAAGATAGACTACAAAGAGTGGTGGTAAATTAAACATTTTCGAGTTGGACCAGTGTTGTTAGTGGAGTACTGTAGGGCTCTGTACTTGTTCCTTTGTTTTTCAACTTTTTTTTTATTAATGACCTGTAAGTAGGCATTTATAGTAAAGTTTATATTGTTTGCAAATGATACAAATTAGTGCAGAACTATATACTATATTTCAGTCTTGTCACCTTCTAATTACACTGCCTTGATTCTCTAGCTTTACTAAGTAGCTTCTCTTTGGTGGCAAAGTTATGAAGGGCTAAAACAAAAGGTGGCAAAGTTATGAAGGGCTAAAACAAAAGCTTTTGGTCTGTCTGAACTACCACCATGTATAGTCTGTCTATCTGAATAAAGCTCTTCTTGTCAGCTGAATGGAATATGGGCTAGCCATTATTATCTTTAGCATGCCTGTCTAAAGTAATACCTATTTTGAATTAACAGTAATGCAATAGCAATATTTTTTTTTTTACTCAAAGATTTTATTAGTTTTCAAAGAGAGATGCTGTATACAAATTTAAAGATTACATCGCTCTAAACAAGTTCTCATGTTTACTGTGATAGCAATATCCTGTTTGCCGTACCTTTTTTTTTTTTGTTACTTAAATTTTTTTATTGTTTTTCACCAAAAACAGATTATGTTACAATCCAACATCATTCATATTCATCATTTTTGACATTTCTTTATATTAAACTAAAATAAACAAAATAATAATAAAGAAAATAAAAAAAACAATACGAATACACTGTGGCATTTGTTCTCTTGTTATAGCAAGTACCTTTAAGCAATGTGATTATGGCTCGCTATGCAAGAAATCAAGAAAAAAAGGCAGAAGGAAAAATAAGTGAGAGTAAAATAGAATGAGAAACAGAGAGTTGGTACCCCCTTGTATAGTACTGAAGCATCTGTAAACAAATAAATGGCTCTTGACACAATTCAATCCAGCCTAATAATTCTATAGAACAAGCTGCTGGTTAGCCAGATATCCGGTCCACGGTGTCCATATCTTAGTGCATCTGTCCATAGTACCTTGTACTCGGGCTGATATCTGTTCTGTTGTAAAAATAACCTGTACTTTATGCAAAGTCCTTTGCCATATGATGTTGGGCATCAGCCAGCTAATGGCTAAGCTCCACTTTGCAGCTGAGAGAATATGTTTAGCTAAATGTCTGGATTGTTTGTGCAAGTCATTGATAAGGTAATTGTGTAGCAATTCCCACGGGTTTACTGGTAAGGATATAGAAAAAATATCTTGTAACAGTGAATGGACTTTGGTCCAATGAAGTTGCGCTATTGGGCAGTCCCACCAAATATGTACTAATGTTCCGATATCATGGCATCCCCTAAAACACTGGCGTGAATGTACAGCAGAAAATGTATGTTTCCTTTGTGGAGTCATATACCATCTGTTAAGAAGTTTGTATGATAGTTCCTTAGTAGTCACATTTTCGGAGACTCCTTTAGTGGTTGCCCAGATCTTATTCCAACCATCAGTGCGGTCGGCAGATTCCGTTCCCATGCAGCACAATACGCAGGCTTTGATTGTAAGGTAACTTCCAGCAATTAGTTATAAAGTAGAGAGATCATTCCTCTTATTGCATATGGTCCCAAACACTGTCAGGTCCCTAGAGACCATGTTTTGTATTGTAGAATGGGTATAGGCAAATTTGAAAGATCTGAAAGGATTTCATACTGGTGGTGTCCAATAACAATCTTATAGTGCTTAGGTGAATCTGTCCATTTTTCAAAAGAGCGTGATTGCAGTCCTGGTGGAAATGAAGGGTTGCCCACTATTGTTTGCAGTAAAGAGTAGAGGTTACTGAGTGCGTAACGGAGCTTACATGAGTCCCAGATCGGTAAAGAATGGTGGACAATCAGGTTACTACTTGGGTACAACATTCTCGCCTTGCGATTAGACCAAAGCAAATTGGTAGTTGCCACTGGGTGACAATCCATCGACTCAATTTCAACCCAGATTGTCGAAGAAGATGAAAGTTGCCATTTAACCAATTGTCCAATCTGCGTTGCATTATAATATAGCAAAATATTTGGTATTCCCAAACCTCCAGCTGTAGGTTTACATTGTAGCATCGAAGTGGACACTCTGGGTGTTTTATGGTGCAAGATATAAGCTGACATTTGTTTCTGTATGCGCACAATGTCCTTCAATGGAACAGAATTGGTAGTAAACTAAAATATCCTGTGATCATTTGATTATTCTGAATCATTTGGGCCAATGGTTCCATTGATAGAGCGAATAACAATGGTGACAACGGGCACCCCTGTCGGGTTCCATTGATAACCTTGTACCTATCAGATAAATGACCTCTGACCTTATTATGTGCAATACGGTTAGCGTACAGGCCTTGCACTGCAGTTAAGAATGCCCCAGTAATGACAAATTTTGGGAGAATGGTGATCATATTGTATGCAGTCGAACTCCTTTTGGATGTCTAGGCTGACTATTAATAACTATTCCCTGGTTTGGTTTACCCTTTGTATTATATTAAGGGCCCTCCTAATGTTATCTGCTGCATTTTGCATGGTAATAAATCCTGTTTGGTCAGGATGTATCAGCTGTGGCTAGTGATGGGTGAATTTATTTGCCTGGCTCGAATTTGTGGCAAATTCCTGCGTTTTGCAAATCACAGTTAAAATAGTTTAAAAAACTCACTTTCATATAGAAGGTTTCTAATAAAATTCAGATCTTCTGTATGTAAATTGCAATAAAAATTCCAATACAGTTCTCATTTTACACAGTGACTCTAGGCAATTCTATAAATGAACACCTGAGATTTTTTACTCAATCACCTGAAGGTATCATGTGTCTTTTCAGCTGTTGTTAAACCATATGTCTTTTTATTCAGTTGGCAGCCATGTTTCAAGAGAGCAGCAATGCCTAAATTGGGTAAAAATGATGAGATCTGAAATACAGCAGTTTTTAGAAAAATCGATTGCTAAGAAAATATAGGTAGTTAAACTAACAATTTACTGAATACAAATTAACTTCAGATGTAACACCACTGTGCTAAAATCAAATTTAGCATTGCCGAAGACTCGATCTTGCACAGTTCTAAAATCCTTACCATTAGCATTCTTTTTCCATTTGTTTCTTCTGCTGTGACTGAAGCCACAGACCCTCAGCAAAATTATACAAATTTATTTAGCAATATACAGTATGTCACAAGCACATGGAGAAAAATGTGAGAAGTAGTAGTGCCATGTAGTTATATACATTCAGTGTCGGACTGGCCCACTGGAAAACCAGGAAAACTCCAGGTGGGCCAAGGTGTCAGTGGGCCCTCATGCTGCTAAACGTTTGGCCACTGGCGTAACTAGATCCCTAAGGGCCCTGGTACATAAATTTACAACTGGGCCCCCCTACTC
>CM044442.1:57760649-57771349 GCA_024363595.1 Xenopus borealis
TGGGTTGCGGGTACGGGTCGGGTCGCGGGTCCAAGCGGGTAAGAATGCGGGTCGCGGGTCGGGTGCGGATTGCGGTTATGGGTCGGGTACGGGTCCCAAAAAAGGAACCTGCGCAGGACTCTACTTCAGGCTAGGGCCTTTGCTAAATGGAAGAATATTGGTGGGTGTAGTGTACCTACAACTTCCACAGGCTACAGTGCAATAAAACAGGAAAAGAATGGGAGCCAGGAGGTTCTTGCAGTCAAACAGAATTTACTTTTATTTGTCAGAGACAAATGATTCACAGGTTTACTTACAACGAGTCGAGCGTCATTTTTGACACGACGAAAACGACGCGACACGTGGCGAAAACGAGGTGACGAAAACGACGAAACGCGTGTCAAAAACGTGCTGCGACTTGTTTTGCTAATTTTTTCACGAAACAGGGAAGATTCGCCCATCACTAGAAAGGAAGAGAGGTAGGGAATTAAGGCCATAGGGTCATATTAACCCTATGGATCCCTAAAGTTTTTTAAATTTTTGCCTTCTACTTCTGACTCTTTCCATGTTTCAAATGGGGTCACTGAACTCATCTGAAAAAAAAAACAACAAACACTTAAGGCTACAAATGTATATTTACTGCTACATTTTATTACTCATCTTTCTATTCAGGTCCCCTCCTGAACAGTCTCTTATTCAAATCAATGCATGATTTGTGTTTGGACCCAACAAACAAACCGCCCGAAATTGCAAATCTGGCATTTGCATGGAGTAAAATTACACACACCATACAATATTTTACAAAGCTTTTTACAATTTTTTTCAGTGAATTTGTTTCACACAATAAATATGCACCTTGGACACTAATACAATGCTTGTACAGGTATGGGACCCATTATCCGGAAACCCCTTATTCAGAAAGCTCAGAATTACAGAACGGTCATGACCCATAGACTAATAATCCAAATTTTTTTAAATGATTTCCTTTTTCTCTGTAGTAATAATATAGTATCTTGTACTTGATCCAAACTAAGATAGAATTAATCCTTATTGGAAGCAAAACCAGCCTATTGGGGTTCTTTAATGTTTTCATTATTTTCTAGTAGATTTAAGGTATGAATATCCAAATTACGGAAATATCTATTATCTGGAAAACCCCAGGTCTTGAGCATTCTGGATAATAGGTCCCATACCTGTACTATTATGTGACATTCAGTACTTTAATTTCCCAACATGAGAATATGATCTCAAATATGCAACCTTAACCACTGTTTAAAATAATAAAAGTAGTCACCCAACATTGAACAAAGCACACATTATTCTGTTACTGAGTTTCCAAACAGAATATTAAGGTGTAACTGTGAAAGCATTGTATTTTTTCACAGGTAAAGTTTGGTATAACCAATCCCATAATTAATTTCTTGGCTTGAATATCCTGCTTTGCAAAGTTGCAACACTAACAGTACAATTTTATTTACATAAATTAGAGCCAACCATATGATTCAAATAAAAACAAGGTCAACTATAAAAACAACAACATAAATATAATGCCAGTAAAAATATGTACCTATTGTATTAAAATCAAATTAATTTCCCCTGTTTTCCAAACGCTTGTTTAGAAGTACACAGAAATATATACGAAGGAAAAATAAATGCTGCATTGGAACCTTAGATCAACAATGAAATATTGCTTGTTATATCATGTACAAACATTCCAGCCAAACTAACTCCAATTTGTCTGATGTTCAATAACCTAGATCTTTGTTTGTTTATTACTTAGCTCCCTAAGGACTGGGTGTATGTTGTATTCAAAGGACATGGACAATGTAAACAAATTTTGCTAATTGAAGTTGTAGGACAAAGTGAAACACACTTATTATGCTTTTTGGTACATATTCCACACCCCTTTCCCAAGTGAAACAAATGGTATGCTGCGTGCATCATGTGAGCCCAATGAGAAAGTAGAGCTTACTCCACCTGTAGCGATGCAGCACTAATTTAAAGAAATTTAAGCTCTTAGGTGCTAGAAAACATTCTAATGTGATCAGTTCCAAAATTAAAAAAAAAAAAAAAAAAAAAAAAAAAAAAAAAAAAACAGCCATAGTCCACTGCATCACTAAAGGGCAGAAGAGTTAGCGTTTTATAAAACTCTAAAAATCATGAATGACCTGTAATTTGATAAAAGATCTAAATATAGAAAAAAAAAAGTTGAAAAACACAAAAACCTCAAAATAGGATCAGAGCAGCTCTAATTGACTTCTATAGGACAGGGCTGCTTTTTACCATTTACTGTATATATGTAAATGTTTACGTTTTAGAGAAAAACTATCTTATAGAAAAAAATTTGATTCATGAAAAAAATAGAACTTAGAAATGTTAGTAAACAGGCCCTTATGTATTGAGTAGAGAACACTAGTAAAGTAATAAGGCTAATGCTGCTTATCCCTGCATAGGTTTCCCTGGAAGTAAGCATTCCATCTTGGCATTTAGTTGACCTCAAACTTTTAAAAATACATTTTGAGCTGCTTAAAATATTATATATATTATAAAAAATATTATATGTTTACAAATTGAAGTATAAGTATTAATTATAGAACATTTTTTCAAGAACATTTTTTTCTAGATATAAATAAAGTTGTGCCCCTAAAACGCCCACATACAGATTTCTTATTCCTAGCAATTTGATATTTTACCCATTTTTCAAAACTTTTATGAATGTAAGTATTATTTTTGAGCCCTCTATCGATTCAATAATAACTTTACGTTTTTGTTTTTATTTGGAAATGCTTTATTCCTCTGCTAAAAATATTTTAAAAAATACTTCAAACAACTGGATACAGAAGACTGAAAAAATATGGGTAAACATAATTAATTGGAATGGGATAGTTGGCTCTCAAACATATTTTCTAAAAAGAATGGGTACATACATTGGTAACATATTTACATTTTTGGCAAGAGTGCTACTGCCAGTATGGTTGCCAAGGCCAAGGATGACGCTTGCAGGATGAAATTGCAGTGAAGAACATCTAGGCTCATAGTGATATGAACAAAACATTTAATTGTTCCTGAAATGTTCAAAACAGGAGTTTTGTAAGCTCAGTAAAAAATGAGATGTTAAAGGAACAGTTTGCGGTAAAAATAAAAACTGGGTAAATTTTCCTTTTATAATATTGCCCTCTTAAAAGAGATATTTTGTTATTCACAGTGTCCGCAGCAAAATCAAAATCAAATGCAAGTTCTAATTAACATTTCCATTCCTTCCATGAATGTGTTGCTCATATTCCTTACCTGCACCATCATGCTTTTGTAATGAGTTTTTTTTTTTTTTTTTTAAAGCTTTTATTTATTATTTGCAGTTTTAACAATTATAGCAAAGTAGGAGATAGAAAAGAAGAAAAGAGAAGAAGAGGAGAGGTCACAAGGGTCATTTGAAGATGGTATTATTACATACAGCCTATATCCATATACCATATACTGACATTGTATTATTTTGCCTGGGCCGCCACCCAGATGCCCCATATTGCATCAAACTTCTTAGGACACCCTCTTGCAATGTAAGTCAGTTTTGCTTTGTAAGAGAGTCGTTAATTATCCAAAAACCCAGGGGCGGGGCAGTCATCGACTTCCATTGCAGTAAGATCGCTTTTTTAGCATAGTTAAGTAGTTGCAGATAGCACAGTCTTTGGTATTTGCCTATTTGTATGATCTATTATTATTCCCAAGAGACAGGTAAGCGGAGTACAGATGCTAGGTAGGTCAATTTCGGTTGCTATGTATCGTGTTACTGCGCCCCAGAACTTCTGGATTTCTGGGAATTCCCAAAAGACATGAAAGTACGTTATCTCTCCAGTATTGTTTCTGTAATTTGCAGTCATCTATTGGGGAATTGCGATACAAATGCATGCTTGAGTTGGAGATAGCGAAAATTACATTAGAGGGGAGATTGTATTCCTGTCTCAAGACGGGGAACTCCTCCCTCTACCACGTCCCCCAGTACCTTAATGCCGTGATTTACCCAGTAGCTAACATCTGGGATCAGTTGTAATTGGGGTAGATTACTGTTGCCCCATAACGGGGTCCATGTGGACCAAGCTAGAGAGTCAGTCTTTGCCAGATTCTGAGCTTTTTGAAATGCACGAGCTACTGTTAGCATAGGTGGCGTGTTAGTATAGTATAGTCTTTGCTAATGTACTGCACTTTTGAATAAAAAAGTAGTTTTTGTTTCTGGCTAATGAATCTTTCCACAATTAAACAAACATTAAACCCAATAAGCTTGTTTTGCTTTCAATAAGGATTAATTAGTTAATTAGTTATTAATTAGTTATTTGGGATCAACTGCATAGTACTGTATTACAGAGAAAAAGGAAATTATTTTTAATACTTACATTTTAAGTATTCGATTAGATTTTAATGGACCGCCATCCCCTAATATATATATATATATATATACATGATAAGGCATAAATAAAAAAAACAATGCCGTTGCACTCAAAGGATTGTATGAAAGTGAAAAATTTATTTAGATCGACGTTTCGACTCTCACTGGAGTCTTTATATCCCCTAATATATATATAGGAACTGAAACGTCGAACATAATAAACCCACCATTTATTTAAACCTTTTTGCCTGGATATGAATTACTCTCTCTCTCTCTCTCTCTCTCTCTCTCTATATATATATATATTATAAAACATTATATGACAGTACAACAATAATGCTACATGGCTAATATAATATAGTGCAGTGAAATTCTACATACCCTATCTTTAACTATTTACATATTTTACACGGTCTCACTGTGATTTTTGTCTCGATAACGTTTTCCTGGATTTTACAACAAACTTTTGTCCTGATGTTCCTATAAATGCCTGCTGGTTCTCTGCGAAAATTTTTACTATTGAAATTAGAAATGCAATTTTTTTTTTGTAATTCAAACTTTTGAACTAGTTTACAAGATTATGACAACATAAGATAATTAATGAATTAAGATCATTTGCACAGTAAACACACTTTGTTATATTTACTATCAGAACAATTCCATCTTATTCCTAATGTGTTATATTTGGACTTTCAAAAAAAGAAACTTCCTATTCTGTTGAGGCTATGAGTTCGAAATGCAAGAAAATAGAATCCCTTACAGAGAAGTCGCACACATCCCCCCCCATAGTGTAACATTAATACTGCAGAGCTAAACCTTTGCCATTATCTCAGTAAGTATTGTATTTTAAAGTAAAACTGACTCCTGCGTTTATGTCATTTGAATAACTGAAGAATAAGTTACTTTAACACAATACCCAGATTTTACAGTATTTTTTCCTGGTCCCCTGAAAAACAGAAAAGGGTGAACCACTGTATATTTTTATTATCTTACGTACTATTTCATATGCCACCACAATACATACATTTGAAATCACTCAGAATAGAAGACTTCTGATTATTTCAGGAATATTCAAGTTACATGCAATTAGTGTTAAATTCCAACAGGTGGCACAAATGTATTTGAATTTTTAGAAAAATGTTGTGATCTAGGAAATGAAAATGGCAATAATAAATTGTGTAGCTATTTTTTGTTTGTTACTAAGCTAAGAACAGTTTTTTAGAATTATCCACTTGAAATTATTTTTAAAAAATATATTGAAAGTTTGTAAATTAATACCTGTTTAATAGCAAATTTATAATCATATGTTAAATAGTGTAAGTGCTTAGTTAAGATCAAGGTCATTACTATACAGTATACTGTACCTTGAGGACACAATAAAATCCAAGAAGCTCATTTATTAGCATAAAATAAAGTAATTCATTACTTTTCCTGAAAAGCCATATTTTGTTACTGTATGCCAAGGGTTTTTTCTGCAAAGTTCCAATTTTTTAAACCAGAATTTAGCTCCACCATGTGCAGCACTGATTAAAACCAGTACAACACTAGGCTTCTTTTCCTTCTCCTACTAGAGCTTTGGATATAATATGACAAGTTAGGTCTATTGTATAAATAGCATTTTGGTTCAGGAAGAAGTATAGGAATACAGTTATAATGTTTTTTGTATTGCAACTTGAAAACCTGGAAATTCCATCACCGTGGTTTTGCCAAAAAGTGATCCAGGTGCCAAAAGAACTTGTAGGGATCCACTGACATAGTTTGGTGCCATTTGTAGGCATTATACTAAATCCACAATACAAAAGTCACTTCTGTGTACAGTTTTAAACCTGCCCATGCATTAAAAGTATAGGAACACTTGTTTTTGTTCACCTGCTAAATTTTGCTTAAAAAAACATTAAGGCCAATTTTGTGAAAAAAGATATTTCAAGTTTTTATCAAGTGACAAACTGCAATTTGTCATCTGATTTATACAATTCATCTGAACATGTTCTTTTGCTTTGAACAACTGAACACTATTTTTGTATCTTCCAGATATGGAAGGATTCTCACAATAATTTTTCATGCAGGACAAATCCATGAAAATGACAAGCATTCTTAAATCAGTACCCACATTCAGTTCTGCTCTTGTACATACCCACTGTCCCTTTTACTATAAAAAAAAGTGTATAATACACATTAGCCATGCATGACCTATGAAATATATTCTTATAAATAGTGCTTGGTGATGTCATCAGGTATAACTGATTATTTACCTTTTTCAGAAAGCTACTAAGAAATTGCCAGTAAGTCAGATGGAATGAGTGACATTGATGATCTTTAGCCTTTATTAATAAAAGTTATTCACAGATAAATATATTAATGATCCTACAATGAAAACATTTGCATTGAATAGGATTTATTATTTAGTGCATTTTGGCAATCGAATATATATATGTTTATATATATTCTTATCTGCTATCTGTCCAAATTACCACATTTATTGCATGCAAATTTTCAGAGTGATTTAATATGTAGCAATGAAAGCAGTTAAGTAATGAAAGGTACAGCTAAAACAGTTATGTTGGATGTTGTACTGTAGCTAGAATGTAATCTTGAATGAAAAATAAAATGGTGTTATAATTTAAAAAAAGATTAAACAAAATTCCCAGTTTTTTTTACCCTGTTGCCTTATGTACTTTGTAGCCGAATAATGCATATACTGTGAAGTTCAAAATAACTATTACAATATCTTTATCATTCTCCTTAAAAAACTCATTAAAAAAGAGTTTTTCTAATTTATTTTTACTAATGCAGTGAGTGGGGCAAGTACAAAAATAGAACACACATCAATATGTTTTTTACCACGAGCAGTAATAAACATCTAACCAAAGAAAGAAAAGCTAGAGCCTAACTGTTACAATGAATCACCAGTAGGAGGTGGAGGTAACTTTACTTGAGTAAATTCAATTTCGAAGGAGAGAAAGAAGTAGTGAACCCCCACACTACCTTAATATTTCTTAAATTAAATAAGTACTATTGGTATTACGAATATTGAAAAAATATTGCTGATTAAAAAATATCACTGACAAGAAATGTTCATTTAAGATTCATTAAGTTATAAAGTGTCTGTGCAATTTTTCATGTGCAGTGAGTCACTGCTAAAATTTCATTAATGATTCATATGAAAGTGCCAGTGCATTCAATAAGTTTATAATTTAATAGTGCTTATTCACTCCTGGCTAAGTTCATTTAGCTGAATTAAACCACGGATAAAACTAACAAATCTGATAAGATTCTATCTACAGTAGCAAATCATTTAAAAAATTATCATGGTATGAATCTGGCCAACCTACAATTTTGGGCTATTGAACAAGTAAATTTGGGCATAAGAGGTGGCAATCTGGAATACGAGCTCCTCAAATGTGAAACACACTGGATATTCAAATTGAATTTGGTTTCCCCTATGGGAATCGATGAAAACTTATTGTTCAATGCCTTTATCTAATTGGAATTTGCCCACGATTTAACATGATGTAATTTTACTCCATACAGTTCTCCACATGGTCCTCTTTAAATTTTCAATAATAATCTCTCCCCGAAATGTGAGTACCAATATATCATGTTTTCCCAGAGCTGTTATTATTTTCTCTTTTTCTCTGCTTCCAATTAATACTCGCCCTGAATCTGAATTTGTTATGAGCTACTAAAGCTGTATCTAAACTTTTGCGTTATACTGTTGGAACGCATTGACGTTTACAAGTGATGCTGTGCAGGATGCACATGATATAACAATTATTTCCACGCACTTTTAGAATGAAACGTAATGATGTCACTAAAAAGACGTAGATCTCGCATGATTTTTTCAATGCGGAGGTCTTTAAGACACAATGCTCATCATGTTTACTCCATGTTTTGCCTTGAGAAAGCCTTGGCGAAACGCGCGTTGGCAAAACCTACTTGATTTAATGGATGAGACTTCAAACCTTTATTTTAGCAGTTCTCTTTGATATACTATTTTTGTAAAACCGCATTTAACCTTCTCCTATTACTCCTTTGCTACACAGCACTCTGTGAATTGTGTTGTTTAGGGTTAGAATACAGTAGCTCTCAATGAGATAGCAAGGTAATTTTCGAGACCACAGTCCTCAGTGCTTGCCTTCTCCATCGAGTTGGGTCCCAGGGCCTAGACTCTAATCTGGCAGCAGTTTCTATGGGACTTCTCCACCTCTAATCTATTTTCCTTTTCTCCACTTGCTCATTTTCCCAAATGCTGATTTTTAAATCTTTTTTAACTTAAATCACTTTTCAGGTGCACATTTCAGGTATAATTTGTAATTTTCTAGTAATCAATTGTGGTAAAATGTATGGTGAATAGGAACCTTAATCAATTTTTGAACATAATGTATTTGCATGATGCTTTTACATTACCTTTCTGTTGCCCCATGTTCCTGTATGAGGGAGCTGCCATATTTGTTACAGAAACTGTAACCAACAGGCTGAGATGGGACAGGTTGGCAAAGTCAGAGTGTCAGAGAGTCAGGCTTAAACAGTTATATACAAAAACAAACCTCTCAGCAAAAAATTATCAACATGACATATAGGTAACATTTAATATCCATTCATATGTGAAAAAGTAATTTTTAGTGTCAGTATCACTTTAAGTCCATTCAGTCCAGTTGTATGGGAGTATGCATGGACAAATAGACCGTACATGCTCAGTTTAGAGTCCTTTATAGCAATGTGCATAGTAGTAACTCAACCAAAATATGTCTTTTTTTAAGTCAAAGGGTGAAGACTGGAGAATGGCTAATTATTCATAGAACAATCAATCAAAATTTTTCTTGCTGTCCACCAAAATTTTGATACATTTAATATGATCCCTACTGTTCAAACACGTGTAAGTTACTGTATATCACCAGTCTCCTAACGAAAATGTACTGAGCTCCACACAAAAGTTCTAATAAAAAATAAAGATATTCATTGCAGGGCCTATTTACAATTATACAAGCTTTTCTACTAGAGCAGTTTTCAAGGAAACCTGCTGTGAAAACTCTTATATTGGGCCATTAAACATAACATTAATTTTGAACATAAACTTTTTCACATAAGTGCAGTATATGAATTTACAACAAATTTCTGGTATTACGGTATATGTAACAAACAATTTATGTGTGTTCATTTTGTTAACACGTTAAAAAAGATATGCGCTTTTTGGATGTTTTTCTACAATGAATAAACAAGGCTCTAGGGTGTCCTAATGATTGATGTTCGCTTTCCATGATTGGCAGCTTTAAAACTGCCTACATTAAAAGTCCCATATGGAATGCTGATCACTTGGCCTCCAACAAGGATTCCTATTCATTACATTAATGCATTTAAATGAGACAAATGGAATAATGGTGATTGTTGTTTGCCAGTCAACGTTGACTATCCCAAGCCTTAGCAAAATCATACAGGGTCATGTTTGAACAAAAAGGTTAGCCCTAACAAAATGATTTAAAGTTTCATGACAACCAAACAGCATGCAATTTTACAGTGCTAGAATACCATGTAATTTGGTGGGATCAATCATTTGGCTCCAATGGAACATAACATATTCCAAAGCCAAAATTTTATAATACAAATCAGAAATATATGTGCAAAATATATAAAATAAATATGCCTGAAATAGAAAATACATATATTTTTTTGTAATATGCAATAATGTTGTACAACATGATTTCATTATATTTAATGAACTATTGTATTATTATCATCATTTTCTTAATCAGTTACGTATCAGTAATAAAAGACAAGAGCATGGTTTTAAGAGTGGGACTATAAAAAGGCTATTAAAATCCCATATAAGAAGAGAATACTGAAACGCTGTTCATTAATCGGACATCATCTCTAATAACTTTTATACCCTAAGAATAACTTGAAGGTAGTAAAAAGCTACTGAAAGGATAGTTTATTGCAAAAGAGTAGACATTATGACCAATATGGTAGCAAAACAGCTCCAATGGGTTATATTAATGCTAGCTTTATTTGAGTTAACAAACTGTTTCTACAAGTTAAGTTATAAAATAAAAATGTGCAAAAATGCACACTGTTCACTGTTGTAAAGGGCCTTCCCTTTGCTCCTCATTTGCATTGGTTGTTAGACCTGTGTATAACTACCAAACGCTCAAATATATATCCCCTTTCCATATCAGTTTATATTTGAAGCCACTCAGCTACAGCTTTGCAGATTTTACGACACCCATGTACAAGCAGTATGTTAGGGGAATAATACATAGTAGTTCTTAGGTAATGTCTTTACCAACTGTTGATATTTCTATGGGAACAGTCTATGTCCTTTGACGGGTGAATGGCTAGTGTCAGA
>CM044442.1:57772016-57786208 GCA_024363595.1 Xenopus borealis
TCTTCTCAACCTTTGAGTGTCAGCTGGTCTGTGTCCCTTACTAACTCCTGTGATAGGGGGTAATGGGGTGGTGAGACAATTTTTTTACCTTGTAAGGGGGGGCCTGTCGCAAGTTTTTTTTTTCTTTTTTGGGGGCCCCTAATTTTTTGAAGGGGGGCCCTGACCATCAATAGCTTTTTATAACTTGTGTGTGTAGGGGGGTTACTTTTACTTTTTTAGCACTGATGTCTGATGTGTGGTCTTTTAACTGTGATATAGAGTGGGTGGGATCAGGGGTGGGGCCTGGGCACCAGGGCGGGCAGGGCCCAGGGGACCCCAAAAATTTTGTTGTATGGGGCCCGTGATTTCTAATGGCTGCCCTGTAGCTGATTAAGTGACACATCACTTACCCCTGCATTTGTCCCACCGGGGGAGATTTCTGCGGAGTGGGCTGCAGCCGCCTTTCCCCAGACTCCCAGGTATCAATTTGGTACATGAGAAGGAACAAAACTTTTTACAGTACAGGGGATACCTGGGGACCAGGGGAAATTTAAGACAGTGGATGCCAACCCTTTAGAAGACTCCCCTGGGCTAGAGCCCTGCGCAGGTCCATTTTTCAGGACCTGTAACCCGCAATCTACAAACCGGAACAAACCCGCAACTCACATTCTGACCCGCTTGTACTGCTACCCAACCCGACCCACAACCCGCTGACCCTCAAGAATCAGAAAGTGCTGTAGTTGTAACTCGGAAGTGACATCATCGAAAGTGGGCGGAATTAGGCATGCTCAGAAAAAAAGGAGGAAGTGCTGCCGTAAACCTGACATAATTGGAAGTAAAAACAATAAGTATTCTCTGTAACACCTTGCTAAAAAAGTATAAATTTATTAGTGCATAAATAGGTAAAAATGTATTCCAGTTACCCCAGCAGGAGCCTGACGCGTTTCGTGCCTTAATCATAGGCCATAAGGAAACAGGAAACAGATTGCTTCTTAAATACAGGCTAAATTAGCCAATACTTCTTTTCATAGGTTAAAATCAAGATACAGATGGTTCAAAACTCAATTAGCGGGTCGGTCTACCAAAAGAGGTTTAGCCTGCCCTCTTAGGTCAAAAGAGGTACTGCATGTATATTGGAAATATACTATTGTTGAACCAAAAAAAGCAGAGGGGATTGGAATATAGTACAATATATTAAATCCATAGTAAATCACAAGTATAGTCTCATTTTATATATAGCAAGTAACATCAAAGGTGTAGTTCAATCCTAAAGGTAAGCGCGTTTGTAAGTGAAAGATCCAGTAAACCTCTCTTTTCTGTAACAAGTTGAGGAGATCTCCACCTCTTATTCCCAATTGTACTTTCTCTATTGCCTGTACTGAGAAGTATTTAGTATCACTATTATTGCATTCCTTAAAGTGCCTTGTAACGTTAGTTTTGCAGACAAATTTTGGATTATTGATTTGACTTAGATGTTCCCTAATTCTTTCTTTTAGGGGGCGCTTAGTGCATCCAACATATTGTTTATTACATTTCTTGCAGGTGACCAAATAAATGACTCCTGTACTGTTACAATTGATGTAGCTTTTTATCTTATAGGATTTCCCGGTGATTGCGGACGTAAACTCCTGTGATTTTTGGATATGGTTGCAAGTTATGCATTTCCTGTTGCCACATTTATAGCAACCACTATACTTCATGAATTGGGCATTATTTGGGGGTTTCTCCCTAAAGTGACTCGAAGTTAATGAGTCCCCCAATGTGTGGGCTCTACTGGCTACATTATGTATCCCTTGATCAAGGATGTGGACCAAATCTGGGTCAGCATATAGGATTGGAAGAAACTTTTTTACCACTTGTACTATTTTGTTATATTGTCTACTATACCTCGTAATAAAGCAGATCTTATCCTTAAATGTTTTGTTCTGTTTGCATTTTTTTGGGACCAGTAATGTTTCTCTTCCTATATGTCCTGCCTCTTTGTATGCTTTCTCTATATTAGCTCCAGAGTAGCCTCTTTCACGAAACCTCTGTTTCATATCCACGGCTAGCCTATGGAACTCTTTATCAGTGGAGCAGTTCCTTCTGGTATCCCTCCAATCAACTTCCTAGGGTGACAGGACTGTGCATGTAGAATAGTGTTTCCACTACAGGGTTTTCGATATATGGTAGATGTAATGGTATATTTGTTACTTGATAGCATGACATCTAAAAATTCAATTTGTTCACCAGAAAATTTACTTGTAAACTTCAAGTTCAGGTCATTAAGGTTAATTTCCATGAGGAACAAATTGAACTGTTCTTCAGTTCCTTTCCAAATACACAATAGATCATCTATGTAGCGAGTATATTTAATTAAATGTTTCTTCCACGCTGCAGATATGTGGGTTTCTTCCCACCATCCCATATAGAGGTTGGCGAAGGATGGGGCGAATTTCGCACCCATTGCTGTCCCGCACCTCTGTAAGTAGAAGCGTGTGTCAAATGTGAAGTAGTTGTGTTGTAGGAGATGTCCAATTGCCCTAATTAGGAAATCCTTCAATTCTTCTGTATAGTTACTATATTTTTCTAGGTGGTATTTAACTGCTAATAGTCCCTTGTCTTGTGGAATGGAAGAATAGAGCGAGGCCACATCCATAGTGGCCCAGCTATATTCCTCTCTCCAATCCACATCTCTAAGTTTCAATAGTACATCTGTTGTGTCTCTGGCGTAGCTCTCAAGTCTCAGAACCAGAGGCTGCAGATGTGCATCCACCCATTCTGACAGATGTTCATTTAGAGAGCCTATACCAGAGATTATAGGTCTCCCTACTGGTGGTCTTTGTTCTTTGTGTACTTGATAGTAAGTGATAAAAAGTCGCAATCACCGGGCATTCTGGTATTAAGAACTCCTTTTCTGAGTCATTTATAAGATCTTTTTGTATCTCTACATCTATTAGCTCTTCTAACACTTTAGAAAACTTTAGAGTAGGATCTTTTTCTAATAGTACATATGCATTCGCATCACGTAACTGTCTCAAGGCTTCTTTCTTATATATTTGTGTATCTAGCACGACCACTAGTCCTCCCTTATCTGCATTTTTTATTGTAATTGATAGATCTTTTTGTAGTTCTTTTAGTGCTATTTTTTCTATTCGTGTCAAGTTTACGTTCCCCTGTATGTTGAAATTTTTTGTGTGTAGTTGCCATAAGGCTTCTTCCACCCTTTGTTGGTACATATCTATTAGGGGACCCCTAAACTGGACCGGACCGCGTCAGGCTCCTGCTGGGGTAACTGGAATATATTTTTACCTATTTATGCACTAATAAATTTATACTTTTTTAGCAAGGTGTTACAGAGAATACTTATTGTTTTTGCAATATAGGATTTATATCTATAATCTGAGTCCCCCATACGCTCTGGCGCCACAATGCCAAAGGCCTAAGACAGGATAGACTATAAGGCATATGTTCATCTGTTTGACAGTGGTTATCCATAGGAATGATTGAAGGCCATAGTGCTAAATAGCTCACTCTATAACTATAAAACCATTGTGTCAGCATGTCTCCTGGGGCCCTATGTAGGAATGTTGCTCAATAACTTACTTTGCCACCAGTGGCTATGTATAGCCAACAGATGTCTACGAGGTTGCAGACCGTTGGAAATTTATGTTGCAATATATTCTGCAAAATATAATGCTAAGCAAATATTCTAGACATAGGCGTACAAGAAGGAGTCTGACTATATATATTAGAATGTATAACTCTTTGTTATCACTCCATGTATGACGTCAAAAGGGGTAGATAAACTTGTGTCCTGGGAGAGAACTTTGGAGAGACTCTCGTGTAGCATCTAGGTGATACACTGACCGTTTTTCCCAGGCAAAACCTATTGTCTATATTTAGACTCAATAAACTACCTCCTGTATTTGTAAGTGCCTTATCTCTTGGTTTTGCTTTATATACGAGGTCATAGAGGTAGAAATAAAACAACACAACATTTATCAAGGGTTGAATTTTAAGGTGATGGGAGTTTTTTTAAACTTACATCAACTTGAAATTCGACCCTAGATAAATGTGCCCCATACATTCTCAACAAATGTTAGAGCAGTGGGTATTGATGGGCAAATATATCACTTATAAAAATAATTATCAAATTTTTAAAATTCGAGTAAACAGGCTGTATTCGACCGCTTGAATCGAATTTGGATCATATTAAATGGAATTTGATTTTAAGTATTAAAAAAACAAGCTAGATTTTTCCACCAAATGACTCTAAATAGGTTCTAGGAGGTCCCACATATGCTAAAACAGCTATTTGGCAGGTTTTAGATGGTGAATAGTTGAAGTCCAATTTTTAAACAGACTGTACGTGATAATTTCAATATTTAAAATTTTTTTCAAATTTGAATCAAATTTGGACTATTCCCTAGTGGAAGTGTACTTAAATGAGCTTGAAATTCAAATTTAAAAATTAAAATTTTCAATTCAACCCTTGATAAATCTGCCCTGTAGTGTTTGCCAAAGATATTCATATGGAAGACTCACTTTCCCAAATATTTGACTAACTAGACAAATATTAGTAATTACTAAATATTATCTATGTTATATGGTCTTAGTCTGGAAATAAGCAATATATTTTCTGGTGTTCTACAGCAACAGTTCATCCCTGGTTTACAGTTATTATAGTGGAAATACAGCCCTATGGATGTTTAACTATTAGCCCCCCAAGCTGACTGCTAAACATAGTTTCTCCTACCATCTGGCTAAATGCAAAGATGTTTAATGGCATTGAAGGCTGCCATGCTGATGTACTACAGTGGACATGAGCACTGGAAACCAGGACCAGATCAACTTCCAAAGCATGGGCTCCAGCTTGGGAATCATGCAGTGTTTTTATTTACAAGCTGTCTGTAAAAGTGGGATATACCTACACCTCATCTGTTGAAAACTAGTGATGGGCGAATTTATTTGCCAGGGGCAAATAAATTCGCAAAACGCCAGCAAAATGACCCATCAATATTGAAGACAATGTCCTCCAATACCTATCAAATGCATAAAGACACGTATGAAGAAAACGTATGAGCTGCATATTTATTTTTCTTGATTAATTGATTTTTAGTTTCATTCTATATTATTTACTTTTATTCAAAATAAAATATTATTTCAAATGAAATTAAAAAGAAATGAAAGAAAAGTATCTAAAATACTTGATGTACAGTATACTGTTATTTAAATATTCAGCAGTTATTCATTTCCTAAGGAAACTGATATAAATATTTATTAGGAAAAATGGGTATAATGAGGGTTTTACATACTTATCCATGACATTTCTTTCTCATTTTCCTATTCATCCTGAATGGTATTGTGCAGATGCTTTGATAATGAGGAAAGCTAAGATAACTGGTTTCCATTCTTTCTAGAATCCACTATAATAGAAAATGAGTGACATTTGTTCTTTGGATCCTTGCAGAAAATGTTGAAAATCAAGGAACTTGACCTTTTAGCTTCTCATCTAGGCTTGCATAAAACTACTAGTAGTGGCATGCACTAATTAATGTGAACTGTTGTGTGATTCCCCCAGAAACATTGTGTATAATTTGATTTTTTTCTATAATTTTCCACTGTATCTCTGTTATTGTTATTATTATTATAAATAATATCTGCAAATACATCTTCTAAAAATCTTTTAATGTACTTTTTCTGTACCACCACTAACTGCAAAGTCATGGAACACGTGCTGCAGCAGACATTTAAAGGAATGCATATATTTGTGTAATCCTAAAAATACTCAATAGATATTACAGTTTTTGCATTAATACCTAATATAGTTATACTTTAGCTATAGAAGTTACATTAAGAATTTAATTTAGAACTAATATCTACATTTGTTAGCTTTAGATTAGTCTTATTTAGTGCAGTTCTATATTGTGTGAGGTGTTAAATTCCAAGCAAATCTTTGCTGGCTTACATTAAACTTGAACTGGAAAGAACAAGTAGAGTGTGCTGATCCAAAAACAATTTAGCAGAAACTGAGCTCATAATTGAAGGAATTCTCTTATTTCAGTAAAACAGCCTTTTCTAAACATAAAACTATGAACTTCCACCAAAGGGCTTATATTTCACATTTAAGAAGTCTTGTCCGCCAAATTTCACAATTTACTAAAAACACATCCATGATGATTACAAATTCTTTAGCAAAAAGTTATTCTCTGATCATTTTAATTGCTGTTTATTTATTATCAATAAAATAACAAAATAACAGAATTAGATATTCAGTTTTACTGTAAAGGTAATGTACAGCATTTAAACATCAATCCTATAGCATGTCTTTCTTGTGTAGCGGTGCTTTAGTACCATGTAGTTCTCCAAAATATTTCAGGTGCAAACAAAAGAAAATACACAATATTCCCCCCCAAATTTCAGCATAATAAAATGCACTCTTGGTGCTGGATAATGGTGTGTACTTGGAGGAAGAGTTTATTTGTTCAAATTAATTCTAAAAGAATTAAGAAACTGGCAGGATAAAGGACTTCATTATAAAAAAACAATAAACAGCAGATTAACTATTGAAAAAGCTCTTTTTCTAATTTGAATTTAATGATCCAGCATGAAAAAATATCTTAACATTGGACAAGGACCATTTAGGTTTCCATTTGTACCACTCAATAATATATGTATACTGATCTATAATATATTTACCCCTCAAGTATAAACATACATTTTAAAATAGTAAAATGTTCCAGTTTTAACTGCCACTTTACTTGGTACTTGAATAAATCTAATCAACCTATTTTAAAGGAAAAGTAAATGTTTTTTTCTTTCTTTCTGTAAATTTGCTCTAAACAGCCCCCCAGATTAATGTTCTTTAGTCCCTGCTGCAAGTCTGCTCTGGTTTCTGTGTTATCAGCAGCTTGTTTCCCCTTCTTCCTGGTGCAGAGTGAAGCCCCACCCCTTAGCTTACTGAGCAGTCCATTTGCTGCTGTTACACAATAGAGAGGAAGAGGGAGCCAGTGTGTGCAGCACCAGCAGCTTTTTATTTCTCATGTGCACTCTCTGCACAAATACCTGAACCTTTACTATAAAATACAAATGCCACAACTTACTGCCAATCTAATTCTAACACATTACACTGTACCCTAAATGATTAGTTAGTTTCCCCCAGCATCACTAAAATTTCTTGCATAAGGCTCTGAACATTCACTGTAATGAACAACTCCCAGATCAGGCTGCCATTCTGATTCTAAATAAAATGCCCACTTGCCATTCTAACTGATAATAAATCAGCTCCCCCAGCCTCTTCAACAATCACTTGCACAAGCACCATAATTAATCTATGTCAGTATGCATAAATGGAAAAAGAAAAAATCAAATAGTTTTGTACAGAAATTGATCAGTAAAGGGACACATGAATGAGTTAATCAAACTCAGTAAAAAATCAGCTTGATTCTTTACATAACCAGACAGAAGATCAGGCATAGCAATCAATAGCATTATAAAATGTGTTATAAATTGAGAAAGGGCTGTTACTTTACCTACAGTACATCAGCAGTGTCAGAGAAATATTCCTCTCAGTGCTGCTGTGATATGGAATAAACCAGAAGGAGCAGGGAGTGCACATGAGGAGAGAAAAAAAGCTGCTGGTGCTGCACACACTGTCTCCTCCTTCCTCTCTGGTCTCTGCTATGTCACAGCATGCAAATGATCACCGACTAGTCACAGAGATAAGGTCAGCTCAGTAAGCTAAGGGGTGGGGCTTCACTCTGCACCAGGAAGAAGGGGAAACAAGCTGCTGATAACACAAAAACCAGAGCAGACTTGCAGCAGGGACTAAGGTACATTAATCTGGGGGGCTGTTTAGAGCAAATTTACAGATAGAAAAAGAAAACGTTTACTTGTTCTTTAATATCAGATTTTTTGAAACTCAGCAAAATGTAAAAGCACTGTGTAAAGTTGAACTCAAAGCAAAAACAATTTGTACTTAATATATTTTTGACCTTCCAAATATGTACTGTCATACAGTATTCAGTTCTTCTTGGCAGCACCTAAGTAACAAAAGAACCTGGTGTACTGAAGGAATTTACTGGCACATTTACTACTGCTTTAACAATATGTGCCAAAAATTACTTTTACTGTCTGTAACACAGCACTACGTTTCAACTACTTGCCTTTGATGGTCACAGTGTAAAAGTCTGTGTAAGTATAACAATAATAATAATGTTTGTGCAACTATTTATGCAATATGCAATTCATGAATTTATACTTAGCATAATTATACACATGAGAAAGTGAGAAAGGGTGTAGACATTATCAGCAACATCAAGGGGCAGATTTACTAAATTTACATGAAGGATTATATTATTATTAATATATATATTATATTATTATATAATTAGTAATAAATGTAACGAATAAAACAAAGTACTTACAAGGAAAGTCAGTGTTACAATTTACATACAAAAGATGTATAAACCCCGTAATACGAGTCGCTCCACAAAATAATAAAAATGAAATACTGAAAAGACCTAGTAGTAATTTGATTTGAACTTAATTAACTGGAAAAAGCAGTTTATAACGGAGTATGTGTAAATATGTATAAATATGTTTTAATACAGATGAATTTATTGAAATATGGATGAATTTGTTAAAGTCTTGAATATATTAGAAGTGAACTCTATTTATAATATTTGTAGTGCTTTCAGTATGAAAAAGTGTTAAAGTGCTTATGTTCTCAAAAGGGTATACTGAGGAGGAAATGCGTCAGTGGTGACGCGAACTCCAAAGACTTTTTAAAGGAAATGGATGTAATGTTAAAGATGTTCCCATGAGTACGTGTGGGTTCACACGAAACGCGTTGGGAGAGCTGGAATTTGGGAAATAAAAGCCTTTTATTCACCGTATCCTGAGTCGTGGTGTGCGTGCCAAGTGGAAGTTTTACTGTGAGATTATTATTGCTGAGCAATACAAAGTGGAGTACAGTAAAAACAAGGAAAACTGCAACAGTATACATTTAAACCAATTACACAAAGCTCATACATTCTGCATGTTAACTGTTTTATAAGGTCGATATTGCTGGCATTTAGGGCCTTAAAAGAGCTCCCAAACATTTGTTTATTGTATAATAGGTGTTTAATCTTGGATTACAATGATTTATTTTGCATTACACTACAATTTGTTATTGCCTATTCTGCATTAACAACCAATTTAGTCCAGCCCAGTTTGTGTGTAACAAATCTGGGATCAATTTCTATTTGTGTTAGTGTTTGCAGAGAATCTTGGGGTGTCACCATAGTCATATTAGTTAGTATACCAAGCCATAACCAAAGATGGGCTACACATATTATATTTTTTTTTCAGTACCCTAATAAGGTACAGAAGGAAAGGTTGCCATGATCTCTAGTTCTGCCAATGTTCTGTAATGCCACAGAAGCACCATTAATATGGCCAGAATTGTGCAACTTTATCTATTATATTATCATACTGTCAACCATGCAAGATCATTTGGCAACACTACTACATATGACCAGAAAATATAACCTTTTTGGTAGGAAAAAGCCACAGCAGCTATAGCTGCAATGTGCATTTATTAACACAACATGTCATCATAATAAACACACTTTGCAGTTATATCTGCTGTGGCTTTTTCTTGCCAAGCAAAAAGGTTATCATTGGATTGGGCATCTGGATGGGATCTGAGAGGGAAAAACCTTGATGGAAGTGTTGTGTATGGGTAGGGATGCACCGAATTCAGGATTTGGTTCGGCATTCGGCCGAATTCTTCTGCCTGGCCCAACTAAATACAAAGTCTTATTTGCATATGCAAATTAGGACCAAGGAGGGAAATCATGTGACTTTTTGGCACAAAACAAGGAAGTAAAAAATGTTTCTCCTTCCCACCCATAATTTGCATATGCAAATCAGGGTTCATATTCGATTTGGTGTTCGGCCGAATCTTTCGGGAAGTATTTGGGGGTTCGACTGAATCCAAAGTAGAGGATTTGGTGCATCCCTATGTATGGGAAAGCATTTGATGACAAGAAAATAACCAGATCTGTTATTCTGGTAGTCAACACTGAGCAAAATCATGCATTTTATCGTTAACATCTTACATAGGTCATGTTTGGTTAAAAACATCATAACCCACATGACCAGTGAACTTGCCATCTTCCTAATATTTTATTGGAGGGTTTGTACAGTGCATTTCGTTAGCTAAGTACACAATAAAGAAAGTAGTCAGCATGCATGGGTCTTATAGTGAAAGCACTATGTCAAATTTGATGTCAGCTGCAGTGACTGTATGGCCATAGTTTGAGTTTTTAAAATACATTTTTAGCACAATCAGTAACTTGATAGTGATCCAAAATAAATAAATAAAAGAAAAATAATAAAGCTATCCTAATATGCCTCAAAGGAGTCTACTTACCAGTGCAATCTCTCGATGAAGATATTAAGACTTTTTTCCAGTTTTGACAGTACTAAACCATTCAGCACCTGAATATTACACCACTGTTCTACTAAACTTGGAAGGTGTTCTGGTATTCTCTTGGAAGATATTTTATATATAGTATTAGTGATGGGCGAATCTCCCGAGATTCGCTTCGCCGAAAAATTAGCGAATTTCGCGAATCGGCGAAAAATTCGCGAAACGAGTCGCGGGACGCTTTTGACGCGCGTCGCGTCAAATCGCGTCGCGTCAAATCACGTCGCGTCAAAAACGACGCGTCACGTCAAAAAACGTCGCGCGACTCGTTTTTTCGGCGAATTTTCGCCAAGCGAAATTTCGCTGGTGATTCGCGAATTTATTCGCCAGCGGCGAATCGCGGGAATTCGCCGCGAATTCGGCCCTGGCGAATAAATTCGCCCATCACTATATAGTATTCCACATTGGTACAATAGCAGGTCAATCTGTAATCTGAGGATACAAGATGAAAAGTTTACTGGGGATCCTCATTTTATTTATTTACTTTTTAATATCTCCAGAATATCTCCAGAATGCATATAATAGGTTTTTAATACACTTGAAGACTAACACTGGCTTATACTTTTTGAAACGTATAAATCATTTACACAATGTATTGTTAGGAACTACATTTCCTAAATGCATTTCCTTTCTATCCATTCAAATCTTGGCGTCTTCTACTGCACTGTACATACTGACCATTTTACATGTATATAACTATTTATATACATAGTTTCATGCATACATGTATCCATAATAATAGATTTATTTCCTGGTAAGTAATAACTTGACAAGGGGACTCCTCAATTTGACGATTCACCTTGAGCTATCTCATTGAACCCTATTATTACATACTTTAATGAAACCAGGAGACAGAGATGGGTGTAAAATGGCCACAACATTTATTCACATCAAATAAAAAGGACTTTGGCAGCTTAACCCAAGGCAATATTTTAAACCCGGAATTTAACAAGAGATCGCTACTATGCTGTGCCGGCCCCATGGGCCACTGTAGCATACTGTATGCAGGAACCAGGTAACACTTGCAGGATCCTTCATACTAACCACCAGCCTCTTGTGTCCTCCAGCATGCTGGGTACGGCCAATGGTATGCTTTGACCCAGGTATCTCTATGTAACATAACACCTTCCAGAGACAAACGCTCTTAGAGAGGAAACATCCAACCATGGGCCACTGTAACACATCCATGCAAAACTTGCAGGATCCACCGAGCCAGCCACCAGCCCCTTGTTTTCTCTAGCATGGTGGGTACACCAAATAGAATGGAGGGTACGCCAGATTGAATGCTTTGACCTAGGTAGCTGGATGTAACATAAAACCTCTCAGAAAGAAAACATCCAACCATGGGCCACTGTAAAACATGCATGATCCATGCAACACTTGCAGGATCCATCGTACCAGCCACCAGACCCTTGTGTTTTCCAACACAGCCCAACCACGCTATGGAGACTAGTGCTCAGACAGCCCTTCCCTTCTGTGTAGCCTTGTGCTCCAACAGCCCTCCCATTATGTGGAGCCCCGCACTACAGCAACCCTTCCATGCTGTGGAGCCCCCCTTCTCCACCAGCTCGTCTAGGCTGCGAAGCCCTGCACTCAGGAAGCCATTCCATGCTGTGGAGCTTCCACTCTCAGGCAGCCCTTCTATGCTGTGGAACCCACACTTCAGCAGTCCATGCTCCGGCAGTCCTTCCATGCTGTGAAGTCTGCACTCCAGTAGCCCTGCCACGCTGTTGCGACCAATGCTCCAACTGCTTTCTGCCCAGACAAAACTAGGCTATTTGAAAATAAAGGCTAACTTGTGCTGGGGAGTTAAGTGATCAGCTTAAGTATAGTAAACCTACTTCTCGACCCAGTTCACAAAGGAATCTGCAATAGCAGGCCTGTATGATATAATATTGGGGTCTGTTAATTCTATATACTTGCCCAGATACAGTGAAATTGCCTCTAACCCCCAATTGTTATGCTAGCTGAGTAAAACTGCAGGCTACTTTGTGCTAAGTCTACGGTACTATTATTATTATTATTTGCAGGCGCTATGGATTTTATGCAAACTTGAAGCATGAAGTAAAATTACTCCCTTTTCCCAGAGATATTGCTTGCCAATAATTCAACACTATCCACCTGCCTGGACTACCTGATATGCCGGCCACCCAACCACTAGGGGTCAGATGGGCAAGAGCCTGTCTTGCTACCAGTTGGCTACTCAGCATAATTAACTCTGGCCATGGCCCCCCGAGGCAAGCATCCCAACATTGTTCTATTTGCAAGCTACAGGCACTGTGAGAGCCATATATACTGTATATGCGCACACCCTTAAAGTGGACCCGTCACCCAGACACAAAAATCTGAATAATAACAGTCCTTTTCAAATTAAACATGAAATCCAATTTCAAATTGTTATTAAAGCATTCATAGCTGTTTTAAGCTCATTTAAAAATCTCAGCTGTCAATCAAATATTGTCTGCCACTCCTCTATGCCTTAGGCATAGAGGCGGGGCAGATAATTACTTTCACTTTCCATTCAGCACTTCCTAGATGTCACTGCTCCCCACACATTCCCCCAGTTCTCTTAACCATTTAATTGTGTAGCCAATACATGGGGATAGACATTGGGTCCCCCATTCTGGTGCACAAACAGGACTCTGAGATGATGCAAGGCTTGCCTTAATAACAGTGTCCACAAAATGGCTCCTGCCTGCTTGCTAAAATTATGAATTCCCAGTCTGAAGGAAACAAGATTAAAATAATTTATATAGTGTAATTAATGTTCAGTTTGCTTGAGGATTACTATACTGTATGTAGATTCCATCTGGAGTAGCAGCACATTGACCTCTGAGCATGAACTGAAATCAGTAACTCAATAAAGCCCAGTAAAATAGGTCAAAATCTGATAATAGGCTACTGACTCAAGTAACTATATCTATAAACTATATCTACAGAAATACCATACAATATGCCGATTTCTGAAAGCAACGCCCAGAAACATTACTGTATTCATGCTTTGTCCTATTCCTGACTAAGCCCCACCACCATTTCTTTATACTATAACTACAGCTCTCTGTATGCTCTAATTAGTTGCAGTAGCACCAACTACTGTAAGTGTATAGCCGTGATTTCTATATAATAGAGAGGGTACCCTTTTGGGCCCCAGGTTGACTTCCATGCTGTCACAGTATGATTGACTGCAGTAAGAGACTAACACACCCAAAGCTAGCAGTATAGTGATTAGGGTTGCCACCTTTTGTATATTTTTTAACCTGCCGGCGTGGAGCAAAAAATGTGATGTCACAAAGGAGCGGGCCATAAAAGGGCCGTCCTGTGACGTCAAAAAGGTTTGGGTCGGTGACATTTTGGGGGCGTGGCCACGAAGCGGAGCCTGGAAGAAAGAGAAAAAGGTAAGTTTAAAGGGGATTGGGGGCTGGCCGGTGGGTCTTTTTAAGGGTATTACAAATTTACCGGCAGCTACATTGCCTGTAAATTTGTAATACCGGCCCCGGCCATGGCAGGTGTTTTACCGGCTAGGCCGGTAAAATACCGGCCGGGTGAGAACCCTAATAGTGATGGGTGAATGTGCATATACTGCAGCTAATAACCTTATGTAAAAGAGAGAACTTTGCCACATGTTCCATGAAAAACTCACAGGGGGAACTGTCCTATCACATTAGAACTACTTTGCCCTATGCACACAACCTGAATGACAGCGTGCATGTGTATGTATGTGTGTGTATATATATATATATATATATATATATAT
>CM044442.1:57792937-57807021 GCA_024363595.1 Xenopus borealis
TATATATATATATAACAGCTCATATGTAAAACCAACCCTGATTCATGTAAATACACAATTTCATAACAAAATACCTTTTTAGTAGGTTTTAAAAAATAAGGGCTGCTATGAATGTCTGAAATACTGAAATACATGTATACTTAATACATGCAGTTGCTTTTTCATTTCTGGAATATATATAAGGGAACTGTATCCCCAAACAATGTAGGTCTCAATAAAAATATATTGAATTAAACAGTTCACATGAAGCTCATATGTATGCTTTATGTAAATAAACCATTTCCATAGTAATATACTTAAGTATATTATATACTTCAGTAATATACTTTAGTAACATGTGGCCATTCTCCCACTTTATAGAGCACTTCTAAGGCCCCATCTAGAACGTGCCGTACAATTTTGGTCTCCATCACTCAAACAGGACATTATTGTATTAGAGAAGGTACAGAGAAGGGCAACTAAGCTGGTAAAAGGTATGGTAAATCTTAGCTATGAGGAAAGACTGGCCAAATTGGAGATGCTCACTCTGGAGAAGAGGAGCTTAAGGGGTGATATGATAAATATTTATAAATATATAAGGGGATCATATAATAATCTCTCTAATGCTTTATTTACCACTAGGTCTTGCCAGCTGACACAAGGTCACCCATTCTGATTAGAAGAAAAGAGGTTCCACCTAAATATTCGGAAGGGATTTTTTACAGTTAGAGCTGTGAAGATGTGCAATCCTCTCCCTAAATCAGTGGTACAGGCTGATAATTAGATAGCTTTAAGAAGGGGTTGGATGGCTTTTTAGTAAGTGGGGGAATACAGGGTTATGGGAGATAGCTCATAGTACAAGTTGATCCAGGGACTAGTCCGATTGCCTTTTGGAGTCAGGAAGGAATTTTTTTCTTCCCCTGAGACAAATTGGAGGGGCTTGAGATGCATTTTTTTGCCTTCCTCTGGATCAAATAGCAGTTAGGCAGGTTAAAAAGTTAAAGGGAAACTGTCATGGGAAAACATGTTTTTTTAAAAACGCATCAGTTAATAGTGCTGCTCCAGTAGACTTTTACACTGAAACCCATTTCTCAAAAGAGCAAACAGATCTTTTTATATTCAGTTTTGAAATCTGACATGGGCCATTTTGTCAATTTCCCAGCTGCCCTGGTCATGTGACTTGTGCCAGCACTTTAGGAGGGAACTGCTTTCTGGCAGGCTGTTGTTTTTCCTTCTCAATGTAACTGAATAGTACGCAGTGGGACACGGGTTTTACTATTGAGTGCTGTTCTTAGATATACCAGGCAGCTGTTATCTTGTGTTAGGGAGCTGTTATCTGGTTACCTTCCCATTGTTCTTTTGTTAGGCTGCTGGGTGAGGGAAAGGGAGGGGGTGATATCACTCCAACTTGCAGTACAGCAGTAAAGAGCTATTGAAGTTTATCAGAGCACAAGTCACATGACTTGGGGCAGCTGGGAAATTGACAAAATGTCTATGCCCATGTCAGATTTCAAAATGAAATATTAAAAAATCTATTTGCTCTTTTGAGAAATGGATTGCAGTGCATAATTCTTCTGGAACAGCACTATTAACTGATGCATTTTGAAAAAAAAAATTTTCCCATGACAGGATCCCTTTAAAAGGTTGAACTTGAAGGACGTGTGTCTTTTTTCAACCTAGCGTAGCACCTGTTTGGCTGTATTTAGACAAATACCCACTAGCGTGATAGAGCATAGGCTACATGCGACCCTCTTTCACCAGGTAGGGCTTTCACTAAGTGGAAAACAAACGTGTTACAGTTGTTGAACTACAACTCACTTCTGCCGATTTTCATAAGAACAGAGTGTTGGACGCCAGGGGTTCTTTGTAAACAGGTAGAACAGGCTTTATTTACAAAGTGCCACAGGGTTAGTAATACTCACAACTGAGGTAGATAGACACATGCCAGGTACAGTCAAGGATTAGCAGACACAGCGACACCATAGGAGCAATAGCACTTTCCAGGATATCAATGCCTCCTGTGAACTGGACCCCACACAGCAGACGTGGATCAGGGTTTAGCACCTTGCCTAAATTCCCTATCTGTACTGTGGTCCCTGCACTCTAGACAAAGTAGAGCGTGGGAGAACTACTCCCTCTATCCTCCTCGATGGAGCTTGAGCTGCTCGTGCTAGCTAAATCTCTCTGACTAACTTTCACTAGAAAGTGCTATGACAAGCACTATCCTATCCACTGGCTTCACCTCATTCACGTGGTCCCTGTACGCCGACATCTCTAAAGGGGTTGTCCCTTTAGGGCCTAACACTTCTGGGGCTGTGTTGACTCCAGGCTCAATGGATCCACTGCCCAACTCGACTGCTGCAGGCCAAAAAGGAAGTGCCCCTCCCCGCAATCACTTTTGTTACAGCACTGCAGGAGGCAGCCACACCCTATAACCAATAGGAATGATACCAATATGTTACATGGGATTTAACCCAGCAACAGGGAAAAGGAAGCCACTAAGAAGGGAATGAAGCCATAAGGGCCATTAGACTTATGGGTCCCTACACTAGTTTACTATGTTACTATGTTATATGTGCCATGGTATAATCCTAAATAGAAAATTGTCATTTTAAGAAATAAGGTCTGCCCCCTGGGATCCTAAAATTCATGGTGCATGCAAACAAACCATGCATTTAGGTCACGAGACAATTAACAGAAAGTTGTTTGAGTATTCATTGTGGGAGTATAGTTTTGCAACTTGGTCTAAGGGGCACAAAAGTGCTGCTTTGAAGTGCTGGTACAGTGTAGCCCTTAGAAAGGTCCTGGCTCAGCCTGACCTTTTTATTTATATCTTGAGCCATCTGGCCATTATCTCAACTTTGTCTGTCAATGTTGACAGTTTGAATTGCTTTCTGTACTACTGCCTTACTACTAAACCACACAAAATTACCTGTACTGACCCTTAGGAGTAGTTTCTCTGAAGGTAGGTGCAGAAGAGACTCCTCCCTTTTATTAGCAACAACTTAGAACTTGCACTAGACCAATCAGAAATCATCTTCAATAGGCTGCAGCACTAATATAAACTGTCCATTTCAAAGCATAATCCCTAACTGTTTGTGACTAATAGTTATCATCATTGTATTATTTTTGATATCTTATCATGGTCAAAGTAGTTTTCAGGTTTTTTTTTTTTACTAATGGGAATATGTAATTGTAGAGTATTCAAAAGTATAGTGTCTATTAAAGGGGGTTTTCACTTAAAATGAACTTTGTGTTCAAAGATGATGTAGAGGGTGACATTCTGAGACAATTTGCAATTGGTTTTCATTTTTTATTATTTTTATTTAGTGTTAAAATAATGTTATTTAGCTTTCTTATTCAGTAGATCTTGAGTTTGCAATGTCATCAATCTGGTTGCTAGGGCCAAATTACCCTAGCAGAGGGTACTAGACCTTTTATACTATGACCAGAGTTAACAATTTATGGACCACCATATGGGGTTTACCTTGACGTGGTATGGTGGCTTATCAACTTTATGATCATAACTTTGTAACTAAAAACCCTTGTTTTTGTAAACATATGCACTTGCATTTATACTGAATTACTCAGACAGGGGATCAGGGAATGTGCACTGATTAAATGGCCAAGTTGGTAGCACTTCCATTATACTTCTATACTTTACTTAGCCCTAGGAGTGTATCCACAACCCCCTTTTTTGTATTTCAAATTATACTAGCAACCATGAGATACCTGAATAGAATGACAAGCAATAAAAAGCAGCAATAAAAATAAATGTGTAGTCTTACAGAGTATTTGTTTTTAGATGGGTTCACTGACCCCAATTTGAAAGCTGGAAAGAGTCTGAAGAAGAAGGCAAATCATTACAAAACTATAAATAAAAATAACGAAGACCAACTGAAAAGTTGCTTAGATTTGACCATTCTATAACAAACTAAAAGTTAACTTAAAGGAGAACCACTCCTTTAAATTATATATTTTATTTTTCTATGAGGCATGTGTGAAATAAATATCTTATGGAAATAAACCTATTTCTTATCCACCTTTTCCTTCTGGTAAAATCAAATAATTATTTCTTGCGCTTATTCTTTCCTAGGCAATAAGTGTCTAAATGGCCTTTGTAGTTTATATTATAAATTTAAAATTTCACACAGGTAATGAAACGTTATGGCTTTAGCTCCCATGAGTAAAACGTCAATTCCATCTTAAGAGGCTAATGTGTTCCACATTAGAAATTATGTGCCATTGACAGCCAGGTGGCTGAATATGCCCAATGTGCATTATTTCACTCATAGCCCAGTTCTGATTCATTTAGCATTTTAATACCTAACTTAGTATCATGGATAGCAAACTATGTGTTGCAATGTTATTTTACTTCCATAAACATTGTATTTAAACTTAAAAAAAGACACAAAACATAACTCTGTCTTCAAGATTTGTGCAATGAATGCTTTCAATACTTGGGCATAGACCCATATTACATTATTTATAGGTTGCCTTGTTAATTATCCTTATTTTTCATTTGATTTTTTTCTAAATATGTATTTATTTTCTCCTTTTTTTATTTTTAAAAAATATGGGAGGCATAACAACTTCACAGTCCTTCTCAATATACTTCTATTAATTGCTGTGAGAGCTGTGGCTTGCATCAGTTATTCTCTATTGAAAATAAAAAGGAAGAGGCTATCCAGGTATGGCCAATAGTAATGAAATTGGAATGATGTAGATGAACATTTTCCCATTGAACTGAAATAATATTCAGACCTTTCTTGCATACACATAACAGTATGCAAAGTAAGAATATGATATGTACACTATGAGACCCATTTATTAAAGGATATTTAGTGGTATTAAAGCTTTTTGAAACCATGATTGAACTCATTTGCTCTAAAACCATAAATGCGATGAAAGGTATTAAAATATGATATAAAAAGTATGAAAGGAATAAAATGCTGAATGATGTTGTAAATAATGCAATAACCTCTAGAACCTCTAAAAATTCAAGTTTTTCCTGAGAATCACTAGTGAAAATAAAAGGTCCAATAGGGTCAGCACAGCTCCTATTGACTTCTATGGGATTTCAACAACTTTTTACTTGGCGTCGTTTTGTATTACAGTTTTTAATGTGTTTTTACCCTATAATTTCGGTTTGCATATTTTACAATCTGTATAGTGACATAAATGAAAATAAAACATTACTGAGAGTTATTACATATTGTCAGTTTCCAAACTGTCCCAAGTGATGTGACTTGTGCTTTGATAAACTTCAGTCACTCTTTAATGCTGTACTGCAAATTGGAGTGATATCACTCCTTCCCCCCCCCCCCCGCAGCCTAACAACAGAACAATGGAAAGGTAACCAGAAAGCAGCTCCCTAAAACAAGATTACAGCTCTCTGGTAGAACAGCACTTAATAGTAAAAGCCCATGTCCCACTGGAACTCCTTCAGTTACATTGAGACGGAAAAACAACAGCCTGCCAGAAAGCAGTTGCCTCCTAAAGTGCTGGCACAAGTCATATGATCAGGGGCAGCTAGGAAATTGACAAAATGAATTGAATAAAAAAAATAATTTTGCTCTTTTGAGAAATGGGTTGCAGTAGCACTATTAACTGATGTGTTATGAAAAAAATATGTTTTCCCATGACAGTATCTCTTTAAGAAAAAAATTGATTGTCTAATATTCAGTTGAAAAAATTGCAATTGTATGTAACCCTTTTGACACCCCTTTGTTGGTGTTACTCTCCATGTGTGGCGACCTGATGACACGGGACAAACCTGAGCCACTCCGCAGTAGTATTGGGAGGGACTGGGTACCTGGTACTTACTACATAGTTACATAGTTAAATTGGGTTGAAAAAAGACAAAGTCCATCAAGTTCAACCCCTCCAAATTAAAACCCAGCATACACACACACACACCCCTCCACTCTTTCACACAAACCATATATGCCCATAGTTTAGTATCAAAATAGCTTTTGATATTATGTCTGTCCAAAAAATCATCCAAACTCCTTTTGAAAGCATCAACAGAATCAGCCATCACAACATCACTCGGCAGTGCATTCCCCAACCTCACTGTCCTTAATGTGAAGAATCACCTACGCTGCTTCAAATGAAACAGTCCTTTTCTTCTAGTCTGAAGGGGTGGCCTCTGGTGCGGTGATCCTCTTTATGGGGAAAAAGGTCCCCTATATTTGTCTATAATGTCCTAGTGTCTACACCTAGTGGGATCCAGGAATGCACCTACGGGTGGCCCCACTAGCAATACAGTAATAACACACACACCGTATTGATTAAACTGAATAAAGGTTTATTTAAAATAAATGGCCAACTAGTACATGCAGCACTTCTAACCGGTGGCAGAAAGGCCTCACTAACTAACTAGCTAGCGCAATCTGTCTAACTGACTAAAAAGGCAAAGTCTTTTAATGTCCTTTAAAAAAATAGTCTTTTTATCTTCAGCACTTTTGGGCACTAATAGGCTACTCACACAAATCTTTTTCGGATGCCCACCAGCAGCTCTCTGGCTTAATTCTCTGTCCACCATGCGGTTCTTTATGCCAGGCTTTCTTCTTTTGCCAGTATTTGTGACTTCCTCTTCCTGACAGCCACTCACTAGCTACTGTGTCACTTCCTACTGCACTGAACAGCTGGTTGCTAGGTACAAGCTTACAGCACACAGACACAGGATCTGTGCTTGACCTGAAATGTAATAAATGATAGCTTATAAAAGGATAACTAAGACCTAAAAATTAACATGGTCACAAATGCAATACCCATCCCCATGTAATAAACAGCTTTAAAGAAAACTGCAAAATGCAAACAATGTTTCCCTGCATGAACAATTTTTAATTTTAAAATACACTGTGACCAGTGAGACTCAACCAAGAAAAGAAAAGAAAAACAATTGCACGTAGTGAATGGAATAAAAATGTATTTTTATAAAAAAAAAAGAGGTGCTAAAACAATTGTGCATAATGGTGACTAATTTCCATTGCTTGGTTTCCTCTCAATATGAGTAATCATTTATGTCTGTGTATCTGCTTCTGGCAGTTCATTTACTAAAATGTTTTTCTTTCATATTTTACCAAAAACAAACTCGACTTAACTCCCATCTACGAATTTGGCTAATTTACCAATATTTCAGTTTTAAAAAAAATTTAGATAAAAATGTTTTAATTTTCTAGTGTTTACAAGTGGAAATATCTGTCAAACACCACAAAAACTTATGAAGGTTAAAAACATCTTCAGATGGTTAAAGGGGAACTCTGACCAAAATTTGATAAAGAGGCCCACATAACACAGAAACCCCTAATATACCAATCACATTTACTTGTATGATTAAATTACAATTTCTATGCTGAAATCCAACTGTTTAGCAGTTCTTTGCTGCATCATTTGAAATCCTGGCAGGAAAAGGGGACTAAACACTGATGTTACAAATCTTCTCCACAGCTTACAGATAGTATGCAGGAACTACATAACTCACAATGCATTGCACTGTGATGTTCCTTTCCAGCTCTGCAAAGTAGTCAGAAGGAGAGCAGAGGGCTAGGCTTACGGAACTGTCAGAAACCAAATCTTGAAAACATTGCATAGTTGATACTGATGTATATTGCAAAGTTACTTGAAATGATGTTTACTTTTCAAAAAATGTTTGTGTTGAGTTCCCCTTTAAAAGGACAGCTGCCATTGACAATTACAGGAATTCAGATTTTATTTATTATCGGATTAAGATTTTTAGCAGCTTCGGGGAATAATAATTCTTGAAACATTTATGTTTTTTCACTATAAAACATGACTAGAAAAATCTGAGTTTTAATAAAGAAACCCCTGAGTGTTTATGCTTTTTTTTAAATATGCCTAACTTAACGAGTTTATGTCAAAAAGGAGGGCATTTTACTCTTTAAAGGACACAGAAACTCCAATTCAATAAGGTTATCAAAACATTATCCCTCTGTGTTTTTTCTTTGGGCAGTGTTCCTTTTCAGAAAAAATGCAGCCTTCTAAACCAGTTTTGCTTTCTTGTCTAGGTATCTCCCTCTAGTCTTAGGTGCCCATCTACAGTATAATCATACTGTACATGGGCACCTAAGACTAGAGGGAGATACCTAGATAAGACAGCAAAGCTGCTTATTCTCAGGCAATCAAACAGGAACCCCTGATATTACTTATTAAACAACGGGTTCTGACCCAAAACATATTGTGTCGCCACTACCTGGAACAAACGTTTTGCAGTCAATCTGCTGGAGTTCCTTTTCCTTTGAATGTTTTTTTTATTCAGCTGAGCTGCTGCACAGACCAAAAAGAAGGAATTGGACATATCCCACTTTTATTGTTCTTGTACAGACCACCAACCCCATTTTTGCTTTGGACTGTTGCCAACGAATTCTGACTTATAGAGGTTTTAGAGGTTTTCCGATTATCAGAAGCCTCTCATTTTTAGAGGTTAAGAGGTATTTGTTTGGCTCTTTTTTGTTCATACCTTTTAAATTTGGATCTTTTCATGAAGTTCGTGACATTTGTGGTTTTAGAGTTTGTGAGTTTCAAAAACCACCACTTAATGTTCATAAATTATCTTCTAAAGGTTTCTCAACATTTTTGCACCTACAGTGAATTTAAAGTTTCCTTGTCCTTTAAAGGAGAACTAAAGCTTAACTAAAGAATTAGGCTAGAAATGTACGTTATGTTTTGGGCTTCTGTACCAACCCAAGGTAACCACAGCCCTTTAGCAGTGAAGAACTGTGTCTCTAAAGATTCCCCAGTATAGACCCACTCAAAATTCTCAAAATATACAGTACACATACATAGTAACATAGTAACATAGTAAGTTAGGCTGAAAAAAGACTTGCGTCCATCAAGTTCAACTTTTTTTTTTTTTTTTAATTTTAACTGCCTATCTGCTAGTTGATCCAGAGGAAGGCAAAAAAACCCATCCTAAGCCTCTCCAATTTGCCTCAGAGGGGGAAAAAATTCCTTCCTGACTCCAAAAAGGCAATCGGACTAGTCCCTGGATCAACTTGTATAATGAGCTATCTTCCATAACCCTGTATTCCCTCACTTGCTAAAAAGCCATCCAACCCCTTCTTAAAGCTATCTAATGTATCAGCCAGTACAACAGTTTCAGGGAGAGAATTCCACATCTTCACAGCTCTCACCGTAAAAAACCCCTTCCGAATATTTAGGCGGAACCTCTTTTCTTCTAAACGGAATGGGTGACCTCGTGTCATCTGGAAAGACCTACTGGTGAATAAAGCATTAGAGAGATTATTATATGACCCCCTTATATATTTATACATAGTTATCATATCACCCCTTAAGCGCCTCTTCTCCAGCGTGAACATAGAATATGAATGTCACAATATAAGGCTGATTAATAATTAGTACAGATAATTACTACTGTACATGGCACAAAGAAACTAATGCAAGGGTGCCCAAAGGGTAGATCAGGATCTACCAGTAGACCTTTAGCTGGTGGTCAGTAGATCTCAAGACACTGTCAACAATCAGCTTGTCTTTATCACCCTCCTATTTCATACATTTCATTCAGATATTTTTTTATGTTAAGGTTACATAAGAAATAGATGTTTAAATATAACACTATACATTTATATTATCATAAATCAATATTTAAGTAATACTTTCAATGGAAAATAATACTAACAATGCTTGTATGGATGTAGATCACTAAAAGTAGACCACACATTAGTAAAGTATTGGCACTCCTGAACTAGTGCAACATGCATCAGAATTAATTTAATACTCAACCTTGTAGCATCAGCTAATATTACAGTTAAATTGCTTGTGAATTTGCAACAATCCCTAAGTTCAGAGTCCACTGAGCATGTAACTGTTGCAGTTTTCAAGATGGTGACACCCTGTGACAGGTTTGAAATCCTGGATCAGCTGGTGCAATAGGTTTAGGATATAAAATATGACAATTTTAGCCACAATCATTTTTAAGGTTTAGTTCTCCTTTAAGACTAGGACAGAGACTAATGTAAACAAAAAATAATCTCTGTGGGAAGCTGAGTAAATGTGTGGGTACTATTTTAATAAAGGATAATAAATAATATATAGGGCCAACTAATAGTTTAGCTGATTATCATAAAAGTGCAGTCTGCAAACATAGCATGCATATCGACACAAATAATATTTACTATTAGTGATGGGCGAATCTGCCCAGTTTCGCTTCGCCGAAAAATTGGCGAAATGACTCGCGGCACGCTTTTGACGCACGTCGCGTCGTTTTCGTCGCGTCACGTCAAAAACGATCTTCCAAAGTACAAAGATTGTAAGAGTCCTACTTTTCTAGAAAGTGATTTTATAAATGTGTTTAAATGAAAAATAAAATGTCATACATTTTCTTTTACTAGGGGTAAAACTCAAACTTATTTCAAAGTTCTCTTTCAGCAATGCTTAGATTAATTGCTTATTACGCTTCCCCCTTTTTGGTTTTCCAGCCTGTGTTTTTAATTTGAATAATGTCACTTTCTTATGGAAGTTGCTTTGGGCTATCCAAGTCTATAGAGTTCTTCCTAATTACTATTGTTCCATGTTATACTTTACTTTCTTACAAGTGTATTAAATCTCTTTTATTCAGGGTATCCTATTCTTCATAATTAATTCAGTTATGTTTTATTCATCCAATTTCCATTATGTCTATGTAACTGTAATTCCACTTAACATCTTTTTTCGGTTTTTTGTCTTTTAGGTTGCAATTAATTTTTGTAGAATCCAAAGATTGGAACAAATCTATTATTTCTCATGTTTCATTTGTGGAAGGATCTGCTGACACATTGAACGTATGAAGAGATTGGCACCATCCACACCTTATATTGCACCTTACAAGATATGTCCTTTTAAGGTTTATATATTTTTAGTAGTTAAGAAATGAATGTTCCAAACTGCAGCAGCTAGTACTGTAAGTTAAAATATATTAGGAGGATTAATTTGCATTGTAGTTTTAAGAACTTTTGCTGCACTATGTGAATATTTGTGTCCAAATTTTTGCATCTTGCAATAGCGTTAGAACATTTGCAATTATAATATTTATCATGTATGGAATTTTTTTTAAATTAAAATAGAAATCTTTACTGTAAATTACTGCTCTACTCTATGGGGCATATTTATTATGCTGTGTAAAACAAAATCTGCAGAAAAAAAAAATAATCAGAATAGAACGCTGTTTAAGTTAATTATGAAGGTATATATAATTTTACTCTATGCAAACACCCGATTTGACATTGTTATTTTACATTGCTTCTGGCGAAAGTTGCACAAAGAAGAAAAAGTTCAAAAATGTTACGCCTTTTTAAAACAGTGAAGCCTGATTATGTGTGGTGTTTTTTTACACAGCATAATAAATATGCCCCTATGATTTTCACCTACCATCAAGGGCCATAATAGTTACAAAACAGGTTATAACATTGTGTGGATATGATAGAGAATTTGAACCTTGTCTCCCATCCACATAATTAGTAATTACACTAATTGGACCCCCTCTAAAAAATCTTCAGGAGGGGTTCCAACATATCTTCAGCCAAACACATCCCTGCCCCCAAACCCTCCAATTGCCTACTTGCTTATTTGAAATAGGCAGCAATCTTGAAGGCATTAATGAGGGGCGTACCATAACAGTTCTCACAGTCCTAGCCCCCTATCCCTTGCTCCCTCCCTAGCTTAAAAACTTTTTTAGCATTAAATGCACCTAGTAGGATTGTTTTTCCTCCAATCATCTTAGCTGGGATCAAGTACAAGGTCCGGTTTTATTACAGAGATAAAATTCAGTCTATGGGGAAAATTTACTAAAGGGTGAAAATTTTCCAGCCATGTGTTTGTAGCCATCGCAACAATTCGCCAGGCGAAAATTTGCTCAAACGCAAATTTACTAAGTTGTGAAGTTTCATTCCAGGCGGAGAAAACTGGTGAATTTTTGCCAGATTGAAAAGTCGCCTGGTGTTAGAGTGCGAATTACAGCTAGTGTCTATCTCTTTCGCAAGTGAAGTGATCCCTGTGCCCATTAGTAAATCAGTGAAGTGACTGAAAGCGGTAACGCTGTTGAATCATCACCAGTGTTAGTCACTTTTCCCTTTAGTAAACCTGCCCCTGTGGGAGACACCCTTTACATTTAACTGCATTTGTAGGTAGTGAGCCTATAAGTATTCTGCAATTATCAAGTTACAATACCTCACTATAAACTCTAATGTATGTTGAGCATTCATGCTGTAGGAAGTTTTAACATATGCATCATTGCTCTTGTTCATAATCTCTATGTGAAGATAATATAGCCATAGTGTTGAATTAACTTTTACACAGTCTTCCAGAGACATCAACCAACCCTTCTTCATGTGAGTGACAAAGATCAATTCCATGCATTTTGAGACCTTGGTGCTCGGTTTAAAGGCAACTGCCTTTAACAGTTTATTCATACACACAAAATAGCAGCAATAAAGAGTAAATAAAACAAAATAAAATAATAAGGGGAATGTAATATAAGTTGGTAACACAAAAACTATTTGCAATGCGAAAAGTTAAGCCTTTGCACGAATAAATTTTGCTTTGCACTAATGTAATATTAAAAGATTATGACACCTTAAGCACTTCTTAAGAGTGCGCAATTACAATTCGCAATGCGCAATAATGATTTGCAATGCAATAACCGTTTAAGGAACAATATTACATTGTGAGATGTGGATTTTTAATCTTATTGGTGCATAATGTTTTGCTCTTTGCGACTTTAATTACATTCACCCCTATACCTCTTGTGCAAGTTTTTAACAGCACATCTTGTTGCTGCCCCTGAAATGGAAGGGGACCAGATATTAAAAACACTATAGTTCTCAGCTGTTCAGATGCAACTATTAACGTGCTGCTTAGAGTCAATTCAAATACTTGGCCTGAACCAAACAACACACTCTCTTTCCATTTGTGTCAGACCCTGAACCTTCTGTGTCCTAGTAAGAAAGAAAAGCCTGACTTGTTTTATATCAATGCAGTAAGGATTATTTGTGTCTCAGCTCGTCATTAGTGATGGGCGAATTCACAGCGAATTCCCATGGTTCGCTGCAGGCGAATAAATTTGGGAAACTCCGGCATCTCGTTTTGGATGTTGGCGTCCATTTTTGGATGTCGGCAATGTGCTCCCACGACCAAAATATGGACGCCGGCATCCAAAAAGGTGAATGTTTCCTGGCGGCAAACCACAGGAATTCGCTGTGAATTAGCCCCAGGTGAATAAATTCGCCCATCACTAATGACCATTTATATTTTTAATTGAAGACCAAGTGCTGAGACACAAATAATCCTTACTGCATTGATATAAAACAAGTCAGGTTTTTCTTTTTCATAAATTTCAGTCAGAAATGTTGCAATAAATAAATAAAAAAAACAGTAATTAATAATAAAAACATGTAATAATAAAATAAATATTAAATAAAAAACCTTATAAAATGCAAACCCATATTGATTATGCCATGTTTGCATGTTATAACAGCTCTAATCAGATTGAATTGAATAATCTACTAATTAACACTGCTGTTGCACCAGTTTATCAGTAAATACCATACCTGGGTATCATTTGTCATTCTTGTTCTCTTGGTCTAAGTAGTATAGTAATATTAGAAATCTAATTGCTTATTTTAAAATTTAAAACATGATTGTGACCTGGTACAGTATGTTACTGATAAAAATATACATCAAGGAATCATCTATGTTTATGCCATATTTTTAAGTTCTGTGGACAGTAATTTTAGAGTTGGGTATTGAAATGGGTTAGATTTGAACGATTTTATCGTTCAATCGAATTTTTCTTATTTGATCAATTCGTAAATTGAATTGCATTACAATTCTTTGAATTCAAAATTCAAATTCGAAGGATTTTAATTCGATTAAAATTCGATGGTTGAATTTGATGGCTTTTTAACCATTGAATTCGACCCTTGATAAATCTGCCCCTTAGTATAAAAAATATTCCATGTGTTGAGCACCCCCTTTTTTTCTCCTCACTGTTCCTATCTCACCTGAATATGACATTACGTTGTGGTTTATTTTTGCTTTTACTAAATATTTACACACTAGACATTAAGCCCGTTAAATTAACAGGC
>CM044442.1:57881481-57892977 GCA_024363595.1 Xenopus borealis
GGGGTTCGCGACGTTCGCGAACCGTTCGCATTTTTGACGCAAGTTCTCGAATATGTTCGCAAACTTTTTTTCCGACGTTCCCGCCATCCCTAATGCTCTGTGTTGCTGTCACTTGTTGAGCTTAGAGACTGACTCAAAATATACAGTACACATAGAATAGAAATCTAAAATTTTAAGGCTGATTAGTAAGTAATAAAGATAACTACTGCATGGCAGCTCAGAAACCAATGCAACTTGCATCAGCATTTAATAATTAGCCTTGTAGCATCAGCTTATATTATAGTGCAACCTCATTTTCCGCTTAATAATTTGCAACAACCCCTAAGCTTAGCTTCTCAACAGCTGCTCAGAGCCCACTGAGCATGTAAGAGTCGCAGACATTAATTTAAGTCCTGGATCATATATGTATATACACACACAGCAATATGTATAAGCTATTAGTAGTACATATGTAATTGAAGCTTATATGCCCGTGTCTAGGGGCTTCCAACTGGGCCCCCCGAACGATATCAGGCCAAAGTTGGGCAGATATCAATTGGGCAGGTTTGATTATTCCTGCAATTGAGGACCGCATCGGCTAGTCGATTAACCCAATATCACCCTCTGCCGTTAGTGGGCATAACAAGTTAAAATTCACTTGTTTGGCAACCCCACAACAAATCTTATAAAGTATGACCACCTTAAGATGTACAACTTTGGCCAGATTCCTTATGTCCAATAAATAATTTAAAACTAGTTGGCAATTACCTAAAAAAGTTATGACGTTTGTATACAATTGTATGACTTTCAAAAATACAATACAAAAAAAATAAATAAAATGTTTAGAATGTCTCAGATAGATTGACTTGGACATTTCTCCCAAAAGTATCATTGCCTTTAAGAGTTCTTATGATAATAGTGCATTATAAACCATCATAAGAATTGGCATTGATGCATAACAAATATGCCTTACTATTAAGCTTTCTTTGAGGAGTTTAATACTTTCTAACATTAATAAGAAAACCAACAGCCAAAATCAAGACAGGTCTTATAAAATAAATCTTCATCATCCTCATCATCCCTTGTCACAATGGTGTAAATGAGGAGTGTCATGCATGGTACTGAATTTCCCATTTGATATATTGAAGTTCTTGTATGCCTGTTGGTGTAGACATGATGAATTCATACATACGCATTCCATCTGACCATAATAAAAGTAATAGCAAGTAATATCAATGATGAAAAGCAGGTAAATTCCAAGACAATCAATCCATTCCAGAATACAAAATTTTAATGGCATAATGCATGAATATTTTTATTGTATGGTGAATTGTTCCAAACGAGCATCATGAAACATCAAAAGGGTTACTTACTAAAACTCAACTTTTTCTCACTTTAATAATGGCAATAGAGCTTAGCAAATTTTCGGCAAGCTTTGATTTCTGGCAAAATTCTGCATATCAACGTCCGCAATTTTTTGCCAAAATATACAATGTATGTTGAGTGAAATAGATGCAGTGAAAACGCCCCTTAGATGTGTTTCACAAATGTTTGAGGCATTGTCATTATGTCATGAATGGCATCCCTGGTCTCGGCTCTCATTTCCTCCTATAACTGCCACCTTTCACCTCAGGAGGAGCCCTCAGCTAATTGGATGCCACCAGGTCTTCATTGAGAGAGGAGCAAAGCTAACGGTTCACCACCGAGGGGAACAGGCAGGCAGAGCAGAGACAGGCCAGGATCAGGATTGGAGAGGGCAGAATAGTCACAGACAGGCAAGGGTCAGGATTGGAGAGAGCCAGAATAATCAAGCAGGCAGGTAGGGGTCAGATTTGGAGATATCAGAATAGTCAGGCAAAGCAAGGGTCAATAAACAGTAGATCAGGCAGAAATCACAAGAATTTAACACCCCGGAACTCTATAAATAGAACCTAACAACAGGCAATCTCTTGAACACTGAATTCCCCTTTTATACCTTTTGAATTTTGCTCGATTGCGTGTGACGTCATCATGATGGCGCCGGCATGCGCGCCATAGGGGAACCAGACACGGAAGAGAAAGGAGTAGCCACTAGACCACCAGGGTGAGTCCATACACATTATTTCGACGAAGCGGAACAGGACAGTTATTGAAGCCCATTGACTTCAATGCTTTTCCCAAATTTTTGTCATTATTTTGGTGAAACAAGACAGATCCACTAGTTTCAAACTCACAAGCAATGTATTTTGCTTTCCAACACAGAAAATAAAGAAAACATTGGTCCGTGCATGTGATTTGCCTCACAGGATTAACGGTTAGTTCTGACCACTTCTGCTGAGCTGCACTGTTCACTAAAGCCCCTCTGAAAATTAAAGTCATTAGATGCTCAGAGATGTCAGCATATTTGAAAAATTCGTCAATTCTGTTCTTATAGTAAGGAGTTATTAAATAGGTAAACAGATTTAACTGGGAATCTTTTTTGTATTTCTCACTTAAATCTATGATAAATTAGCCCCCTTGTGTGCTTAAAGGAATAGTTCAGTGTAAAAATAAAAACTGGATAAATAGATAGGCTGTGCAAAATAAAAAATGTTTCCAATATAGTTAGTCAGGGAAAAATGCAAACTATTAAGGCTGGAGTGACTGGATGTCTAATATAATAGCCAGAATACAACTTCCTGATTTTCAGCTTTTTAACTTTGCGTTAGTCAGCTACTTGAAGGTGGACCACATGGGACATAACTGTTCAGTGAGTTTGCAATTATCCTCAGCATGCAGCTCAGATTCAAAAGCAACAGCTATGGCCTGTGTGGCCCTCCTCAAGTCAATGATTGGTTACTGCCTGGTAACATCATCCCAACCACATGAAAGTCTGAATTAGGCTTCTGGGAGATGTAGTCTCTATACTACACATGGGGACCAGCTTGAGAAAGGGAGCAGCAGGCACCCGAAACATTGCTTTGATCTCCATTATGATGAGTATACTCCTTTGTCTTTTTACATTTATGGAATAAATGTTATGTTTTAACCTTTTATTCTTGGTTCAATGGACACTGAACACAGGTAATGCTAGAATGCACGTAATAAATAAAACAAGTTAGGGACCGCCATTCGGGGTTTACCTTGACGTGGTATGGTGGCTTATCAATTTTATGATCATAACTTTGTAACAAAATAACCCCTGTTTTGGGTCTATATGCATTAGCATTTATAATACTTATATATACTTTAAAGCCTTTAGAGTGCTCCCACACCCCCCTGTTTTGGTATTGTATATATATATATATATATATATATATATATAGGCCAAGGTGATCATGGATGCTTACAGTAAAATACAAATTTTCAGTAATAGTTTGTTCTGTGTTGGCACTGATTAGTTTCTTTCACATGCAGAAAAATAATATTAATAAATAAATAACGCAACCATATTCTATAGTATATTAAAAATTTAGAGGCAATAATTACAGGGCCAAAGGTGATGTTAACATTTCAGTCCATTCACCATTCTCTTTCAGAATTGTCTGTAGAAGTCCTCGGTATAAATTTTTCAGTACTGTGTGCTTAATTATTTTGTATACTAATATATACCAATACTGTGCTTGCAGTATTGTGTATATACAGTATAATGTATAACTTTATTTATAAGGTGCTAAACTGAAACACATCACATTGCAGTTTGATTAAACATTTTAAAATTTAGAAAAGTATACAAAGGGAAGCATTATAATATTTAATCATAATATTTTTTATGGGAAAAAGATTATTGGTTGGAAGCATGACCAAACTATACATGAAAATAATTAGAGACATTATTAGAGCTATATAGTATGCTAAGAGACAGTTTTAAATATCTTATAGTTCAAGACTAGTCAAGTCAAGAATATCTGATCAGCTGAAGCATATCATTATCATTTGTAGAAAGCATCTGCTCCTCTCTTCCACATGCCTTACGATAACCTCATTTAGCTTTATTTACATTTGTATGAGGTAATTTAATGAAAGGTGCGAAGTCTGCTACTAGTCCAATCACCTATGCAACCAATCAGAAAATTCACAAGTAAAATGTATTGGTCACATGTTTAAAAACAAACACCCTATTGGTTGCTTTTGGTTCTTGCACCTGGTAAGTTGTAGTGACTTTTAATGCATAAGTGCAAATATGGGTGCGGCAGGCAGGGTTTGCATGTATGCAAATCATATCTGTACCATGATGTATAAATGTAGATGCACGTAGCTTTTTGTGTGGCTGTTATTAATATAACACTGTGAAATCCATATTGGTTTTATGTGCCCCATGCAATGGAACCACCATCTCCTTCCAAAGGTTGCCCTGGATGTTAATTGTTGGATTTACAAATCCTTTGGATCTATATCTTTGAAGTGCACATCTGTCAGGATCGCACCGGCGTCTTACCTGCAGCTCTGGGCACTTCCAAGATGGCGGCGCCCATAGCCACCACGTGGAAGCGTCATCTTTGCTGACGTCACATGCCTGAGCCGATTTGTGCAAGAGAAATTCAGAAGACGCTCAGAAGGCCTTTTACTTTATTGTGGGAATAATCACTTTGTCAAAGACTGTCCTGTGAAGCCTAAAGAACCTTACCCCAAGAGTAAGCTTGGGATAGCTCAAGTGACTAGTGTCACTCCTAGACTCCAAGCAAAAACTCACCAATTCCTTCTCCTTCTACAAATCCAGCTCCCCCATAAGACTGTCCAAGTATCTTCCTTTCTGGATTCCCGGTCTGCGGGTAATTTCATGGACATTGCTTTTGCTAAAGAAAATGGGATTTCCCTATTCCCATTGCCCTCACCCCTACGGGCATTTGCCATTGACGACAAGCTTCTAGCTTCAGCCTTGATCTCTCAAACCACAGGTGAGTTACCCCTGAAGATCGGGACTTCACACTCTGAGAAATTGCCTTTCCAGATTATTTCTTGTCCCTTATCTCCTGTCATCTTGGGGTTACCCTGGTTATGTCTACATAACCCTTCCATTGATTGGTCCTCTGGTCAAGTCTCCCATTGGAGTTCATTCTGACAATGGCATTGTCCCTATTCACCAGAACTCTGCTTCCCTGATCGAAGAAAATCCCTTCCCGCAGTCCACCATGGTGGAGCATCTTCCTGAGGAACAAGCTTCAGCCTTCCAGAGTCATTGCTTCATTGTCGCTCCACTCTTCTGAGTCGCCTATCTCCCAACTCGTTGCTATCCCCGGACCAGCCAACCCTAAGCAACTGGGTCTTTAGCGGTCTCCACTGCCTTCTGCTCCAGAGGGGCTTCTCCAGCAGTCTCCACACCCTGCAGTTCCAGAGGGACTTTCCCTGCAGCCTTTGCAGCCTACAGCTCCAGTGGACTTTCCCCAACAGAATCCATTGTCTATAGTCTCCAAGGAGTCTCATTTACTGCACTCACTGCCTACTTCCACTAATGCTTATGTTCCAGCCTGCTATCTTATGTTTGTCTCTTGTTTTATTGTTTTTCCTGTTAACCTTTGTTCCAAGTTTTTCCACAGTCCCAGTCTTTGTGGTCCATTCCTGTGGTCCAGTTCCCATGTTGGAGCTCACTTTCCATAGGAAGGCTGTCCTGTGGAAAAGTATTTAATAATAATTAAGTGTTAGGAAGGCCTCTCAGAGTAGGGCACAGAACAGCAAGGTTACCTGTCTGTGTTAAGGACTCCCAGAGGGACTGGAGGTGCTGTCTGCCACTGCAAGGATCAGAGGGAGGAGTGAAAACGTGACTGCAATTGAGTCTAGTAAGTGTCTGAGGTGCTGCCAGAAGGTGAGCCAGGCCAGAAGTTGGTGAATTTGTGTCCCTGGAGGGGAGAGGAAAAGGGGCTTAGTGGGAAGCCTGAATATTCCAGAGTGTGGAAGCCAACCTGTATGGTGAGAACCCTAGAAGTTTGAATGTGTGCTGTGTGACATGTCACTGGGCTTTACATGCACTTTTATGGGGGAATTAGCATTTGGTAGGCAGGTAGCATAGGATTTGGAGCTTAGAGACAGGGACATGAAGGTTTAAAACAAAACACAGGTTTATTTAGCACTGGGCATTCCCAACAAAAAGGCAACAGAAAAACTGCAGGTTACAGTTCAACAACTTCACTGTAGACATGCAAGGTACAGTTCAGCCACTACACTGCAAAAACATTCAGGGTTTCCCCACCCTCTGGTTGCTGATCATCAAGGGAAACTCTCACCCTCTAGAACTTCAGAGCATTTGGGCTTCACACTCAGCCCTGCTGTCTTCCCCTCCTGGGACTCAGACTCACTAGTCTCTGCCAGTCTTTTTCTCTTTCTTCCCCCCCCCCCCAAGGGATTTAGGCTCCAACCTCTGTAACTCTCTTGCTGGAAGCAAAGCTTCTTCTGCCCAGCACTGTCTCTCACAGCACCTCCCTTCCCTGGAGAGCTCTGTGTTGTGTTTGGTAGCTGAGGATGAGGAGAGTATAACAGTGCTTATAAGCAGGTTCATGTAGCCATTACATAACAGCAGTAGCTCTTACTTTCACTTTCAAGCTGTACAGAAAGTCCTGTGTATGCACAGTGACACCCGCAGGCCATTTGTATAAACACCACACTGTGGGAACACAGCCCTATTAGACTGTCAGGTAGCTTCTCTCTCAGTTGCCACTTAATTATATTGCTGAGAGGGAATATTAACCCTACATGAGCTGATTATTCCTTTGCAACCAATACAATGCAGTTTAAACACACTCTTTTATGTGCATTTTCCTCTAAGACAGCTGTTAAAATGCTAACGAACTGTATTCCAGTGACTTTGTTTTTCTGAATAAACCTGTGTTTTTGAAGATGCAGTGTCCCTATCTTTATACTCCTGATCCTCTGCTTACCTGCCTACCATATATTTCCCCCACATATATACCTCACTTACCATATGAATGAATAGAAAGGGGTGCATTTTTCTGTGGTAGGCTTTAATTTCATACTTTGATAAATCTGTGTCATACGAATGCATAGAGAGTGGCGATATTTACTGTGGTGAGTTCTAATCTCTAATTTTATTATGTTTTTTTGGAGGAGAAATTACTGTTGTCCTAATTTAGTTTCAGCATTTTTCTATAGACCTCAATAGAATTTTCAAGTGATGAACAGTAAGATAAATTTTTCTCATTGAATTGCCTCTAGCTCAATGGGACAATCTGGAATTGAATAAGGAGATAAGTCTTTCTAATTTAATTGAATCTGGCCCAAAATGTGGTTATGATGAATACTCATCAGTGGCCTAAAATGAAAAACTTTTTAAATAAACTAACCCACAATGGGCATCTTAATATACATGTAATCATCATAATGACTAAGGCAAACAGTAAAGGTTAGGGACGTCTCTACATAAAATGGACTGGGGGCTGTGAAAGGTAAGATATCTAATTAAATGAGCATAATAGAAGTGTTTAAATGTTGGATTATAGAAAATTTGGATATATAATCAATATATCTCTATGCACATAATGCCCTCACTCCTATATAAAGTATATATCATGCAGTCTGGGACAGTGCTGTCCAACTTCTCTGTTACCGAGGGCCGAAATTTTTGTGGCCTATATAGTGGAGGAAACTGTGCTGATGGATGTGGCAATGGCAGAGCTCACCCTGTATATCCACTCTCCTGCTCTAGCCGCTGCTCCCGCGATACGCCGGTCACCTCCCACCGGCTCTGACAACACTCCACTGAATCACCGCGGGGCGCAGGCTACGAATTACTCAATTATTTTATACGATTATAGGCATATGTGGTATGGTTTGAATATCTGGGCAAGTATATTGATTAATTAATATATACACGATAATTAATTAAAATACATTTTATTGGATCACGAACACATTTCATCAGATTACATTGTGATACATTGTACATTGAGTTAACACATTTTTTTTATTATTATTTATTTTTTATTATACACAGAACAAATATGTAGATAAACATATATATAAAAAATGAGTGGGTATAATAAGTATTTATACACAAGTTGATTTTTATTTTATTTTAATTTTAACATTGATTGATTTATTTATGTGATTTGTGTAAATTAATTTACATAATAGACATTTGCATTATTAACTTCATATACAAGTATGCAATTTTATATAAATTAATTTATAATGAATTATCATTAATCAAAGATTTATAATTGGAGCACGTATTGAGTTTATAGATGAGATTATTTGTCACTATATATATTTGTGGCTATGTTGAGACAATTGGAATCACTTATTTATCAAGACACTTTCTATGATGCTATCACTTTGCCTTATATGGAATAATGGAATAACTTTGCCTTTAAACGTATAATGATATGCACATACAGTACGTAGCTACTTATACTCAGGTACACATGAATAAAATTACTCTGATGAAGTGTCGGGTTTGAGGGCACGAATATATCAAAATTCGAAATTTAAACAATATTGTAAGTGCTGGTTGCACTATATTGACGATATTTTCATGCTGTGGGAGGGGCCGCGTTCGACCCTGGATGCATTTTTTATTGAGTTAAATGAATACTCAACCTCTCTGAAATTTACGGTACATATTGACTTATTGAGAGTAAATTTTCTTGAAGTATGGATAAACAAAAATGAAGGAGGTTTGCCCACTGAGCTATATGTTAAACCTACAGACAAAAATACCCTTTTGTTATATTCCTCATTTCATCCAGCACATGTAAAAAGATCTATACCCAAATCTCAATTTGCTCGGGTCAAAAGAATTTTATCAGAAGATGAGGCCCGAACAAATAGACTGGATGAAATGGAGAATAAATTAATGGCTAGGGGTTATCCCAAGAAAGCTTTGGAGGTATATAAAGGGGAAGTATTGGCACAGACAGACAAGATAAGATCTAAAAAGTGTGAGAGATTGGCTTTTGTGAGTAATTATAATACACTGTCTAAAGAAGTTGGCAAAATAGTGAATAGACACTGGGATATCCTGAAAGTGGTTTGTCCTGGGATATCAGTATTACAAAATCCACCTTTATTATCTCTCAAAAGGGCCCAATCTTTGAAAGATAAGTTAGTACGAGCTTATGTGGGGACAGGAAAGACGTTACATCAATGTACTTTGAGTACTGTAAAAAATGGGACCTTTCCCTGTCTTTCCTGTAGGCACTGTAACAGCTGTATAAAAGGAGACAATATATATCACCCACATAAGGGCACTATTTTCAAGTTAAAAGGTTATTATACATGTCTGTCAACATATGTGGTTTATGCATTAAAATGTCCGTGTGGACTAATGTACATTGGACAAACGACTAGACAGCTTAAAGAAAGAATAGGTGAACAGGGAATAGGTGAACAGATATAAAGAGAAAAGCTAGACAAAATCCAGTAGCAAGTCATTTTTTGGATGTGGGGCATTCTATTTCCCAGTTGTGTTTTCAAATTCTACAACAAATTCCCAGATCTAGGAGGGGAGGTGATAGGGAAAAACAGCTACTAAAATGTGAGGCAAACTGGATTAAAAAACTGGGAACTCTTATGCCTGTAGGTCTAAATAAAGAATATGAATTGTATCCTTGATTGTGAGAGAAAAACGAGGGGCATCTTTCAAATAATTTTAAATTATTTTAAATTGGTTTTAATGTGATATCTATTGTGCTTACCTTCTAGTGGCCGCCAAAGAATATACAAGAGAAACGATAGTTAAGGTAGTTACTATGTAAACATAACCTCCACCAAGGAATTTGTCACAATGTTAGTTTGTTACTATGTCATTTTAAATAAAGTATTTTGCATATATTGTAACCACTAGAGGGCACTCATAATGTGGGTATTTAAGACTGTTACAAACTTGTTGTAAGGACTTACCCTGGTGGTCTAGTGGGGGGACGGCAGGGACGCTTGCCGCCCCCTCGGCGGCGACGCCTGCCGCATCCTGTTTCAGCGCCGTTTCAGCGCACGCCATACTTCCTGGTTTATTTAAAGACGCAGGCGCGCTGATGTCACAAAATTGGCACCAAATTCAAAATATATTTAAAGGGACTTTTGCTGCTAATCGCTGCTCGTTATAGGTTTAGTTTCCTGGTGCCTAGTCCTTTGTGCTGTAAAGCTTCTAGATTATCTTATACTTGTGTTTGACCCTGCCTGGCTGTTTTCGACTACGATGATCTCTGGAACCTGACCCTTGCCTGAAACCGACTGTGATTCTGCTTAACCCTTCGATCGTCTACCTCAGTGATTTTCAACCTTGTGCCTCCAGCTGTTAAGAAACTACAAGTCCCACAATGCATTTGCCTGACTGTGGCTGTCAGACTCCTTCATTGCATTGTGGGACTTGTAGTTCCTTAACAGCTGGAGGCACAAGGTTGAAAATCACTGGTCTACCTGGTTTGACTCCTGCCTGTTATTGACTCAGATCCTGTTTAAGTCCTTATCTGCTGTGTTCACCTGGTTTTGACCCCTTGCCTGCCTGATTACTCCTTGCTTTCCGCCCGCCTTGACCCGGCCCGTCTGACCACGAACCTGCCTATTCCTGCCTGTACTGTGACCTTCGGCCTTTTCAGACTCTGATTACAGTCGTGCCCCTTGCTGACCAGAACCCCTGCCTTGCACCTCTTGTTAAAAGTCCAGGTGGCATCTGAGTAGCTGAGGGCTCCTCCCGAAGCCAAAGGCGGTCACACTACTGGTGAAGCATGAGCCGTGACCAGGGTTCTTGGCATTTGTTCTGGTTTGGGTGCCGACCGTGACACTTGTAGTTATATACTTTGTCAGCTTGAGAAAGGACCAGGAGGTCCGAAATGTTGCTGTGCCATTAACAATGCTGTAATAAAGGCAGTTTTATTAATACATGGGAGTGCTGCAAGTTTCTGTGGAGCTCCAGTGACCATTCAAGGCAAAGCTTGAACTAACAACAGAATCTTGTGACTGGGATTCACCAGTTCCATCAGAGAAACAACAATTGTGGATAGAGTGGAGAGACTCTTTAGATACACTGTCTACCATACACATTCCAAGGCACCTCTTCTCCTCCTGCAGGAATAAAAGAGAGGAAACTTTGTGTATTCTGCGACGCTTCAACTAAAGCAATAGCTGAAGTAGCCTACCTTAAGACTGTTGACTACCAAGGTCAGTGCTATTTAGGATTTGTTATGGGCAAAGGAAAACCAGCTCCACATCCAGAACACACAATGCCTAGGCTAGAACTTTGTGCAGCTGTGTTGGCAGTGGAAATGATGGACCTCATCACTTCAGACATTGATCCTCAACTATATATAAAAGATGGCACACACTCCACGGGACTCCCGGAACAGTTGGTTAAAATAGTAGCTTTATTACACGAGCATAGATGATCCTCAACTATTATTATTAACATGTATTTCTATAGCGCCAACTTGTTGCGTAGCGCTGTAAAGTGAATGTGATTATACAACCAAATCACATGAATTACATACATAGAACATAAGGAGTTACATACATCACAAAAAAAATGGAGTTACTGTACATACATCACAATAAAGGGGGTGAGGAAGGCCCTGTACAGAAAAAGCTAACGGGAAGGGAATGATACACAAGGTG
>CM044442.1:57911248-57928180 GCA_024363595.1 Xenopus borealis
ATATATATATATATATATATATATATATATATATATATATATAATCATAAATGTAAATGAAGGACACAGTGAGCAGGATGCTGTTGATCAGTCAAACATGGCTTTTAGCATACTTTCCATCTATTTAAATGAAAATATGGTAAAGCTACTTACAGTACATAACAGGTATGCTTAGCTATCCTTCTAACAGAATACAAGATGGTTAACATACAATATAGATGTATCATAAAACCTTTCAAGCATTCAATAGAAAATCTTGATCTTTCTGACATTTGGAATTTAATTACACAACAAAATTTCATTATGACACATAAATAAGTTGGTGAGTTTAGGCAACTAATAGTTAATATGTTTTACATTAAACTCTCCATATAGGAAATAGGTAATTAAGGATGTCAGTTAGAAAGTCAAATTGCCAGTAATTAGAGAGCTCTTTGGAAAAGTGTATCAAATAAGGGGAAAAAAAATCCAAGAAATAAAGCAAGGGGTTATATGAGCTACTAACATGCATTCCTTGCTTTAAACAGCGCTAATACCAGAGATACTGCAACATATATTTAACAAGCTCTATAAAGACATCTTGATTAAGATGTCTATTGGAATCATCCACTTTCAGGCAGCAAATTGCCTAATCTCTGTTTAGCAAGGTGATTTTACCTTGTAAACAGCCAGAGGGCCTACACGTTCAAAAGTCATTCTTCAAAATGATATACTCAGTCCTCCTAGACTGTGTTGTCTAATATAATTTAATTTTAGATTTTGGATCTAAATAGGCCTCGGGCATTTGGTTCTGTCCCCATGCACTTAGCAATTCAGATAATTTTAATTGAGTTGGTCTCACTTTCTCCTCTCAGAACATAGCAACACAGCAAATTGCATGGAGTATAGCTTGGTATTGATTATTGCGCATGGCATCTTGCAACATCATATTTAATGAAACTTGAGTGTCTAATCTAGGGGCTTCAGGAAAGAACACCATATAAAGAGATAAAGCTAGCATACAATTATTGAGATATTTCATGTGTATTGTGTGAAAGGAGGCCTAAAAGAGAAAAGAAAAACGAACAGTGTTCTGAAGAATATGTTAAAATAATTGTGTATTACTGTGTATAGCAATTATTTGCTAAACTATATGCATTATTTGCATCAAAGCAGCAGAAAGAAATTTAATCAACTGTGTATAATGCATATAGGTATAGTGAATATGCCAACAATCTTGCTGCTATACATAACAAGTGGTGGATAATTTATAAACTAACACACACAACTGTTTATGTATAGTACAGTATATGTATGTATGTATGTGTATTATGGTGCAATACCAGAATCATAATGCCTTTTTTTTGTTAATGCCTGTTTTTTGTTAAAACCTAAATGAAATGGAAACATTTTTGTATAGGGGAAAATGTATTAAATCATATGCTTGCATGTTTATAGAAATTTCATTTTATTTAAATTATTTGGAATTTTTTATTAAAAAAATGTATGCTACTACATCATATTTTAAAATATCCTTTCCTGAAAGGAGCGTCGGGAGCAGTGTTAAATACATCATAAACTTAGTAAATTTAGTCTTAACGCTCAGTTCATACGGGATCAAATGTTTTACCTGTAATTATGCAGGACAGGTTTATTGTTAAAGGACATGTCAACCCAAAAAATGACTTTTTGCCTTATAAAAGAAAACACAATTTGAAGCAACTTTCCAAAATTAATGTATTAAAATTTGTTGGTGCTTTAAAAGTTATTTGTAAATGTAATTGATATTGAAAGCAGTATTTACATAATTCCTGGTTGTTACATTTTAAACAATGTTGCAAAAGCCAGTCTCCTCCAGCAAGACAGGTCTGTTAATCGGTTGGCTTATGTTACATTGTTTCAAAAGCCAGAGCCTCCAGGACAGAGAATAGAAAGGGACAGACAAGCACTGCTTTCAATAGCAATACATGTACATATAACTTAAAAAACCATAGAAAATGTGTAATGAATGTATATAGCAAAGCTGCTTAGAATCATATTTTCTTTTAAAATAATTTTTGGGGTTGACGTGTCCTTTAATATACATCTTGAACTCTTGCAAACTATTGATGCATACAATTATGGTACATTAAAATGTGAAGAATTATGAAGAGCCCCTATCAGGTTCATTCTATATGGTTACATGCACAATTTTCCATGACTGTTTAAACCTTTGCCATCTATAATATATGTCTCTAGACCAGTGGTCCTCAAACTTGGCCCTCCAGCTGTTAAGGAACTACAAGTCCCACAATGCAATGATGGAGTCTGACAGCCACAGTCAGGCAAATGCATTGTGGGACTTGTAGTTCCTTAACAGCTGGAGTGCCAAGTTTGAGGACCACTGCTCTAGACCTTGAAAGCATTGTGTTAGTTTACAAATTTATCCGTTACAATGTATTTATCCAAAAGGTATTATGAATAGAATGGAGCTTTTGTTTTTATCCTGATGAATATGAAGTCCTTCTGAACAAATGTCTGGGTAAAATAAAATGGAGAGGTGAGGAAATGATGTTTTCCTGCTGTCTTCATCTTCACCTCTCATTTTATCTATCTTAGCAAAAAAACAAACAAAGAGTTTTTATAATTCATCTCTAGGCTGACAGACAAGTCGACTAGAGAACATTATAAAATGTCTCAAATCTCATATATATGCTAATGGTATGCTGAAACTGGTTGGCGGTACGCAGGAGTTTTAATCTGGCTTGACCAGTGTAGAAAGTGGAGGAGACAAGTCATTGCACTCGACAATTTATGATCAAACAACTGAATTGTAAAACATGCAGAAAGATAGAGTAATTTTCTGATTTAACAGTGTTGTTACTACAAATAAAGAAATCTTGATTTTGACTGCACTCAACATTAAATGAGTTTCCCATGCCCCGGCTCTAAATTTCTAGATTTGTAAATAATGCGCCATGCTTAGATACAAGTGACAGATTAGAAAATGATTGCATATGGAAATCAATGCTGATAATGAAGCCATCTTCTGTTTACTTAATAAACACATACTGCAGATGGCTTTTGGCGCAAAGGTATTGATAATAATGATTATTTTCTGAGTTACTTTTATTAAACAAGTGAAAAAATGCATTATTTATCACATCATATAACTGAATATTTATTAGATTAGGAAACTATGAATGAATATTGCCATTTACAGAGATTCTTCTGTGTGTTCTACAATGATATCTGATTCTTGTAAATTTTTTTAAGCATTATATGCAACTGTATAATTTGAAAATCAATTGTTGTTTTGCGGCTTGAGTTCAATGCCTAGATGTTACATTGAGAATAAAATATGTGTAACGATACCACTCCTATGACAAATATTTATATCAATCAAGATTAATAAATAAATGTAATTTGAATCTTAACTAAATCTGGATTCTGTGCAGAAGCAAAATGCTAACATGATATAGAAATGTTACAATGTTTCTGTGTTATAAATGTAAGTATTTGCTGAAAATGCAATAGTTCATTAACATATTCCATGCTTTAGCAACATTCACAATAGGTTCTAAATGTAATTTTACTATATGTGTGTATGCATATATTACAGGATTAGCATTCTTTTCTAAAAAGCAAACTTTCTTCATACTTAGCATGGTAGAAGTACTACATTGTATTAACTCAAATTTTTCTTGGTTTTCGGGAGTTAAACGTTAACAGTTCGGGAGAAAGCCACATTTTTTCCCAAATAATTTTTTTTTTTTTTTAAGTTTTTGCTGAATAAGGGCAAATCATGCATTCTAGTTTGGTCTGACTTTTTTAATTAAAAAATTTGGATTTTGAGAAATAACCCCCAAATGTAATGGTGCAGTCATGTATTGGTCAGCAGTGATGGGTGCATAAATGTGGCAGGCATGGATTCATGATGAATTTTCACGTTTCACTGCCAGCGAAAGGTTTTCTGAAACTGCTGCAAAAATTGCATATAAAATGGTCTCTAGTGTCAAAATTATATTGACACCCATTGACTTCAATACGTTTTTTAAATTGTTTGCGGTTTCGCAAATTTTTTTGCTGTTTCACAAATTTATTTCATGGGAAATGGGACAGATTTGCCCATCACTGCTAATAAGGACAGTATTAAACACAGTGCATTTCCCAAGTGTCAAGCATTTGTTGCTTGGATAATGTTGCCGGTAACCAGACCCAGATATTTTTTCTATATCCACTTGAATTCATGATTCAACCTGGTGTGGCCATAGCCTATAGGTAGGGTCAATGATTCTATATCCTTTTTAAGTCAGCCAATTCTATTCTATTGCCAATTCCAATTTTATTCATAAAACTTGGTTTGTATGTACTCTGTTAACACAATACTCCCTACATTTAATAACAAGCTTTAAATAGAAAATACATTTAACACAAATTTTATATATGACAAACTTAATAGTACGAGCTTCCAATTTTCAATAAATAGACAAAATTCATTGCCAATGTCTAGATTATGTGCAGGTTATTGAAAAGATATTCTAATAAAAAAACTTACAGGCAGTGATATCTCAAGAGAACAAAATGAAGATGAATGTGTGAAAAATACCCCTTACCCTAAATATGCACTATTTCATATTTCCCATTATAGCTTAAACAAGGCTTTCTTCATATATTAGGGTAGGCCTCCATCAAACAGTGTTCTGAGCCTGGCCAATAAAGTTATCATGTAATTATCATTAACTTGTTTTCAATTATTAATTTTTTCCTCAAGGGCTGTCTGTGGACTAAGTATCTCATCTAAATGTTGAGGCTTGGTTAGTCAGTAAAGGGAGAGGTAATGATTGCCAGCATGAATAATTGAAGTTTAATAATTTTAACTGCATTTAGAAATCATTTCACACACTTGTTACATGAGCGAATCACCTGCAGCTCTGATGTTTTTTTTCTGCTCATCAAATTCTTTAAAAAAGGAGAATATTTTAACAATTTTTTACATAAGAATAAGAGATAATGCTTATTTGATTATGTGCTACTGGGAAATATATTATTAAAAAATCTTCCACATCTTTTATAAATAAATATTTTATTTTATTCCTTTTCTAAATACAGTTCATAGAAAACATTGCAATCCAGAACAGGCAAAAATTTTACATTGGTTTCAATATTTGCCGTTATTTTTCTTTTAACAACAGATGGCAATAAAGATATATTGATGATACAACAACATTTATAATATGTGCCTAACAGAAAACTAAGAACTAATAGAAAATCTAGACATCGGGTTTGCATCTCAAAAATCTGGAACATATGAGACAAATGTAAGAGTGCAAATTGTGCTAACAGTGTCATGACTTTGTGAAGGATAGGTCATGTCAGACAAATTTAATTGCTTTTTATGATGAGGTGAATAAGATGCTGGACAGTAGATGTTGGGGGCAGTAGATTTAATCTATTTGGATTTTTCCAAAGTGTTTGATAACATGCCTCTCAAATGACTGTTTTCTAAACTAAGGTCTGTTGAGCTTAAAGGAAAACTATACCCCAAAAAGGAATACTTGAGCAACAGATAGTTTATATCAAATTAAGTGACATATTAAAGAATCTTACCAAACCGTTATATGTATTCAAGTAAATATTGACCTTTTACATCTCTTGCCTTGAACCACCATTTCGTGATGGTCTGTGGGCTGCCTCAGAGATCACCTGACTATTTCAACAACTGTAACAGGAAGAAGTGTGGAAGCAAAAGACTCTGTCTGTTAATTGGCTTGTGTAACCTAACTTTATAGTTTGTTTAGTATGTTTGTATGCACCAATAAATCATACGATCCCAGAAGGCTGTCATTTTTTAAAATGCCCATTTTCTATTTATGATTAACCAATAGTGATGGGCGAAACTCGCGCGTTTCGCTTTGCCGAAATGTGTCGCGCGTCGTTTTTGATGCGTCGCGTCAAACGTGGCGCATTGCGTCGTTTCCGACGCGCGTCGCGTCGTTTTCGGCGCACGTCGCCTCGTTTTCGGCGCGTCGCGTCAAAAACGACGCGCAACTCGTTTTTGTTGGCTAATTTTTTGGCGGCAAATTTTTGCTGCCGTTTCGCGAATTTATTCGCCAGCAGCGAATCGCGGGAATTCGCCGCGAATTCGCCCCTGGCGAATAAATTCGCCCATCACTATTAACCAATGGCACATGCTACTAAAAAAGTATATCATTGTGAAAATGGTTTATTTACATGAAGCAGGGTTTTACATATGAGTTGTTTTATGCAATATCTTTTTATAGAGACCTACATTGTTCGGGGGGATTAGTTTTCCTTTAATGAAGTTGTTTGCACATGTATAGGAAACTGGCTACTGGATTGGGTACAGAGGGTGGTTGTTAATGGTACATTCTCTGCTTGGAGTAAGGTTCTTAGTGAGTCCATCAGGGCTCGGTATTGGATCCACTTTTATTTAACTTTTTTATAAATGACTTAGGGGAGGGTACTGTAAGTAATGTATCAGTGTTTGCAGATGACACAAAACTATCCAGCCCAATTAATTCCATCCAGGATGTGGTATCCTTGCAACAGGATCTTGACAAATTGGCAATCTGGGCAGCTAAGTGGCAAATGAGATTCAATGTTGAGAAATGTAAAGTCATGCACCTGAGATGTAAAAATATCCAAGCCAATTATACCCTTAACAGGACTGCACCAAGCAAATCCATTATGTAAAAAGACCTTGAAGTCCTTGTAGATGATAAACCTGGCTGTAGCAAGCAATGCCAATCAGCAGCATCAAGGGCAAATAAGGTCTTAAGCTGTATTAGAAGGGGCATTGATTCATGGCAGGAAGGGGTAATTCTTCCACTTTATAGATCACTGGTAGGGCCCCATCTAGAATATGATGTACAGTTTTGGTCTCCGTCACTCAAACAAGATGTTATCTGAGAGGGTCCAGAGAAGGCAACTAAGCTGGTAAAAGCTATGGGAAATCTTAGCTATGAGGAAAGACTGGCCAAATTGGGGATCTGTATGGGATTCTTTCCAGCTGACATGAGGCCACCCATTCTGATTAGAAGAAAAGAGGTTCCGCCTAAATATTAGGAAGGGTTTTTTTTATAGTGAGAGCTATGAAGATATGGAATTCTCTCTGAATCAGTTGTACAGGCTGATACATTAGAAAGCTTTAAGAATGGGTTGGATTGCTTTTTAGCAAATAAGGTAATACAGGTTTATGGAAGATAGCTCATAGCACAGGTTGATCCAGGGACTAACCTGACATTTCCACAAGGCACCTTATTTACTGAGAAAGAAAAAGAAAGACATATGACTATGAAGATTTTCATTCATCCAGGTCATGGTATATCTAATATAAGTAATTAAAAAGCAATTAAACAAAAAACAACTGAACTTGCTGAGGAATTTTAGTGAAGACGTTTCAATGCTCATCTGAGCAGCTTCTTCAGTTTAAATGACTGGTGTGGGGAGTTCTTGGCATATAGACTCCCACAACAATCCAATTACAATGGCACATTGTAACTCTTCAGAGAGGTGACATCTAGTGATGGGTGAATACCTGCGATTCGCTTCGCCGAAAAATTCGCGAATTTCCAGAGAAACGAGTCGCGGGACGCTCTTGATGCGCGTCGCATCGTTCACGACGCGCGTCGCGTCATTTTCAGCGCGTCGCCTCATTTTCGGTACGCGTCGTTTTCAGCGAATTCGCAAATTTATTCGCCAGCGGCGAATCGCGGGAATTCGCCGCGAATTCGGCCCTGGCGAATAAATTCACCCATCACTAGTGATATCTAAAATTCACAGAGGTGTTGATTCTATGATAGGATTACCAATGTGTCATGCCACTCCTAGAAATTGGTGTTACTTGTGAAAGTTGCATGAATGGATGTGTGAAATGTTCTAAAACTGCCTGGATACAGATGTTATAAGAGCATTGTATGTAGCACACAGGTGGTGTCATGGCCCCCGCCTCTGTTCAGGGATGGTTTCTCCACCTTGACATGAATCGCCTCTTTCACACCTCTTTCAAACCAGCGGTCTTCTTTATGCAAGATTTGGACATTGCCATCTTCAAAGGAATGTCCCTTGTCTTTTAGGTGTAGACATCTTTTTAGGTGTAGAACCTCTGTAACCAAGATTCATGGAATTACACTATAGGCAGAAGAAACAATGGTATCATATGATGTCACTTCATTGTTCACATGTATACCTACGACAGAGGCAACTGAAACTGTAAGAAATGGACTGCAGCAAGATAACACCCTTAGCAGCAGAACGAAGCTCAATCGTAACCAAGTATGTTTGTTGCTAGATTTGTGCCTTAACACCACTGTATCACAGTAACTACACAGAATCAACACCTCTGTGAATTTCAGATGTCACCTCTCTGAAGAGTTCCAATGTGCCATTGTGATTAGATTGTTGGAAGAGTTTATATGCCGAGAAATCCCCACACCAGTCAGTTGAACTGAAGAAGATGCTCGGATGAGCAGTGAAATGTCTTCATTAAAATTTCTCAGCAAGTCCAGTTGTTTTTTTGGATTACTCATATTAGATAAAAAGGAAGACAGATTTTACTAGTGTTAACTTATTAAACATTGTTATGCTATCTTAGCAGTTTATTTGGATGAACTTAACTTTTGAACAGAAAGAAGAAAGTGTTTAGTAATTTATTATCTTGGTATTGTGGGCATTTTCTAATTAAGATAAAAATATTTTAACTGTAAATGCAGCAAATAGCACTCAGATCTCCATTGGAGGCCACAGTTTCAGAACTTATGACATGGGGTAGTGTATGGGGGTTATTTACTTAAAAGTAAATTTTTTCTCACATTATTTTACTAAACTCCTAAATCCAAATGTTATTAATTTTCCAATAATTATTCTTGATTAAAATCTGTGAGAAAAAAAGTTGAGACAAAATCGAGCATCAGATTGAATCATATGACTTTACAATGAATTGCTGCTCCAAAAAGAGAACCAAGGCAAACAGCCCAAAACTATCAAGAATCCTGACGTTAAAAAACATTTCCAATTGTTTATGGACCATATTCCATTGACTTCAACATGATTTTTTTTTTGTTCAGATAAGTTTTTATTGATCAAATACAGTGTATGGACAGGTAATACATTGAGAGTATACATAGAATTTGTTGCACCATGTAATTATTACAGGAAATAATAAAAGACAGAATCAAGCATAGAACTTATGATACGCATTACTTTAAGCTTTCCCGCTTTATAACACTCTAAGTAAATGTCAGGTACCTTCAGATATCACAATGATATATTGAGGGAAATTTAGCTAACCATGGGTCCCAAAGATCATGGAATCTGTTTTGGGTCCCTTTACGGATTGCAATCAAGTATTCAGTGTTGGCCAGTTGTGACATGCAATCAATCCAATGCAATCTACTTGGTGCCACCTCAGATTTCCAGTTCAACGTTAGAATTCTACGCACTTGGAATAGGGCTTTTGTTAGAAACATGGTTTTCATAGTATCGTTTGTTACATTCATTTGAATATTTAAGATACACATTTTGGGGTCTCTTTCTAGTTCAATATCCATTATCTCTGATAGGGTCTTTAGAGTACTACACCAGTATTCTTGTATCACCGGGCAGCTCCAGAACGTGTGGATGGATCTTTTCAGCGATTCCATGCTTAGCCTGCTTCTATTAGCACCCCATATGAATTTTTTTAGTTTGGTGTCTAACGTATTAAAAAAAATTTTTGGAATTATAATCGGAGATTGCCATAGTATGTATAATAATTTGGGCTGTATGTACATCTTTATTAGCTGAATTCTTCCCACCGGCCCAATGGGTAAAGGTGACCACGCTGTCAGTTTCTGATCGACCCATTCCAACAACGGGGTAACATTCTGATGGCGAAAGCTAGTAATCGGAAGTGTCACCACTATTCCAAGGTAAGTGAACTTGGAGGACACCTGTAAGGGGCAGTTGCCCAGGTCATCTTGGTCTTTAGGTGGATCCACTATGAATAGCGTGGACTTAGATGGGTTCACCTTTAACCCAGAGACTGCGCCAAATCTCTCAGTCAGGTTGACCAATTCACAGAGTGACTTCCCCCTATCACCCAAGTAAACGAGGGTATCATCAGCATATAGCTGGATTTTATCTTCCCCAGACAGAGATTTCCATCCTTGGATTTCCTTATTTTGCCTAACTGCCGCAGCAAAGGGCTCTATAGCTAAAGCAAAAAGGAGCGGCGATAAAGGGCAGCCCTGTCTGGTACCTCTTTTTAGCTCAAAGGGTGGAGTCATTTCGGTGCCCACTCTCAAGGCCGCAGTTGGGTTGGCATATAACAGTTGTATTAACGAAATACATTTCTGACCGAAACCCATGTGGGCCAGGACACTCCACAGATATACCCACTCCACTGTGTCAAAAGCCTTGGCCACATCTAGTGCTGCAACTGCCCTATTGCCTTCATTGTGGTGCTTAATGGTGAGGTTCAGCATCAGGCGACGTATATTCATCGCTGTGGTTTTTCCTGGCATAAACCCTAACTGGTCATCACATACTAAGGTGGGAATTACCTTTTTTAGGCGGTTTGCTATTAGTTTCGCTAATATTTTGACGTCTGCTGTCAGGAGAGAGATTGGTCTGAATGATTCTGGGGTGGTTGGGTCCTTACCCTGCTTTGGCAGGAGTATAACCGCTGCTTCATACATGAGCTTGGGAGGTATTTTTTTTGAAGGGCCTCTTTGAAAATTTTTGCAAGATGTGGTGCTAGTGTTTTTGAATGATTTTTGTAAACCTCAATTGGAATCCCATCGGCACCCCCTGCTTTACCATTGGGGAAAGTATCTATTGCCTCCTGAATTTCTTCCTTAGAAGGGTCCCCGTCTAGGAAGTCTCTATATTCAGGTGCTAATTCTGGTAATGCCACTGATTGAAGGAATTCCTCCACTTTTGGACCATCCAGAGGGGTTAGAGTGGATGTATATAGGTTAGCATAGAAGCTTTTAAGTGTGTTGTGTATTTCCTCGGGTTCTGTGATTAAAGCGCCGTTTTTGTCTTTGAGGAGTGTTATAGCTGGGGGTGTTGTGTGCACTCTTGCAAGATGGGCCAACATTTTCCCTGCTTTTTCTCCGTGTTCTAACACATTTACTTTGGAGAAAAGATATTTATGTTTGGCTTTATCCAACATATATTCAGCTAGGTCTTCTTGGGCCTGCTTAAGTGAAGAAAGCTCTTGTTCATTTGGGTTTAAAGTAGCTCTGGCTTCCTGACTGGTCACCCTCTGTTCTAATAGTTTCTGTTTGTGCACATTCTGTGCCTTGAATGCGTTTATTTCTGTATGGAAGAATTCTCTCATCTGTGCTTTTATAGAGTCCCAGGTATTCACTTGGTCTATCGAGTCCTGAGCTGTCCTTAAGAGATCATTAAGAAACACCTCTGTTCTTTCCTGATTATTTAGTATGTGTAGCCTTACTGGGTTAAGGGACCACCTAGGCTTACTTACAGTTGGGTCTACTCTAATGTCCAGCATTAGGGGTGAGTGGTCGGAAATGCCCCTTGGGAGGTATTCAATGCTTTTCACTAGTGATATGGCTTTGTTATTCAGAAAAGCGAGATCTAGCCGGGAAAGGACCAAATGGGAAGCGGAGAAACAAGAAAATTGTTTGATGTTGGGGTGATAGTGTCTCCAGGCCTCTATGAGGCCTGCTGACTCTGTTAGTTTTTTCAAATTCTGCGTTTGTACTGTGCTGGTAGTTCTATCTCTGCGGAGTCTGTCAAGCTTACTGTCCAGAACCGCGTTATAATCGCCCATGGCAATGACTGAGGCGAACGGGTATTGTGCTATGTATTGTATTAGTTGTACTATACAGTCCTCCCCATACGGAGGTGGTATGTATATAGAAGCCAACACTATTTCTTTTGAATGTAAGAAACCATGAAGGAAGAGGAATCTCCCGTTTTTATCAGTTTTTATTGAGTCAAATCTGAAGGGCACACTTTTATGTATTAGGATGGCAACCCCGGAGGAGTGTGTGGAGAATGGGGCCTGATATAGCCAACCCACCCATGGGCGTTTCAAAGACATTACCTTGGCTCCTGTCAGGTGCATTTCCTGCAACAGAATAATCTTGGCCTCTAGTTTTTTTATATGGTCAAGGACCAGTCTACGTTTGATCTTATCATTTAGGCCCCGCACATTCCAGCTTACTATTTTAACCTGCATCATTTTTAAAACCTGTGCCTATGTCTGTGTAAAACTCTCTGCCTGTCTGCATCATCACATATCTGAACATTTTCTTTTTAAACAGCAAACAAAACATGCATAACATTGCATTATTTGGTATCAGTTTCCCCTCCCCCTCCCCTTCTGCCTTTAGCCCCAACATACGGCAGAATTTAACACAAAATGCCAAAAAAACTAACGAGGGCGTGAGCACACGCTTAGCCTTCCCGGCCGTGAACAGATGACCAGCAGGTATACTCCACTGGGGTGCGGACCCTAGGCTTGGGGCTTGGTGACAGCGTTGCCCGTCCATTACCCTCGGTCACTATTGATACAGACAGATTAAAGTATGGAGTATTTCAGACTATAACAGTAACAATAGTCCCCACAGAGTGATTAAGAGTTAACCAATGTTATGTATTCTTGTAATGATCCCATTCGGGACACAGTGAAACAGCGGCCGAAGAAACATAGCCATTGGATGTCTCCTGAGACCTCTTATGCTTTTAAGGGTGGAAAAGAGGTTCTTAAGAGAGAAAAAAAAAAAGGAAAAAAGGGTCCCCAGGAAAGGATAATAATAATAGAGGTAACTTTTAACTCACAGTACTGCAGTTAGATTTGGCCTGTATTTGCCACCGGGCAGTTTTCTTTGCCATAATGCTGAATATTATTGTATTAATCACGTGCGTTTCTTGAGTCAAGCCAACTATTCAGCTCCTGTGGTGTGGTGAAGAATTTTGTCTGGCCTTCGGCAATTACCCGTAGTCTTGCCGGATAGAGCATCGCATATTGGAGATTGAGGTCCCGGAGCCGTCGCTTCCCATCTTGGAACTTCAATCTCTGACGTTGGACCTCCGCCGAAAAATCGCCGTAAATAGAGATCTTCGCCCCTTGGAAGTTTAGGCCTGCTTTGTTTCGCGCCATTGCTAGAACCGTGTCCCGATCTCTTGCGTTTAGGAGGCGGGCTATTAGCGGGCGGGCTGGGGCGCCTGGTATCGGTACTTTTGTCGGTATTCTGTGCACCCGCTCAATTACGAATGCCACTGAGAAGCTGTTCCTACCGAATTGTTCAGTCAGCCACGTCTCTATAAAGAGCTTGGGGGTCCTGCCCTCTGAATTCTCGGGGAAGCCCACGAACCTAAGGTTGTTTCTTCTCAACCTGTTTTCAAGGTCGTCAGACTTAGCAGTGTTTACCGTTACTGCCTGATTTAGTTGCTGCATGCGTTCTGGTAGCGGGTGGGCCATATCTTCCACAGCGCTTATCCTGTGCTCCAAGTCTGTAGTTCTTTCGCGCACTCTTTGCAGGTCTGCTTTAATTATCGACAGTTCTGTTTTTATTTCCTCAGATTTTGAACAGATAAGGCTTGAACATGTTTCTTTAGACTCACGGATTTCAGCTAGAAGTTCTGTTAGCGTTGGTTCTATTGGCTTAAGCGTCTCCGGTGCCTGATCCACGCCACTGCTGGAGCTAGGCCCAGGGGTGTCGACCTCGGCGCCATTTTGTTCCGGTTGCGGCTCTCTTGCATACCTTTCTAGCTTGGCAGCTGCCTCTGAGGCTCTTTTCTGTGCTCTGTTTTGCCCCATTAACACTCTGTGAGGTGGGTCCTCCGGTTGTATACTCCCGGACTCCGTTTTTAGTGGTTTCAAAGCAGGATATTACAGGGATATTGTGACCGAGTGCTGGAGCTCTGCTGAAGTGCGACTGTTCACTTGTTGCTCCTGGCCACGCCCCCCTGACTTCAACATGATTTAAACAGGTTTTAGCTGGTGTATTTTTGGATTTGGATTTATAGCAGTTTAGGAGCATAATACATCTAAAAAAATCAGATTTGTTGCCCTTGACAAGAAATATTTGAGGCTTGATAAATAGGGGTGCTTGTGTTGCTTTAAATGAAAGGCCACGCTTTGATAACCCAAACAGGAAGTACCAAGCAAGTGTACCAGTAACTATTGATGGGCGAATTTAATAAATAATAAATTCGCGAAACGCCAGCTAAAATTCGCCTGGCGAAAATCCACCAAAAAAACGAGTCGCGTGTAGTTTTTGACGCGACGCGATGAAAACGACGCAACGCAACAAAAACAACGCGACGCGAAGCGAAGCGAAACTGGGTAGATTCGCCCATCACTACCAGTTACACATCTTTCACCATGCCATGGCAAACCAAGAGGTGAGGGTCATTTAACACAGTCCAAGTTTCAGAATGTAGTAGTACTCAAATCCATTATAATTTTTAAGACATATGCTTCGTAAGGGTAAATGCTTTGTAGGCTAAAAGTAAAAAGTATAATAAAGCATAATTCCTTAATCAGAGGGTTAGTCGTTATTTTACTCCCCCATATTATATGATTTCACACCATATGTTGGGGTTAGATAGGCATTTTTACCTTGAAATCAGCACTCAAAGCCATTTTCATTTTTTTTTTTTTAAAGAAATATGCTTTATAAGGGTAACTGCTTTGTGGGCTAAAAATCAAAAGTGTAATAAAGAATATTTCCTTAATCAGAGGGTTAGTCATTATTTTACTCCCCACAAATCATATGATTTAACACAATATGTTGGTGTTAGATGGAATCCGCAATTTAAATTTAAGAGGGGAATTTATTATAGAAATGTTTTTTAAAAATAAAAATTCGACCTAACTCCCAACCACAATTTAGCTTAATTTAAAAAGAAAAAGAAAATTATGCATGCAGGAAATTGTCTGCTGAAAACCTTGAATGTTAAGTTTTTGAATGAAAACCAGTGTCAAACAGCACAAAAATCTGCACTTGACTTTTACATGACTTTGACAGTTTTTAGCTTGAGTATTTTGGATTTTTAGCAGCTTTGGAGGATAATAAATAGTTTTTTCTCTAGAAATTAAAATTTTTCCACTTAAAACTCAACCAGAAAAATTCAAAGCTTAACAAATAGACCCCTGAGTATGGTGGGAGGCAGAATTTAGGAAATTGCAATTTCTCTCAGTACATCTCTGTCTCCAGCAAACTAGACATACGCACATTTATCGAATTTTGTTTCTTTTTTCACGAATATCTAAAAAGTTGTGGTTTTCCTATGTCTCTTAGAAGTTCAAAAAATGTTTTCCAAGTACAAGTTAACTAATCTTATTGGACTGTTTTTAATCAATTCTGATTTTTTTTTTCTTTGCTAGGAATTGTTCAAAAAAACTCAAAGTGATAGATGCATTTGTATCTTTTAGCGCATTGTTTAGAGCTTTTTTTACATTTGTACTTTTTATATTCAGATCTTTAAATAAATTCCATAACATTTGTTGTTTTAGTGAAAGTGAAGTTAGCCATGGTTTGAAAAATCCCTAAAACCATTAAAATGAGAATGTTGATAAATAAGCCTCCAAAAGTTACAAGTTTCAATCCAGTATATTGTTTATGTTAGTGAATTAGTTAACTTATTTGGAAAGCAGTATGTTTTTTGCAGATGATTGTTGAGCAAATTAATCAAGTTATATGATAATTTAGGAGACATGCAGTTTCAGTGTAATCTGCCTTTGAAAATACAGTACTTTCATATACTAGGATCTTCATTCCTTTTCCTCTGTAACTACCCTCTATCTCTCTCACAAATAAAGAATCACTCTTTATTCTAATGACAATCGGACACTGAATTATTACACGTCATTACACCTCTTAAAACGCAATTTACAGAGCCTTTGAAAATTATCATTCAGTGGAGGTAAGGGGGTAATGGAAACTGTCTTATCCAGTTACTGTTGTCTCTATCTTAAAGGGGTTGTCTACCTTCAAACAACTAGTTGTTTTCAGACAGATCACCAGAAATAATGACTTTTTCCAATTACTATTTTCTATTTGTAACCGTTTTTCTAATATTGAAGTGTAAAGTGTAATTTTTCACCTTCCAAAGCAGCTCTGGGAGTGGGGGTCGCCCGACCCCCCCAACTGTTCTAAACTGATACATTTAATGGATACGTTTCTTATCTTTGTCCCTGATGAGCAGAATCTCTGGGTTTTATTACAGGCAGCTGTTAGAATTGATACAATAGTTGCTAATACTCCAGAGATGTTGCTGTGAGATGTATCAACTAAATGTTGCAAAATTGTAACAGTTTAGAGTCTGCACCTGAATTACTGAGCTGCCAGACTCAAACACCAGAGACACCAACATTCAACTTTAAACTGACATTTTGGAAAAACGGTAAAAGATAAATAAGGGAAAGTAATTGAAAAAAGTCTTTATTTATGGAGAACAATCTGAAAACCATTGAACAGAAAAAGGGTTTGGAAGGTGAACAACCCGTTTAACTTCCTCCAATATCATTATAGGTTCTATTCTTGACTTTTTGATGATTTTCTTCTTCTGAACTATGATCTTAGTAACTAAATATAAAGTATTCTTTAATCTTGGCTATAATATATCATTAATGCTAGCACTTTTCTATTATTTTATCCAATAATTTTAAAGAAAGTGGCAGATAAAAATATGTTGATATTGGTTTTACTTTATATATACTGTAGTAAAAAATATCAATCTGGTAAATTCAGCTTCGATTTACATCAACTTCCATTTAAAAAAAAAAAAATGTGATTATTCAAATATTGTTTGTATTTGATGGACTTTGAATCAAATTCAATTCTAAGGTTTGAATGTAGTGTATAATCAAATGTGATCAAAGTTTGCGGTGCCCCACTTAAATTCAAATCGGTAGATTTGAATCTTTTATGCCTGTCATGATGGAACAATAAGTTCCAGCATAGAAAGGGTTAGGGTTTCCACTATATC
>CM044442.1:57930268-57948209 GCA_024363595.1 Xenopus borealis
CCACTATAGCACGAATGTTTAGAAACTGCATTAAAGAGGTGGCTCATCTTTAAGTTAACTTTTAAGTATGTTATAGAATGGCCAAGTCTAAGCAACTTTTCATTTGATCTTCATTATTTATTTTGTATATTTTTACAATTTCTTTGTTTATGCTTCTGACTCTTTCCAGTTTTAAAATGGGGGTCTAGAAAGAAAGGCTCTGTAAGACTACACATGTGATGTTATTGTGAGTTTTTACTACTCATATTACTGATCACAGCATCCCCTAATTAGATTCCAGTCTCTTATTCAGATACATGCATGGTTGCTATGGTAATTTTGACCCTAGCAACCAGATTGCTGAGATTGCAAAGTACTGAATAAAAGCTAAATATCTCCAAAACCACAAATACTAAAAAATAACAACCAATTGCAAATTGTCTCAAAATATTGATCTCTGCATCATAGTTAAACATAACTTAATAGGGAACAACCCCTTTAACTTCAATCTGCAAAAGTGAAGTGTCAAACTATACATGTACAGCCTAAAGCAGTATTGCCATATATTACATTCTCTCCTGCTTGCAACAAACAATGCCTTTGTGTCCCATTTTGTGTTTCATCTCCCTTGCTGTGCCTTTCCAATGGAGTTAGTATTTGGAGTGAGAAATAAAATATTTTGGTAGCACGTACTAGGCAAGTACACTTACATTTCCATATGATTTTTTCTTTTAATACCTTATTACTGTCTTTATTCACAACTGCAGTCCTGCCGCAAACATTGCAGCCTGACTTGGACAATGACCAGGACTGGGATAATGCCGTTCAGCAACCCCAGGAAGAGGGTGAGGCTGAAGATCCTGAAATAGCCCCAGAAGCCCAAGGTACAGCCATGTTCAATGTTTGTGACCAATGTGGTTGTTTCATCAACTTGTTTAGAGCATTACTACTATGAGCAGAACGCCACTCTCAGTCACCAGCTGTGAATCCTATGGTGCCCCCCAGACGTAAGATCAATGTTTATAACTGATAACCCCTTCCTTTATTTGTCTGTGTGTGGCACCAAAGATGCAAAGCACATACTTAGTCCCTTATGCAGCCTTCTTTTTTATTGGGAGGTATTGGTTATTGGTATTGGTAGTGCCTCTTCAAAGTTCATCAGAAGCTGCCATTTTTTAAATTAATGATTTCTTATCAATGTTGCTTATTTAAATTTAATGTATGTCCTTAAAGGTTATGTAAAGCCTACATTTTTCTACCATGTATATAATTTGTCCATATCTTTCCCACCCAAGCCACATAATTTGTACTGTATTTGCCAGCACCATCACATTTTCCTAAACAAATAGCAGTTTTCACACGGCTAAACAAGCACAACATAGCTTGAGAAAATGTTCTGCTGGAGTTGAGCACTGTAATGGTTAAACTGAGCTCAGGAGAGGTGGGTATGAGAACAAAATAAGATCAGATAGTTAAAGCAGAGTTTCTATGGGAACCAGTAATGCTATCTCTTCATTAGCTGTTAGTGTGGAGGGTGTGTTTAGAAATTTGAGCTAAGAAGAACTGAGCATGCTCATGAGCCAACAGCCAAAGTAAATTCCAAAGGTGGGGCAGAGTGGATTAGAAGAGGAGAAGGGATTCTAAGGGATTAAGGGGATGCTGCAGCCTTTACTTTTAACATTTTAACAACCAGAGTGTCAGGTATCTAAAGATTTTAAAAAGTCTGTTCACTGATGAAATTTTAGTGGGAAGGGTTTTTTACATGTAAGGGCCCATAAATTCCAATCATTGCAAGCATATGACTACTCTTTGTATTGTGTATTCCTCACTAGTACAGTGTTATTTCAGGTAACATATGCTAATTAAGCTCTGTATGTATGTGTTTTACATGTTATGTGCATTCATGTAACAATGGCCTATGTTCATGCTACTGTCAACACTTTCAAGTGAAAAAAGTGTACCTTGTGTTTTGCACTATGAGGTATTGTTGCTATCTAGGGCCTACTTTGGCTACCCAGCACTATGGCAGATCATAGCAAAATGTCGTACTTTTTTGCATTTGCGGCACTGTACAGCTTTTGCAGGACATGTAGCATAATTTGCAGTGTGTTTTGTGTAGGGATGCACTGCATCCACTATTTTGGATTCGGCCGATCCCCTGAGTCCTCCCAGAAAGATTCAGCCGAATACCAAACCGAATCCGAACTAATGCCTACTACTACCTCCTCCACCTTGTACTACTTAAATAGCAAGTTACAAGTGTATGGTATGCCTTAAAGGCACAAAGCTTTGGTTGTTATTTTGCACTATGAAGTATTGTTGGCCACATATGGCCTTCTTTGGCTACCCAGCACTCATAATATGTGCTAATGCCTGCTACTAATACCTCCTCCTCCACCTCCTCCAGCCTGTGCTACTTAAATAGCAAGTCACAAATATCTGTTATGGTACAAAGAGTTTAAAAATTTTACTTTGCACTTGCAATTATTGTTGCCTATCCAACACATTACCTTGCCAGCAGTAACCTCATTACCTTGCCAGCACTAACTTCATATGTGTTGATATTTCATATCATATTGATTGTTATATTCTTGTTTTGTACACAGGGCTTCTCAACGCCAAACTTTTTTTGCACAAGGATATATTATCGATCTCAAGCAAAAAATGGTTGCCGTAATCCACTAAACCCTTTGTAAAGCTCTGCGTGCTTAGTGGGGGCTGCTACATATTGAAATGAATGTTGCGACCACCTCCTTCCTCCAGTGTGCTACAGCTAGGGTACATATTGACAACAGAGGAAGGGACTATATAGGGACTATATAGGACCAAAAGCCTCATGAACTGACATATAACCTCCACGTTGTATATGGAAAAAAGAGTCTCACAAAGCCCTGAGGAAGCCACCTGCAGTGAAACATATGTTGGCATGTTGGAGAAATTATAGAAAGTGGCCCGGCTGAAGTGCTGCAAGTAACGCTAATCAGATCGGCTAACAAAGCTTTTTGGATGCGAGATGAATGCCATGTGGAAACAGAGGAGAGGTGATGTGTGTGCAGCGCTGCTGATCACTGCTTATTAGACCGTGGGGGACACCTCCGCTCTAAGCTTCAAGACGCGTCTCCCAGCTGAACTCGTAATTCATGTGGGCTGGATGGAAGGCATGTCGGTTTGCAAATATATCAAGCAGAGGTTGTCTAGCGTCAGAAATTTTACTAATGTCTATTAAACGGTGCATTTAAAATACGTATGTTAACATTGTCTTTTTGTTACAACTAATTCCGTGACACTGCAGCTTCTAATTTCATGCTTGGCCAATACAGCTTCTCTATACAGAAAACCTGCTGTTGGAGGAATCAGCACGGGCACTCGAATCTTTGTAAATCTGCCCCTAGGTGTAAAGTTGAGGGCGAGGACTTCCAAGGTAATTTTCTCAGAGATATCACCTGTGCCACAAGCACAAGCTAAGAAGACAGCGGGAGCTTAGGGAGATGAATGCATGGCTAAGAGATTGGTGTAGGGAGGAGGGTTTTAGGTTTCTGGAGAACTGGGTTGATTCCTCAGTCGGCTACAGGCTTTTTGCTAGGGATGGGCTGCACATAGTAACATAGTAACATAGTAAGTTAGGCTGAAAAAAGACTTGCGTCCATCAAGTTCAACCTTTTTTTTTAATTTTAACTGCCTAACTGCTAGTTGATCCAGAGGAAGGCAAAAAACCCCATCCTAAGCCTCTCCAATTTGCCTCAGAGGGGGAAAAAATTCCATCCATCAATGATGATGATGATGCAGCTGTTTTGGGAGAGAAGATGGCTAGACAGTTGGTGAGGATTTTTAAACTAGGCGTGGGGGGGAGGGTTCAGTAAAGGATTCAGTGGAAGGTAATATGTGATATTGGGCAATGGAAGGAAAAATGGTTGAGGAGTTTTGGTTGGGGGTACCATTAAGGATAGTGAGGACCACATGTAATTTGTTCAATATGGTACCAGTATTAAATTTATGTTTGCAAATGCAAGAAGTCTGGCTGGTGAATCGGAGAGCTGGAGGTGCTGCTGCTGGAAGGAAAATATGATGTGATTTTTGTGGCAGAAACATGGCTGAATGAGTTACATGACTGGGTAGTTAATATCAGCAGCTATGCTTTGTTTCAGAGGGACAGAAGCAATAGAAAAGGAGGAGGGGTATGTCTGTTTGTTAGGCAGGATTTAAAAGCTTATATAAAAAAGGAGGTTATGTTAAAGAAAGAGGGGGCAGAAGGCTTATGGGTAAAGCTCTTTACCAACTGTAAAGAGTCCAGCAAATTAATTGTAGGGGTATGCTTTGGACCCCTTATGTAAGTGAAGAGGAGGCTAAGCTCCTGATGCAAATAGAAAAGGCTGCTAGTTTGGGTTAAGTAATGATAATGGGGGATTTTAATTACCCAGATATTGACTGGAGCAATAGTACTGCCAGGTTAGTAAATGGGAAAAAGTTTATAACCTTGTAGCATGACTATTTGTGGTGGTTTATACAAATGGCCTGTAGGTGTCACAGTGAAGAAAAGAGCTATACTGTGCATAAACAGTAATTTCTGGACAGTTTAAAGTTGTTGAAGTTGCTCTTGAAGTGTAATGGCTGCATGAACCTGCTTATAAAGTACTGTAGTACTCTAGTCATCCTCTGCAACACCAAAACATAACAAATTGGCGACAAGATGTCTCTTCTACCTCTGCATTAGCCTGCAGCTTTTCTCCCATACCCTGGTGAGCCTACCATACCTTTTACTGCTTGGATCTGCATGTTTGAAATTTACATTATTGCTGCTGACCAAGGGGAGATTTCAGCTTTTAGAAAGCATGCTTTACTTATTCACTGCCTGGGAGCAGAGGGACAGCATACAGATGCAGTCACTGGGATTTGTAAGCTAAATGCGTCGTGACTCAGGGCTAATTGAAGAAACTGTGTTATCCCAAGTTATCTTAATTCATTTAATGCATTTAACCTTTTCATTAGCATACCAAAGCACCATTGTTTTCAATGGTGAACTCTTTAATTGGATGGGATGCTGTGTCACAATATTCTGTGCTAAGTGGGATAAATGGGTTAGATGAGTCAAGTCACGACGCATTTAACTTACAAATCCAAGTGACTGCATCTGTATATTCTATACATTACTATTACTTGATGAGACTGATGAAACTGCTCTTACTGCTAAAAAGAACTTTTCTATCCCAAGAGTAAATGTGGAAAAAACAAAATTGCCTCGCATTAGAGAGAGACTTCTCTTAGAGCAGGATTTAACCCTTGCAAAGGCTATTACAGTTGCTAGCCAAATTGAAACAGCAGTGGAAGAGGCTAAACTGCTGGGAATGTACAGACTGTGAATTCAACACTGTGGTCTAATAATGCACAGTCACAGGCTAAATACAGTGCTAAGGAAAGTTATTCACCTATACTGCAAAACCGTTCAGCAAATACAAATAAAAAATACTGCTTCTGCTGTGGTTCTACACAAAACTAGTGATGCACCGAATCCAGGATTCGGTTCAGGATTCGGCCAGGATTAGGCCTTTTTCAGCAGGATTCGGATTCTGCCGGCCAAATCTCATGACTTTTTGGCACAGAGCATATGCAAATTAGGGTACGGATTCGGTTTGGTATTCGGCCAAATCTTTCTGGAAGGATTCGGGGCTTCGGCCGAATCCAAAATAGTGGATTCGGTGCATCCCTACACAAAATACACTGCAAATTATGCTACATGTCCTGCAAAAGCTGTACAGTGCTGCAAATGCAAAAAGTAGGACATTTTGCTAAGATCTGCCATAGTACTGCTAAAGATGTTCATGAAGCCACTGCTCAAATGTTATGGTATTAAGTGTGGATTAAGCTGAGTTTATATGCACTGTCAATGGCAATACTGCTTCTACTGAAAAGGGACACTCCATTAACCTGATACTCGATACAGGTTCAGCTGTTTCTATTCTACCAAAGTATATTTTCTTGAAATACTTTGCAAAAGATCCACTTGTTGCTCCTGCTCTGAAACTGGTCAGTTACTGAAAGGATCCAATCACTGTGCTTGGTTGCTTGCCAGTAACTGTACAATTTGAAACAAACACTGCAAAATGTGACTTTTACATTGTGAATAAGGGTACTGTTATACTTGGAACTGATCGCTTTGCTGCATTAAACCTACAATTAGTTGATGGTCTCATTACTATAGCACCAGTGCCTGCCACATGGCCAGTATCTAAAATTGCACCACAAAATAACACTTCATTGGATTGTGTAAAGAATGTTGTACACAAAGTTAAGTTGAGGCCAGATGTAAAACCAGTATGCCAGAAAATGAGGCAATTGCCCTACTCTGTCTCACAGGAACTAAAGAAACTGGTAGAGCAAGATGTGATTGAAAAATCAGAATCCTCCGGTTTCACCAATTGGTGACCACCTCCTCTGGGTTTCACCAATTGTTGTAAAAATTAAGAAAAATGGAGGTATTCGATTGTGTGTTGGTCTCCATGAATCTAATGAAGCAGTTGTTATGGATTATCCTTGCCACACATAGAGTAAATATTTTCAGAACTTCGAGGAGCAAAATTCTTTTCCACTGTGGATCTTCAGAGTGCGTATTATCAAGTATTACTGCACGAGGAAAGCAGAGACCTCACTGCATTTATCACCCATGAAGGTTTGTTTTGGTTCAAGTGTGTACCTTATGGACTGGCTTCAACACAGAGTTGTTTTTAAAGACTAATGTCTTCTATACTCCATGACATACCTGGTGTGCAATGCTACTTAGATGATATAATTGTCTATGCTCCAACTATGGATCTTCATGACAAGTACCTAAAAAATGTTCTGAAATGCATTGATTCTGCAGGACTGAAACTGAACCTTTCCAAATGCCACTTAAAACAAACCCAGCTGTCATTTCTGGGTCATATAATTTCACAAGAGGGATTACTGCCTGACCCTGACCATGTCAACGCTGTTACACAAGCACATACTCTATATGATTTTCAGACGTGATAAGCTTCCTTAGGACTTACTTCATAGTATTCTAAGTTTATTCCAAACTATGTTTTCAATTGTGGAGAACACTACTACATGGAACTTCAAGTCTAGTTTAGTCAGAGACTGCTCAACATAGCTTTTTAAAATGTAAAGTTTGGTGATACCTTTTATTGGCTAACTGAATAAGTAACAATTGCAAGCTTTCGAGGCACACAGGCCCCTTCGTCAGGCAAAATACAAAAGAACATTGAAATGGCACATTATATATACAAATAGATCACTGAAAAAGGGTTTATGGGCAATGAATTAGAAAGTTACAGATAGACAGAGATAACTTGTAGAAGGTAATAAAAGTAATTAGGGTGGGTTGTAAATAGTCCAGGGGTCTGGATTCAGTCAGGTCAAATAGTTTGAACTAGACTAAGACAGAGTGGGGTAAGGTTAACACAACAGTGCATAATTAGGAATTGGAAACTAAAAAAGGGGAAGATACAGATAAGGGTACCACTGGGTTGGATAGCATATGGAACCAGAATTTATCCACTTCACATTCCCTTACCAGATTGTAAAACACTGAAAATGGGAATAGTGACCTGTAGAGAAAAGAGAATAATCCAGCCCAGATATTGATAAGTCCCAAGGGTGAAGACTTTAGCTTTAGCCAAGGAAGCAACCACTAGTACAGCCAGCTCCTTAAGGAAAATGTCTTTAAGATGTAGATTGTCCTTGGCTGTGTTTTCTTCTCGCTGTCATATCCTTAGTTAAAGTCATCAAACCTGTGCACACATACATGCAGTAGGCTGTATACCAATACCACACCGTCAACAGGAACATCACATAAAAGGTTAATTTACCTGCAAATCGGACAATGTGGTATACCTAATAATGTGTTTGAAATGCCCCACTACAGGGCTCTATGTGGGAGAAACAGGACAAACACTGCGCCAGTGGATGAACTCCCACAGGTTTAACATCAAGCATGGCAACACAGATGTCCCAGTGGCAGCACACTTCTGCAGCAATAGCCACAGCATCAAAGATCTTCGGGTCACAGTTTTAAAGGGTAACTTTAAGACACAACAGGAGCGGAAGGAGTGGGAATTCAAACTTATGAGAAAGTTTAACTCCCTAGAATGTGGCCTGAACAGAGACAGGAGTTTTATGTCCAGATATGACTTTAACTAAGGATATGACAGCAAGAAGAAAACACAGCCAAGGACAATCTACATCTTAAAGACATTTTCCTTAAGGAGCTGGCTGTACTAGTGGTTGCTTCCTTGGCTAAAGCTAAAGTCTTCACCCTTGGGATTTATCAATATCTGGGCTGGATTATTCTCTTTTCTCTACAGGTCACTATTCCCATTTTCAGTGTTTTACAATCTGGTAAGGGAATGTGAAGTGGATAAGTTCTGGTTCCATATGCTATCCAACCCAGTGGTACCCTTATCTGTATCTTCCCCTTTTTTAGTTTCCAATTCCTAATTATGCACTGTTGTGTTAACCTTACCCCACTCTGTCTTAGTCTAGTTCAAACTATTTGACCTGACTGAATCCAGACCCCTGGACTATTTACTAGGGATGCACCGAATCCACTATTTTGGATTCGGCCGAACCCCCGAATCCTTCCCGAAAGATTTGGCCGAATACCGAACAGAATCCGAACCATAATTTGCATATGCAAATTATGGGTGGGAAGGAGAAAACATTTTTTACTTCCTTGTTTTGTGCCAAAAAGTCACGTGATTTAGCTCCGTGGCCCTAATATGCATATGCAAATTAGGATTCGGATTCGGTTCGGCCAGGCAGAAGGATTCGTCCGAATCCGAATCCTGCTGATAAAGGCCGAATCCTGGCCGAATCCCGAACCGAATCCTGGATTCGGTGCATCCCTACTGTTTACAACCCACCCTAATTACTTTTATTACCTTCTACAAGTTATCTCTGTCTATCTGTAACTTTCTAATTCATTGCCCATAAACCCTTTTTCAGTGATCTATTTGTATATATAATGTGCCATTTCAATGTTCATTTGTATTTTGCCTGACGAAGGGGCCTGTGTGCTCCGAAAGCTTGCAATTGTTACTTATTCAGTTAGCCAATAAAAGGTATCACCAAACTTTACATTTTATAATTTTTTTTCGAATGGCTAACATGGTACTACATCTCACAACATAGCTTTGAAATAGTGAAACAGTTAATTGTGAACAGTCCATCACTAGCTTTATTTGATCCTGCACTACCCACTATGGTTACTACAGATACTTCAGACTATGGGGTTGGTGCAGTTCTCACACATATCCATACCAATCATGTAGAGAAAACTGTTGCATTTGCATCCAGAACACTTACAGAGGCAGAGCGTAAGTATTCAACTATTGAAAAAGAAGCTCTAGTATGTGTTTGGGCATAGCTACCTATGTAGAAGAGAATTTACCTTATGCATGGATCATAGCCCATGCACTTCTTACAACAAACCAGTTTTGAAAAATGTTACTGCTGATTGTTTGTCACGTTTACGTGCAGCTTCTGATACATTAGATGAAGACATAGAGGTTGTAGCATTGACTGATATACTGTCAATTGTCATCTGCTAATTTTAAGCAAGCTTGCCTCACATGTCCAATTCAATAATATATATCTATGGGACATCTTACGAAGCAAATGACCAAATGCTGAAAAGAAACTTAGTCCTGATATTCAACCTTACTACAGGATTAGACATGAACTGTCTTTAGTAGATGGCTATGTTGTCCATGGAGCTCACTGCTTACTGGTACCAGAGACCTTGCAAGAAAAGCTCATACAACTTGCACGTGAGAGACATCAAGGAATTGTACACACAAAACAAAAACTATGAGAACTATACTGGTGGCCAGCAATGGATGTGGTAACTGCGATTCATTCTTGTGTTACCTGTCAGAATCATGACAAAACAGCTATCACACTTACACCACCACTTCAGCCAGTACTATTTTCCTGATTTAGCATGGGAAAAACTTGCTATTGATATTGTGGGTCCTTTCGCAGATGCTCCTATAGACTGCAGATTTTCTATACCCTTGAACAACTAATTTTTGTTTATTACATTTGTTCAAATGCTTTCCTACTGTAGGGGGAATATGTGGTGTTTATACAAATGACCTGTTGTCACTGTGCACCTTTAGGGGCTGATTTACTAAGGGTCGAAACAAAAATCAAACGATTCAAACGATTTTTCATTTGATCGAACACAGCCGTTTTCAAATGAAAACGGCCATATTTTATCAAAAATTACCCCCCCAAAAAAGTTTTTTCACTTCGAAATTCAACCATTAGTAAATATGCCCCTTAATGTTTACATGAATTTTACCACATTTAAGGTAAAGAGATCCACATTTCAGATCCCTTATAATATAAGGCGTGTGTGTTCTATTAACAATCTCAAAATACAAGAATCAATATCCTCTTATGATAAGAAAAAAATAAATGACACAAGGTGAAAAAATACCACCTGCCTTGAGGAAGTTTCTTCCAAAGCTCCCTTTGCTTTTTGCAGCAGCACACACCACATTTTAATTAGCTTCACTTGGTAAATTGCTTGCAAAGCTGTGGTGCATTTAGCTTTGCAGGTACCCATAATTATTGCAGTCTATTCAGTAATTCCTTTACTGAGGTTTCAATATTTACATAAATAGAACAGGAAATAGCAGTAGGTGGATGGGTACTAGATACATATACCTTTTAAACCATACACTGTAGAAAATGCTATCCATTGCATAGAACTTTCAATCTGATGCCATGTCTAATAAAGAATTTACATTTTCTGTACAGAAATTAAGTATCGGTAGATGGGCAGCTTTAGTAAGGGTAAACTGAAAATTGAAAGAAGAAGAAGAATTTTTGAAAAATTTAATGGTCAAAACTAGGGAATTATCCAAACTCGAATAACGTTTTTTTTAAAAACCCGAATTCGAATTTTGACATTTATCATACTTTAAAAATGGCCCTTTCAAGATTCAAATTCAACTACTGGCCACCTAAAACTTGCCGATTTACTGTTTAAGTCAATGGGAGAGTCCCAGGAATCAATTTTTTTTCAGAGAAAAAACCAGAATTAAGTTTGATTGAATTTGAATCTAATTCAATTCAAGTTTTCAGGTTGTTTAAATTTGTCCGAGTTTTAATTTAAAAATTTTTTTAAAAAAAAAACTCACATGAATTCGAAATTCGACCATTGATAAATGCGCCTTCCCGTGTTTTTCTCTATTACATAGTAAGTAATAAATATTTTAAATTAATATGAAAGGAATTTACGTAAACAAGCTAATCCATCAACTACTAACTTCATTAAAGAAAGATAAAAGACTATTTGATAAAAATAACAATGCCCTTTTCCATATATCCTATTGCTCAGAATGTATGCACTTGTGCATTCTTCTGCTACATCCATTCTGCCTCAACAGAAGAAGGATGATAAATTATCTGGCTACCAAGGGGAGGGAGAGCAATGCTTAGCATGGTCCTGGAAATTGGTTAAGTACTTCTGTGGTGCTTCAACCTCATAATCACTCACAGCAAGTTGGCCCCTCTGCCTTATAAAATAGAATGATGATTAATGATCTTTTAGGATGACAAGGCAGGCCAAAAGGCCCATAATTAGGGATGGCGCGAACAGTTCGCCGGCGAACTTGTTCGCGCGAACATCGGGTGTTCGCGCTCGCCGGAAGTTCGCGAACGTCGCGCGACGTTCGCCAATTTGGGTTCGCCTTAGTTGGCGCTTTTATTTTGCCATTTCTCCCCCAGACCAGCAGATACATGGCAGCCAATCAGTAAGCTCTCCCTCCTGGACCACCCCCACACCCCCTGGACCACTCCCCTTCCCTATAAAAACCGAAGCCCTGCAGCGTTTTTTCACTCTGCCTGTGTGTGCTGAAGAGATAGTGTAGGGAGAGAGCTGCCTGTTAGTGATTTCAGGGACAGTGGGGGACAGTGGATAGTAAGTTTGCTGGCTAGTAATCTACTGTACTTCAAACAACTGCCATCTAGCTGTGTGAGCTTGTTCACATTCTGTCTAAATATCCATAATATTACCCTCTCCAGAAAAAGCACCTGAGTGACTTTTTTCAAGCAGCCATAATATATTTTACGTAATCCGTATCCACCGCTGTAGTAGTGTATACGTTGACCTTGTAGGCATTATTTGCCCTGTAGCCATTTTTTGCCCAGTGTGTTCTTCAAACAACTGCCATCTAGCTGTGTGAGCTTGTTCACATTCTGTCTAAATATCAATAATATTACAGTGTCCACAACCACCTGAGTGACTTTTTTCCCTTTACAGCACAAAACGCAGCGCTGTGTCAACAATGGATTTTTCAGATACATTTTTGCCCTTGATCCCCCTCTGGCATGCCACTGTCAAGGTCGTTGCACCCTTTAAACAACTTTAAAATCATTTTTCTGGCCAGAAATATCTTTTTTAGCTGTTAAAGTTCGCCTTCCCATTGAAGTCTATGGGGTTCGCGAACCGTTCGCGAACCGTTCGCAAATTTGCGGAAGTTCGCGAACATGTTCGCAAACTTTTTTTCGGCGGTTCGCACCATCCCTACCCATAATCTGGGTCACTTAAACATTACTAGTATATATAGCACTCTTGGTCCTATTCACAATAGAGTAATTATACATAAATGTCTTGTATTACTGTTAATACCTTCTACTTATTTTTTCCTTTAAAATTTCCTATTTTATATTTCTAAAAATATAATGTTATTGTAATTTTATTGTATTAAAAACAGGCAGTGTATTATAAGCAAGCAGTGATTATAAAATGTGTGAACTAACCTTGTGAACATTACATGTGAGTTTCCCTTGTGAACATTACATACTGTATAAATATAATCTTCTTTGAACGTATTTATAAAAGTATGTGTTCCAGAATTACATGTCCATTCATTCCACTGTATTCAATTGTTTGAAAAGATCTACAGTATTTAAAGCAATGACATTTAGAAAAAGCTTAATTTGTGTTTGTACATGTATTTTTGCACAATAGACATGTATTTGTAGAAAAGTGGAATAAACAGCTTCAGGCAGTTCTTATTAACTGCAAAATTCTTTTATTATAACAGTGTAAAGCACAATACATGTTTCGGGTAAAACCCTTTATCAAGTGTACATTGTGCAAAGGCTTATGGGTATATATACCCTATTGCTCAAGGACCTCCCTCAATCCCTTTTTCATGTGACTAATACATCCACCTTTAACACCAATCTTGTAGTGAACGGTTCGATTAGTTTAACACACTCAGTTCAACAATTAAGTCCATAGGTTCAAGTCCTATTAAGTCCATATCAGAGAAACTACCATTTCACGGTCTATTTCTGAAAAATCCAAGCATTGCTGAAAAGCCTACTTAAGGGTTAATACTCAGAATATGTAGTATACAACGAGCACAACTGCTACTCGTAATCTCAGCAACAACACTTGTGTGTTGTTTTGTTATTTGGATCACCAGCATTTTTAAACTTGTAGCTCCTCTATCAATATCTCTATGTACAAAACTTCATGAGTTAATTTTACTTACACGGCAGGAGTTCTGTGAATGCAAGGGTACTAGCTGGTTCACTTAATATCTGAGGAATTAAAAGGAGAAAACGAATTAAGGATAAGTTTCCTTACATTGTTATTCATGTATTGTGGATCATATTTTACAAGAAACATTTAAGACTGTTATGGTCATTCATACCTTTTGGTTTAACACAGTCAAGTTTCCCTATCCAGCGGGCTTCTCTTAGCAGCAATAATTTACCACAATCGCCTCCCCTGGGAGGTCTTTTTACAACTTCTAGCACTTTCCATTTTAATTGGCTTACATGATGTTTTGCTTCAAAAAAGTGTCTTGCTACTGGGGTGTCAGTGTATGTTTCTGACTCAAAATTCCTGATGTTGGACTTGTGTTCCTTAATTCTTGTATTTACTGTCCTGATAGTTTTTCCCACATACAACATGCCGCAGGGGCATTTTAACATGTAAATTACGTATGTGCTGGAGCATGTAGCAAATGCATTTAAAATGATCTCAGTGCCGTTTAAGGGATGATGGATGTTAGGGCCTTTTATTATAGATGCACAACAATTACAGTTGTAACAGGGGTAAGTACCAAGCTTACTTATTTGATGTGTCGTTTGTTTCCTTAATTCTGTAGGGCTCAATAGATCTCTTATCGTTGAACCTCTTTTATAGGCAAATTGTGGGGGTTCCCTAAACAAATGGCCATATTCTCTGTCCATCTGTAATAGTGGCCAGAATTGCTTGATTATTGTCTTTATGTTTTGACTTTCTTTGTTGTATTTGCTCACAAATGTTAGTTTCTGAGTAGTGATCGGCGAATTTATTCGCCAGGGCCGAATTCGCGGCGAATTCCCGCGATTCGCCGCTGGCGAATAAATTCGCGAATCACCAGCGAAATTTCGCTTGGCGAAAATTCACCGAAAAAACGAGTCGCGCGACGTTTTTATGACGCGACACAACGAAAACGGCGCGACGCAACGCGATTTGACACGACGCGATTTGACGCGACGCGCGTCAAAAGCGTCCCGCGACTTGTTTCGCGAATTTTTCACCAATTTTTCGGCGAAGCGAATCTCGGGAGATTCGCCCATCACTATTTCTGAGTTTTAAATTGTTTTTTACTATGTGTCAATAGGTTCTCTCGTGGAGTTTCTCTTACCTCTTTGACTATTCCCATAAGTTTTTTGTTAGGGTAGCCTTTATTAGTAAACCTTCGTGTTAGGTCAGTAACGGCCTGTTCAAATAGTATGTCATTTGATGCAATTTTTCTAGCCCTTAAATACTGGCCCTTTGGTATTGCTTTTATAATTCTTGGGTTGTGAAAGCTATCAGTATGTAGTAGGTTATTGCGATCTGTTGGTTTGCGATACATGTTTGTAATTAGTTTGCCTTCACCAGATTGTTAGGAATGGAGGTGTTGACCAACGCTTCTTCTACACATTTTATTCCCTCATCTTGTGGGATAGATGTGAATAAGACGGATCAAGACCGGAATACGAAGACCGGAGGGAACAGCATAGAGTGAACAACTGGCATGGTGACCGCACGAAAGAACTACAAGAGGTGGATACCACATATACAAGCAGCAGCGACGACGACTATGCAACTTCTTATCACGCTCCCCACTCACAGCATTTTTTAGGAGCATCAAACAAAGAAAAGAGGGACCCCAGAAGGCCAATGCCACGAGACCCTTACCCCCGCAGAGACCGGAACTACAAGAGGTAAATAACCTGGTTGTGAATCTATCTTCATACTCCCTCTCTGAGACTGAGATAGCAGTTTTAAATAAAGGTCTAGGTTTTGTCCCTAGTTACAGACCCTTTTGGGTGGGAAGTGGACTTCTTCAAGTTTGTTAGAACTCTTAAACTAAAAATGCACTTTAAGGATACTGTCTCACTACCCAAAAAGTTGGCAAAAAAGTCTGACTATATACCGGACTTGAATAACGAAAGTTTAAACACTTTCTCAAGGGTAGTAACCTCGGAAGTAAATAAGGTTTGGGCCAAAGGGCAGAAAAAAGGTAAAAGTAACCATAACCTAACAAAACAAGAAAGGGAGGCCCTTAGTGCATTAACAAACAATCAAGATATTGTCATTAAAAAAGCGGATAAAGGTGGAGCTGTGGTAATAATGAACAGAATTAATTATGATGCTGAAATTAAACGGCAAATTGATACTCCTGGCCATTACACATTAATCGATCATGACCTGGTTTGGGATATCAAGCGACTAATCATGACAATGGTGACAGATGCGTGGCACAATGGAACCATTGATAAAAATACACATGATTATTTAATAAATGAACACCCAAGAACACCAGTACTATACATCTTACCCAAGATACATAAAACGCTCATTGACCCTCCCGGTAGACCTATTGTATCTGAAATTTGTTGATAACTACCTACAAGATATAGTTCAGAATTTACCTACCTGTTTAAAAGATACTACTGACTTCCTAAACCGCCTAAGTGAGATTGATAAACTTAATGACAATATCACACTATGCAGTATCGATGTACAAAGCTTTTTCACATCTATCCCACAAGATGAGGGAATAAAATGTGTAGAAGAAGCGTTGGTCAACACCTCCATTCCTAACAATCTGGTGTATTTTTTGATAGACTGCTTGGAGATAGTCTTAAAGAAAAATTACTTTAAGGTGGACGACGAATTCTACAGGAAATCCCAAGGTACCTCAATGGGATCTGCGGTAGCTCCGTCATTTGCAAATATTTTTATGTATCACATTGAGACTAATCTGTTCCTAAAACCACCGTACCTACAACATAATAAAAAATACTATCGTTTTGTGGACGATATTTTTGTGATTTGGGAGGGACCCATTGAAATTTTTGACCAAATGATATCAATAGCGAACACAGCCCATAGGTCAATTAAATTCACAACTGAACAATCTAAATATGAACTAAATTTTTTGGATGTGAAGGTGAATATTAAAGAAGGCAAACTAATTACCAACATGTATCGCAAACCAACAGATCGCAATAAGAGATCTATTGAGCCCTACAGAATTAAGGAAACAAACGACACACCAAATAAGTAAGCTTGGCACTTACCCCTGTTACAACTGTAATTGTTGTGCATCTATAATAAAAGGCCCTAACATCCATCATCCCTTAAACGGCACTGAGATCATTTTAAATTCATTTGCCACATGCTCCAGCACATACGTAATTTACGTGTTAAAATGCCCCTTGTATGTGGGACAGTAAATACAAGAATTAAGGAACACAAGTCCAACATCAGGAATTTTGAGTCAGAAACATACACTGACACCCCAGTAGCAAGACACTTTTTTGAAGCAAAACATCATGTAAGCCAATTAAAATGGAAAGTGCTAGAAGTTGTAAAAAGACCTCCCAGGGGAGGCGATTGGGGTAAATTATTGCTGCTAAGAGAAGCCCGCTGGATAGGGAAACTTGACTGTGTTAAACCAAAAGGTATGAATGACCATAACAGTCTTAAATGTTTCTTGTAAAATATGATCCACAATACATGAATAACAATGTAAGGAAACTTATCCTTAATTCGTTTTCTCCTTTTTCTTCCTCAGATATTAAGTGAACCAGCTAGTACCCTTGCATTCACTTAACTCCTGCCGTGTAAGTAAAATTAACTCATAAAGTTTTGTACATAGAGCTATTGATAGAGGAGCTACAAGTTTAAAAATGCTGGTGATCCAAATATTGTGTGTTGTTGCTGAGATTACGAGTAGCAGCTGTGCTCATTGTATACTACATATTCTGAGTATTAACCCTTAAGTAGGCTTTTCAGCAATGTTTGGATTTTTCAGAGATAGACCGTGAAATGGTAGTTTCTCTGATATGGACTTAATAGGACTTGAACCTATGGACTTAATTGATGAACTGAGTGTGTTAAACTAATGGAACCGTTCACTACAAGATTGGTGTTTTGCAATTGTATACACTGTCACTCTTTGAGGGAGGTCCTTGAGCAATAGGGTATATATACCCATAAGCCTTTGCACAATGTACACTTGATAAAGGGTTTTACCTGAAACATGTAGTGTGCTTTACACTGCTATAATAAAAGAATTTTGCAGTTAATAAGAACTGCCTGAAGCTGTTTATTCCACTTTTCTACAAATCCTTTGATTACTGCTGGGGTTGCACAGCCCTTGGAATATTTTCAGCTACTCGAATTACTTACAAGTGACGTCAGAACCAAAACCCTGTTTGCACAATAGACATGTAGTTTAAAAAAGGGACAAGTAAAATGGTACTTCACTTATTCTTTTCTACATGCTTTATTAGCATTCCCTAAGGGGTTTACTTTTCAAATGATATACTATACATTACATTGCTTCCATAAAACTCTGTAGCTGTGATTTTATTCTACTCAATAAATAATACATATGTGTAGTAAAATTAATAT
>CM044442.1:57971275-57982968 GCA_024363595.1 Xenopus borealis
AGGTTGAACTTGATGGACGCAAGTCTTTTTTCAGCCTAACTTACTATGTTACTATGTAAATACAGTTAAAACCAAACACAATCCCTACTATTTTTGCTACACACCCTGAACCTACTTAGATTTATACAAAATCAGAAATTCCTCCAGCAAAGCGATTTAGAGAGGAGCAAGACAATGACAATTTTCATGTCTTGTAAGAATAGTCTTTCTACTTAAAACAATAGCAACACAAACTGATGATGGTAATTGGCAAAATATGCAAAGCCGTTTTACCCAAAATATATTGCCTCCAGAAATAAAGGAAATGGAATGTCAGACAGGTAGAGACTACATTGAAGCAGATTGTTGGAAGGTTAATAAAGACCATTTATAGGCTGTAATGTTTTCCACTCCTGTTAACACACCTCATAAAAAGCAAAATTATCCTACTGCTGAGTGGCAAACTGACAAACAGTGGGTATATTTTATTATCACCTGTTCTTTCTCAATCTTCTTTGAGAAATGATAGTGACATTTTAACCTCTGTCAGCACCATAGATGATCCAAAAGATTCCACCTAAGACCCATGTGAGGGATCCTCCACAGAGCAAACTAGTCAGTGAATTCTTATCTTGAACAATACTCTTAATCAAATCACTAATCACTCTTAATCACTCAAATTGAAATGTTAGTCACAAGAAATATACAGTGTAGTCTTTGAGTAAAGTCTTGATGCTTTGATGCGTATAGTGCGCTGTCAATACCAGGGTAATGCATTTTGTCAAGCCCCAATTGTTGACATAGAAAAGAGAATGGAAGGCAGCATGCTCATAGTAACACTAACATGTATGTATGGACATCCTTAGAGTGGAGAAGCCAACCTGTCTGTAATAATATTTCTATTGGCAATCTCGTGTTGGCCTTACTCAATTTTTATGAGTGGATCTTCATAAAGGCACAGGAAATGTTTCAAATCTTTGGTATGCCTTTCACATACAACTTTTTATTCACATCAGCATAGCTATATTTTCCCTGCTATTGATTACCACTGGAAGCTTGAAAAACAAAACAATATAAAGGAGCTAGAATCTACTGATGTAGTAGTTGCAGGAGATGGTCAGTTTGATAGCCCAGGCCATTCAGCCAAATATTGTATTTACAATTTTATGGATGTCATGAGCAAAAAAAAATATTTCATACCATATTGATCAACTTTGTACTGGTAAAAAATCACCTGGTATGAAATTAGAAGCCTTTGAAGTCTGCCTAAAAAACATTTGGAAGATAAGGTTACTGTTACCAGTGTTGAGACTGATCGTCATAAGTCTATCAGAAAACTGTTGTCAGCCAAGTTTAAAGACATAGGCCACCAATTTGATGTGTGGCATGTGTGTAAATTACTGAATAAAAAGTTGCTGGCAGCCAGTAGAGAAGCACAATACAGAGATCTTGCTAAGTGGATACCTGCTATCACTAACCATTTGTGGTGGTCTGTCCAAACCTGTGATCAGAACATGGACCTGCTCTTGGCTAAATGGAAATCAAATGTTCATTCATTTCCAAAACAATATACAAAAAGTGCATGCATAAGAGAATTGATAGGAAAAAGCAAGAGAGACCACTTGGATTACTGCTGCACATCCTGCACACAACATACTCTCAAATATCATCAACAATCTTAACTTACTGAAAGACATGAAACAAAAATAAAAGTTTTGCAATACAGGACATCTAGAGAATTTTCACAGTAAGGTTCTCAAATAACGATAGCTTTCAAAATTGGCGCAATGCATGCACGCACACTATTGACTATCTTATCACACAACAGGAATGTAAATCGACTCCAAGCCATCATCCAATTTCCAGAAAAATCCACACTTTGTCACAGAGAGAAGAGATTTAAGATTGTTTACCCAAAGTACAAAAAAGATTGGGTTGCCAACACCAATATATGAGGACTGTGTGGAAAACCACTTGAAAGGGATAGTCTGAAAATCTTGAATGGGGAGCTGCAAACAGATTGTACAAGCAGATCCGACAGTGTTCCAAGAAATATAGCAGCCACAGAACGTCCTGAAAAAACTGTAGTTGTAAATGAAGCTCAGATACAAAACTTATACAGAAGACATGGACGGTGTGTTACATTCTTACCTACTATATACTGTACTTACCCAAAATGATTGAAAATGCATTTTCCCTTGTCGAACTCCATGTCACTACTCATCGTGATAGCCCCTCCCCAAACTTTTAAAAGGCTAACCATACACAATTACCGGCGTCTCTTTTTTGTCCTTCGCTTCTGCTTTGGCTTTTGTTCCCAATGGAAGCAAAATGTTCTTTTTAACCTTGGGAAAGCATTAGGCCTGCCCATAAGGTGTCCTAGGGACAGGGGTTTTGGTCCACGTGGCATTTTGTTCCCCAGCACACTATCTCATATCTTGGAGTCTCCTGTGCTTCAGCTCCTGGATCAGGTAAGGCACTGGTGTGCAATGTTTGCTACTCCTTGTCTGCTGGTGTTTCAGTTGCCTTCCTGTATTGCGGTCAGAGCTTTTGGTGGCAAGTGCTTGTCCCCCATCCGTGTGCCCTCCTGGGCCTGTCCAAAAAGACGTCTGGTGGCAGTGGTGTATGTGGCCCCTACACCCCATTTTTACAGATGGGTGAGGGAGGAGGCAGCAAGATTAGGCGTTATTAGTTAGGGGCCTGAGCCATAATGCCTCCTGTTACTTTAGTTTTTTTCTTGTGTTTTATGGGGGCAGGTTTTTCATGGCCAGCTGCCTCCCTCAACAGACTTTCCCAAGGTGAAGGTAGTTTATACAAAATACAAAAAAAATGCTCTATAGACTTCAGCCAATTTGGCCACAGGCTTGGGCTCTTGCAGGAGGCACGAACACTAATTATTCAAATTGCCTCTGTGTAACCTCAGCAGTTGCTTTTGGTTAGATGCCTATGCAGACAGTATAATCAGTGGGTTCCACTGGTAAAGTGACCCCCTACTGAGTACAATTATGTGGTGCAGACACCAGCTGAGTATAATCAGGTGATTACCTGTGCAACCCCCAGCTATAGCAAGTGGAGATGGCCCCGCCCAATCTCTAACTCTGCAGACTGGAACTCTGGCCCAGTACTGCTGTTATCAGTAAACTTGTGAGGCCTGTCTGTTAAGAATGAACCTGGTGTCCTGCAATATGTGGCTTTAAAGGGTCTGCTTACAGCCTGGCATAATGAGAAGCAGGTAAGGAGCATTTCTATATTCTGTTCTGCAGTGTAGTGAAGTCTATTATATATGTACCTCTCACAAGACCATGGTGGGTTAACCAACAAGGGTTCTATTCCTTAGGTACCATAGTTGCTTTGGTTTCCACAGAGAATATCTTCTGGATAAAGAGATGGGTACCAGCGTTTTCACTGTTAGTTGAGTCTCCCTCAGCACAGCACCTTAGACAGTGTAAGGAATTCTAACCCAAGGTATGTCTCAAGTGCCCTTGTCCCTGTTCCTTTATGAACTGTTTTCTGTTAAGACAGTTCTGAATGCTAGGCATTCCAATATATATATGTTTATGGTAAATGCCTCGGGTGCCTCATTGTGCATTGTAGGCCCTGCAGTAGGCCCTGCGGTGTAGGAAGCGGTTATGTTATTGAATTCACTGGTTCCTCATTGATAGTGGGCTAACTCCTCTCTCACTCCTTCTCTTTGTAGTATACAGTCTATACTATATGGCTATTCTTAGCCTTGTAAACTTATTCTGGGGTTTCACCTGGTGTCTCTATGTTAATTTACAGAGGTTGTGTGATTGTGGGCTATCTAGTCAGTGTTATTCCATTCCTGATTACAAATACTTGTTAAAGCCTATTCCCTCCCATTTGGAAATCGGAGCTTGCTAAATCCCGATGAGTGCTGACATGGAGTTCGACAAGGGAAACCGTAAGATTGTGTCATACTTACCATGGTCTTCCTTTCCTTGGCGAACTCCATGTCAGTATGACCCACCCCTTTTATCCAGTAATTTGAGAAGCTTGTTACAAAGACGCCAGTAAGTGGGTGTGGTTGGACTTTTAAAGGTTTGGGGAGGGTACTTCTGATGGGAGCATGGGGAGGGACTATCCCGATGAGTACTGACATGGAGTTCGCTAAGGAAAGAAAGATAACGATAAGTATGACACAATCTTCCCTTTTGCTGATAAATTCAATGGTTTGTTAAGCTTAGCTTTATTTCAGTAACTTACATTTTTTATATAGCTTTTATTTTCAATTTTACAATTTTGTTTACAGCATTGTACATACAACAATGAACGTTAACCTGTCTACACAGTGAAAAAAGGGTAGGTTTAATCATAAAACACAGTTTTTTGGAGCCACAGTGTTATCAACTTGTGTTCATTAGATATGTTATTTTCAACATCAATTGTATTGTTACATTTCTATATTGAATTGTTAGAACACTTTGTCAAGAACGTTTAAACTATAACAGATCCAATAATTTTTGTGTGTAAAAATAACAACTTTAATAGAGTGCCATGTCTTCAGCCAAGAAATCATGATGATAATGAAATCCAAGGTAACAACCATTTGGATAGGGGAATGCATTGTGTATAGCTGAAATGACACAGGATGAGATCCACACAGTGAAACTGCGATAAGAAATTTAACGAAGTTCGCATGAAAAAAAATACAAACATTAATAAACATTGCAGTACAGTTTAGAATAACAGAAAGGTTGTCTCCCATAGATTCCATTTTATGTAAATAATTAATTTTTTTAAATATTTTCTTTTTTCTGTATAATAATAAAACAGCAGCTTGTACTTGATCTGAACTAAGATATTAATTCATCCTTATTGGAAGCAAAAACAGTCTATTGGTTTTATTTAATGTTTACATGATATTCTAGTAGATTTAAGGCATGAAGATCTAAATTACGGAAAAACCCGCTCTGAGGAAAAACCAAGGTCCCGTTCATTCTGGATAACAGGTCCAATACCTGTATTTAAGTGTACCATTTACATAGCAGAACCACAATACAATGCACAGAACACAAAGACATACAAAGACATTAAACTCACCAACATAGAATACACATACCAAACAAACATGACAAAAAAACTATACATAATTACACTCATTATTCCCTGTTATAAGCAAAATACAAAGTAAGCAATATATTACTATACTACTATTACTACTATTGATAATTTGTGAGCTGAGGTTGTTTCTTTATTTTTACATTTATCATTTAACAGCAGTAGCGAATAAGGGCTTCATCCAAACAAATCCAGGAAAACTCTGGGTGTTCAGTGATACAAAATTATGTCACAATCATTTTGTCAACGTGTGTGACATCATTGCAACATAAAGATTCTACTTGGGTTGGCATTCTAGTATAGTGAACCAGCCCACTGCTTGTTCACTAAAATGCGAATTTGTGCTCAGGGAGGTGAAAAGTAGCGAAGTTGCTTTATCGTTACTTTGCAGGCAAAGCGCATTTACGCTAGCGATGCCTAATTTGCATACAGCGCGAAGTTGAAAGTATAATAGAAGTATATGTTACAGCCACTACATTACATTACACAAGCCCAGGAAACCTTTAAAAAATTAAATAAAGTTGTCCTATTGCCCTAAATATGTGCCCCCTGTATAGTTGAGTTGCCATATGTTAGGAAATGTAGAGGGGAAAGGAGGGTAACCCCACAAAAAATGATGCTGTTTTTCAGATTATCACCCTAAAAAAGTAAGACGCCAGTGTTTTTTTGGGACTTAAAACTCCTATCTATTTTATTGAACTTTGCCAGGTAACATTCAGTAAAATGGTCATCTTAGTGAATTAGCGTAGTTACGTCCCTTCATCAGTGCGCAACTTTGTCTGGCATAAGGGTGTGAAGTTGTGCTAGTCTACCTACTTCGCTAGCGAATTTTTGCCAGGGACACTGTTAGTAAATTGGTGAAGTTGCGAAATGACGTCACACTGGTGAATAAGCGCTAGACGTTTCGCTCTTTAGTGAATTTGCCCCAATATGTTTAAATGTTGAGTGCAGAGGATCTTTTGTATTTTGTCTATGTGAACAGTTGAAAGGGGAGCATCTTGGCTTCCTATCTCGTTTAGATGACACACCTAAAAGGCAATTGAAAAAGTGGCAAGAAACTTTACAAACTGACATCTCACAAGAAGATTGGGAATTAGCCCTAAAATCCTTAAAGAAAGCATCCCATTGTGTTTCACATCAGGAGAACTGGATCAAAATGGTTTGGCAATGTTATATGACGCCTGAAAAAAATATCCAAATTTGATAGCAGAACAACACCTTTGTGCTGGAGGAACTGTGGCCAAACAGGCTCATTGGACCATATTTTCTGGCACTGCCCTAAAATTACACCAATATGGGAAGAAGTAGAAAAAGTTTTACAAAAATTACCAGTTAACCTTACTCATATCCCCCCAGGTATGGCTTTGTTACACTTGGGAATCAGGGACCTGCCCAAGAGAGAAAGGCTCATATTCCATCATATATTTGTAACCACAAGACTTCTAATTGTTGATAACTGGAAATCTCCATATGTTCCAAAAATTACTGAAATTCTGAAAAAAGTGGATTTCAACTTGACAGCTGAGAAGTCTTGGGCTGTTAAATATGGAAATCTACAGTCCTTTCTTGACAGGGCGAGTCTTTGGTTGTCAGTGTATCCTGCATCCAATTGATCAGAATTTTAGATCTCTCACTAGCTACATTTACTTTGATCCTGCAATGCTTAAACAACTGGTCATTATAGCTAATTCTCCTATCCATATACTCAGTGACATGTCCCGTTAGACAATCCCTGTTCATTTGTTTAATATTTGATTACTTATGGTTATCGATATAAACTAGTAAGGGATAGAACTTCACATTAGTATCCCTTAATATAGTAGACATATCTACAAATAAAATAATAAGTAAAGTTTATTAGTTACAAGGACTCAAATGCACTGCATATATCCTTAAAGGAAGCGAATATTTCATAAGAATGTTTCAATGTATAATTACAACTATTAATCAATTCTTTATACATTAGTTCAGACCTGGGCCGTTTTTCTGTTTTTATCTTGTGATGTAAACATTTTACAGTTATTAACAAGATATGTCATATTTATGACTGTATGTTCTAAAATTTCAATAAAAATATTGAAACCTATCTCGTTTAGACTATTGTCAATCTCTTACTAACTGATCTATCTGACTCCCACCTCTCTCCCCGTCAATAAAGCTTAAACTCTGCTAGCACGATCCTCCTGCTCTCTCCTAAGAAGGAATCTGTTCAACCCCAACTGAAATCTCTAACATGGCTGCTTGTTAATCAAAGAATAGCATATAAAACCTTTCTGCTACCATCCAAACCCTTTCACCCATCTGCTCCACACTACATTTCTTCACTTGTCTCACTATATTTTCCAGGTTGTGGTCTCTGATACTCTCAACGCTACCTTTTTTCCTACCATCCACATCCACTGCCACCAATTTGAATCATTGCTGCTCCTTAGCTCTGGAATTCCATCTCTGAATTCCTCCATAAGCAGTGCTCTCTCAATCTCTTCAAGAAAAAGGTAGTCTAGCTTAAGTGCTCTGTGTTAAGAGACATAGCGGTAAGGAGGTCCCTGCCCCATAGAGCTTACAGTCTAAATGGATGGGAGGCTAACATACAGGTACAAATTGAAGATGAAAAAGTGCACATGGTAAAACATAGTCAGTAGGCACAGGACTAGGCTAATATGAACATCTTTTCTGAAAGGACCCACTATTAAGAGGTGAGAATGTTGAAGGTGCCAATATGACACACCGTACATGGTGGGTACAAATTCAGTCTGTTGGTGTGCCATTTCACCGTCAAGAGCAAATTTGTGTACACCCAGAATAGTGCACCATATATTTGCACATAGTAGCAATGGGGAGTAGCCTTGCTATGGGCAAAAACGTCACCCCATCCCATTAAGAAGATGAACTGTTTGTTTAGCTGCCGTGTACAGATTATTTCACTGAGATTAAATTAAGATTCAATCAACTTTCCTGCATTTCCTGATTTTCCAGTAAGGTTTCGACTCACAGAAGTACTCTACAAGATTATTTTACATTTTCAAAATGTGACACAGTGTTACAAAACAGCTGTTGGAACGTTAAGTTTGAGACCAATTAAAGCAGAGCAAAGCATGTCCTGCAATTATAGGACTCAGAAAGTTTTACAAATAAACATGCACTTTACTGAACAATACAGACAAAACCCTAAGGGCACTAGCACATAGACAATTTTCAGTCACTTCAGATGTCTTATGAAAACTGATATATAATATGCTGACAGTTCCTTTAAATGTGATTGTTTGGATATAATACAAATTATGGTAAAGTGGTGGGTCTCATGTATTAAACAATGGACACCTGTAACTCTTTGCTCTTCCTAAATGGACCTGAAAGAGTTGCACCTTCCTATGAATACAGCATAAGTGGTGGGTTGTGGGACTGCCTACATGCTACCTCCACATGCCACTTGTGAATACACTGCTGGCAAATACAAGCACCACTGTGTTCACAAGATGAACACTACTCTCTGTGTTCTGTTTTTAAGTGCAGAGGCTTAAGCAATTTTGCATCATTTAGTCCCTGGAGCAAATTTCACACGTCTTCGCTGTTTCACAACATTTTCTACTGTTTCACTCATGATTTCTTAAAATAGATTTGTTTATATAGCCATTATTCTTAAATACAATGTACTTATTCTTAAAAATACAATGTACTTTTGAAATTAAAATTTAATTATTTTTAAGCCTACCCTTTAAAAAAAAAGAAAACAAAAATCCTCATTGTCTTTCAAAATACAATGTACTTTTGAAATTAAAATTTAATTATTTTTAAGCCTACCCTTTAAAAAAAAAGAAAACAAAAATCCTCATTGTCTACTGAATTGTGATTTTCTAGCCATTTAAGTACTAGTGTGAGGGTAGATTTTGTTTAGCTAAAGATACAACTGGCATAATATCCCAGAATTCTCTTCCTGGTAAAAACAGCGAGTGTATTTTTGATTTAATTAAAAGGTCTCAGTGATTTTGTTGAATGCTAATGGGAGTGACCTGATACCTTTCCCATTTTGAGATGTGTTTATTTTTATATACAGAAAGGGGAGAATGGAAAAGAATAACATTTAGAAATGCCTTTTGAGGGAACTGGAGCTTTGATACACATCCTTTTAAACACATTTTTAAAATCGGGTTTGCAGAATTTGATAGTGTTAAAGTAATGCTTAATTTGTATGAGGTCATAAAATCCAGCTTCAGGAAGGGCAAACTTTTTTGTTATTCCAAGTAAATTTTAAGGCAATTCTAAAAGTACTGAACTCCACTGTCCAGTGTTAGAATCAGAAATAAAGGCAATAAAGGTTTATAGTATACCATATTGAAAGGCACATACCCCAAGCAAAATCTCTTCAATCTATGTGCTGCCTTTGGCTTGCTCAATGAGTTTATATTACTGGTTTATAACTTATATTTTGCAGAGACTTTATGTGGTTTGGAATATTTGGGAGATAACCTGGAGCTTCCTGGTGCTGCTAAAACCCTGCTCCCAAAACAAATTCCAAACACCATCAACTTCATCCATGTGCTTAGAAACCTTATATAGAGGAATCTACTGGTAGATGACGTTATAGATATTCTCTACCACTAGTCACTGATCTTAACCTTTGAGGCAAGCCTCATGATTTAGGATAGGAACCTTTAAACAAAAAGTGCCAGTATTAAAGGATCTGAGAAGGAACAGCTATTTTGATAATCCTTATAAAAAAAAACAAATTTTTTCAAGACATAAAGATACCTTCTTAATAGTGGAATTCCTGTTACAGTAGCAATATAGTATTGCTTTTATCATGCAGCTTTTGCTGTAAATAATCAATCACTGTATTCTTCCTCTCCAAATAATGAGTGTTTTGTGAAATCCCTTAGACACTTAAGATCAAATTGATTATTGAGGCTGCTTGATTTATGTTTCACCTACAACTATCCCCAGTGTGCTGTAGATGGGGCAAATTGCTCAATTTAACAGTGTTGCTGTTGTAGTTAAATGTATACAGGTATATTTCAAAGAAAAGTAAAAGAAAAAACATTTCTGGGACCAAGAAATATATTTATATTACAACTTTCAATTTCTTTCTATTTTTTACTCTAAAATATAAAAAATACTCAAAACTTGAATGGGAGGTTATTTAAGAAAAAATTAAAACGTCTAATATTTGATCAAATAGTCCCGACCCGTTAATTTGAATCAAATTTAAATTGAATTCAAATCAAGTCTTCCCTCAGGAAGGCATTTAACATATCAAAAGGGTTATCGAATTGGGGGATTTAAATTTGAATGTGTGAATTTTGACACCAACCATTAATAAATCTGACACTTAGGGGCCAATTTACGAAATTTACATGAAATGATCGAAGTTCGATCGAATAACAATCGTATGAATTTTTCGTGAAATCATAAAGTCAAATTTGCCCTCTTCGATCATCAGATATTTGATCATTCAATGATCGAAGGATTTAAAATTTTAAAGTTATTCGACTGCCTACTTCGCCAGATTGAACCTACCTAATTGTAATAGAAGCCTATGGGAAGCTGCCCATAGGCTTCTGAGGCTAAGTCCTGCTCGAATACCATTCGTACGATCGTAGCGTTCGATCGTTCTGATGGTACGAATTTTTCGGACTCTCTAAGGAAATTTTCGTGAAATCGAATGATTGGTATCCGATTGTATGAATTCATCGAGAAATCGGATATCGAGCAAAATGATAGCCTAAAACTATTCGATAAGCATTCGATGGTCGAATACTTATCGAATTGCGAATTTGGTCGAGCTAATTATGGGGGATAAAAGTAAATTTGCCCCTTAATGCTTAATCCTAAAATTGCAAAAATCTAAAAGGAAATCCACACAGTGGATTACCGTGTAAACATCTGAATATACTATTCCTTTACTTGTACTGTACATATAAATACCTCATGTTTCAGTAATGGAAATGCTCATAATTTTACAAAAGTAGCATTAGCTTCATAGTTATTTGAAAATTAATTTATTTCCATTAAAAATACTAAATTAATACAAAATTATTTTCAGATTTTCTTGTAATTTGCTGTCCTCAATTGGAATACGCTAATATTAGTACATTAGTAAAAAAGGAGTAATTTACAAACCTCAGGAGCACAAGTTCAAGAATGCTAAGAGACAAAATATTGTGCCCCTTAGTGCTCATTTACACAGCACAGTGTAGCTGGGGTTACTGCTTTTTGCACTTGGTGCCAGATCTAAAATGCAATGCTTCTTGCAAAGAGTAGCATCAGGAGGCATACACAACCCTGTCCTTATTGCATGCCTAAGTACAGGTAAGGTAACAACAGGGCCCACATATGCCTCTTGCTGCTTCATAACATACTGTACACCTTTGAGTGACAATTCAAGAAGCACTCCAAAGGCCTGTGGCTGTTTGCACAATGCTCCATGCAGTGGGCAAAGCACAAAAAGCCAATTGTGCCCTTTATTTTCACTTTGCACAATGGGACATTGTAAATGATCTTTAAGGACTCTCACACCTGTGTTATGTTTTGGTAGCCGAGAATGAGGAGGGTACAGTATAACTGCTTTATTAACAGATGGTGCTTGTGTAACTGCGTTGACATGGTCAGGCCGTAATCCATCTTGTGAAATTATATGA
>CM044442.1:58019698-58039001 GCA_024363595.1 Xenopus borealis
CATCACTATTGCTGAATAATTTTTCTGAATTTGGGTCAACCTGCGGTAAAATGGCATGGGCTGTTGGTCAGGGTCTGGTAATTGTGACATGAGGGCAGACGCCTGGGATGGCGTAAAAGTAACATATAAAAGTGGGGCCCCTCTTATACCTTGTATCCCCCCCCTGTGTCCTCTTATCTCATGTGGGTCAGTTGGTGGGGCACTAGGGGAAGTATCGCCTGGGTCAAATGCAGGCATTCCATGACCCCAACTTTGAGGGGTTGTGACGTGGGGGTATTTGAACTGGAGGCCCTTCATATCTCGGGGGTCCGGTCTATATGGAGTAGTCTCATCTATGGTATTCCACATGCCCCTGGGGGTTTCTCCGGCTCTAAGTTGTGCTACTCTAGAATGGATCTTTTGGGCCTCCTCCATGAGTTTCTTTCTAACGGTACCTAACTGGTCAACCCCAGGGGTGGTTGAGCTGATTCCTGTCTCATCCTCATCATCAACAGCTGATTCCCCCCCTACAGCGCCCTCAGTACTGCCCCCCGATATCATGATATGTGCTAGACCTGGGGCCGGGGTGTAAAACTGTCCATTTGGGGTCAAAACTGGATATAATGGCGTGAACACGCCCTTACCCTGAGAGTCCATGTGACCGTCAATGGGGACAACGGCTGTATTGGGGGGGCTGACAGAGGACTGACTTTCTGTGGCGTTAGCGGTTTGGTCAGCGGTGGTTTTTTGTTGTTGCTCGTCTTTATAGTGTGGTGGCGGGGCACTGACCATGCATGGGAAAGTGGAATCTTCATGGTATAGATATTTAATTTTCCCGTCTGATTGAATAACTCTTTGTTCTGACCAACCTTCCCTTTGTAAGCCCCTTGATACTCTGGACCAGGCCTCCGCACTGGGTAAAAGACCCTTATCAATCAGTAGGCCTCTTTGTTCCTTTACAACACAATGCCAGATGTCTGGCTGCAGTCTAGGACCGTGGGGGTTTAAATCACTCATTTTCGCCAATTTCCCATAGTCATCAATTGGTTTCTTTCCCTCTCGGCGTTTGACTAATTCAAACGCTGAGACCCCTTTTTTGTCGCCTCCGCCCTTCCCTCCCCCTTTTGATGCATTTTGGCCCATTACTTATTCGACTTTGGATGCTTACGAGACTTTGGATGCTTACTATAAGGTGGGGGCGGATCGGTGGGTGGGGGCTCGGTGACTGTGGACGTTGTGGACGTCCGCAGGAATAACTCTGCCTGTTCTAAAGTTTGTTTTGCAATTTTTACTTTACGCTTAATATATTCTTCTATTTCAGTATCACAATAATCAGTTGGTGGGTGACGGACACACACACTGGGTGCGTAACCGTTTTCGAAAGCAATTTTCCTCACCTCAAATAATTCATTGCCCCTATTTTCTGCCAAGTGGACCGGGAAATGGGTATTAAGGCGATATGTGGGACCGTGATATTTATGAGCCTGGGCGATTTCCCAGGGGAGAGATGGGCCTCTTCCTAACAGAGGTTCAGGGAACCCACCGTGTTCTAAACCAATTAATGACCAACCCTTTTCAGTTAGTCCAAAAATTAAACCACACATACATTCCGGACATGACATACCCTCAAGTCTGGTGGCATTGGAACAACCTTACTAGAACTTGGCTTCTATGTGGACAGAGATAGATCTGACTCCACGTACTGTACGTGCTAGTTTCTCTGACTTGATCTCCCGAGATTTCTCTGAATCTTCACGGGCCTTGACCAGTCCTACTATGATACACACACCTTGGACATATAGACAACCTCCTCTTGAGGATGTCCGGTTTGTCTAATCGCTGAAATACGCTCAATTCAACAAAACCCTGGGAGTACGTTGCTCACTCAGGGAGACAAACCCCTATTCGTGCCCACCCTATATGTATACCCACTGTATTCTGCCACCGGTAGCCTTTTCTCTCCTACCTTACCGCTCACCAGAAAGAGAGTAACACACAACAAAACACAAACTGGGCAACAGATACTCTTATACAGGTTTAGGTAATTGGCATGAGGCAAGCTATACCTGTCTTTGCTAACTGTCAAAAGTCGAAATGAACACTGGATTCTAGCAATAGTAGGCAGAGGCTTGACACAGGCAAGAGACTAATAACATAGGTCTTACCTGTGTCCCGGAGGTGATCAGTCTCCGTCCTTCCCGCTATTGGCTGACCAGAATCCTGGGCATCGGCTGATGGTCAGTTAGAGCCTCATGCCCCACGTTGGGCGCCAGAATTGTAGTGGACAGAATATTGTCCTGAGAGTATCTGTCCCTTCCTGATTAGTTGTAATGGTTATTCAGCCTAGACTGATACGAAGAAAGATACTGACACAGGTGTTCAGTATGCAAAATGCTTCTCTTCTGCTTTATTGTAAGTCACACAGAGTTATATAGGTTAAGTGGGGGTTGTTGACAACCCCGGATGCTTGGAAGCTTGTGGTTAAGCTACATTTCTGCTTTGGAAATTTACAAGTAGAAAAAGCGGTATGGAAAGTTACAAACAAAAGGGTCTCTAGTGAGCATATTCAAGCGTGTCGTCTTCAAGATGCAGGTGCAGACTGGGCCAACCGCAAACTGCCATGGTCCTAGTAAACAAGTCTGTATTTTTGAAGAGGTTCCTCTTTAGTTACTTCCTAGCTGCAGTACTATATGATATATGTTGGGGAAAACAGCTTGAGCAAGGAAAATGATTATATTCAGCAGTATACAGTAAAATAGACGTTTTAAATGATAGCAAAGCATAATAAGGTGACCAGTCCACCACAGTATCATCGGCAAACATAGATACACTGCTTACAATTCTCTTACCTAAGTCATTAATGAACAAATTGAATAGTGATGGGCGAAACGGCCGCGTTTCGCTCCGCCGAAAAATTTGCGAATTTCCAGAGAAATTCGCAAATTTTTCGCCGATTCGCGAAACGAGTCGCGCGTCAAAAACCGCGTCGTTTTTGACGCACGACGCGTCGTTTTTTGACGCGTCGCGTCATTTCCGACGCGTCGCGTCATTTTCAATGCGCGTCGCGTCAAAAACGACGCGCGACTCGTTTTTGCGCGATAATTTTTTTTGCGCTAATTTTTTTGCCAGTTTCGCGAATTTATTCGCCAGCAGCGAATCGCGGGAATTCGCCGCGAATTCGCCCCTGGCGAATAAATTCGCCCATCACTAAAATTGAATAAAAGTGGGCCTGATGCCCCCAAATCAACTATATCATCATCACAGATGCAGCCTAGAAAGTAGTTGCACCCATACTATTATTTTTTTTTTCTGTCCCATACCTACAGAAATCACAAACTTTATCCTTAGTTTTTTCTGTCCCATGCTTTCAAAATCACAAATTTAGTCCTCATTTACTCAAGACAGTGAATGTTCACAGCATTCATACACTCTGCACTTCATTGCAGTTTAAAATTATGCTGATGTAGAGTACAGGTGGTAAGTACTGTGCTCTACTGCACACTGTACCCTACACAACAAATTATTAGGAGAGGGAATACCCTACCTGCCCCTCATGATTACAAGGTTCAATAATAGTGTGGACACCTTTAATTTCAACAACCCAGGATACAGTACATATTAAAAGATTAATGATAAGCCCACAATATCATTCCTCAAATAGATTGCTGTTAGAATTTTGTTTTGCATACATTAAATTTCAAATAAATTCTAGCCATGAAAAACATCATATTACTGCATAACACATTGCAAAACTGCATATTGAGTAAACAGCTTTGCTCAAGCAGGACTTGCCATTTACTGTAAAACCCACTGAACCCCTTTGGATCATTAGAGTATTACCATTCCAAAATAATATTTAAATTGCATTGTTCCTTGTTCCTCAACAGAACTCCTTGATGATATATACAATACAATATACAAATATATTGGTAAAAAAGGCATTGGCAATTTAACCCTTTAAGTGCCAGCAGAATTTCACATTTTGATTACGTGAAATGACAGCCGTTTTTGAAACATTTGTGCTCTCTCATTTTAGGGGCATTTTCTGAAGGGGAAGCCTATAGTTTACCTAGGAAAACTATACATTGTTTTTTTTGGGAGGAAGAGAGCTTTATAAATCTGCCTGAGTTTTCATGTATTTCCACCTCTGCAAAAAGATTTACAGCTCTAAATACAAAAAAATTCCTATTTTTCACAATATATGCAGTTATACCAGAAAAATATTTCATTTTATGCATGAAAATCCAACTGATTTGGAAAGCCTCATGTCTCTAGAACGTGTCAATACCAGATATGTATAGTTTTAGGGAGAATTAGGACTTCTGTACAGCAAAAACTCCCTGTAGCACATTACCGAATTTGGAAAGCACCAAGGCAGATTCCAAGGCCGTAAAATCCTGAAACAGTACTGTATGTTTACCCAAAAAAAAATACCTTTTTGGAAAGCACACACAGGGATTCTAAAATGGGTAACTATGTCTTTCTACTCCTAACTACCAAACATCAAAGCTTTTCTGAACGTAGCGGTTTTTATAAAAATTTTACAAAATTTTGAAAAATCACTTCAGAGGATTTATTTTGCTGCTCTGGATATCCCACACTGTATTAGGTACCAAGTAAAAACACCCTGAATATGATTGCCATTAGTCCACTGAACAGTTTGATGGCCATTGTGCATAGGTTTACCAAAGTATCTGGCATTTAGAGACCCCAATATAAAGTTAGCGCAACCAAATTGTCCAGGAGTTTACTTCAACTAATGAAAAATCAGCACATTAACTGCAATTTTTGTGGGGTAAAACACAGAAATATAGCCACAAATCCATATATTTTTGGAAAGTACACATTCTACCGATTCTAAAATGGGTACCCATTCCTTTCTGCTCCAAACTACGGAGTCGCAAGGCTTTCCCACAATTGTCTGTTTTGGTGAAATATCTGAAAATTGCCTCAAAGCTTCAACTTTCCAGCATCATAATGTCCATGTATCCTTACCAGCATAAAACATGCTAAATAGGAGCACAGGGGTCTACTAAACAGTTTGATGGGCAATATGCATAGATATACCTCACTATGTGGCACACGGAGACGCCTAAATGACAATAGTGTATATGAATTTTCACGGCTAAAGCATTATGTGATATAAGATTGTCAGGATCACGCCACCCGGAGGCTTATCTTAGCTCCGGGCGGCGCATCCTCTCTGTCCAGCGTCCTATCCACAATAGCGGTGCCCATAGCCGCCACGTGGATAGCGGCACCGGGTAGTGACGTCATCGTGTCGCGCCTGACGCGATGACGTCACGGCGCCCGTTTTGGAGCCAAATTTGAATATTTAAAGCGCCATTGGACGCCATTATGGCGCCCAATTATAGGACCTTAATGCTATGTTCCTTGCCGGTGCTGTGTTATTGGATCCTTTAACCCCTAAGCTTCCTCCTTGGTCCACTACTTCCCCTGGGCGCCTATACGGCCTACCCGTGACATTATAATTGGGCCATGGACCCCACTGAGGAAGCTGCACAAAGACTTCGGACGAGCACTACGCGGTTTGATGAGTCGCATGGACAGCTACGAAGCACAGCAGTCTAATTATGGCTTAGCCCTAACGGCCTTAATGGACAAGATGGCTGTTTCTCTGCCAGCCTCTTCATCCGCTTCGACTCGATCTCCGGAGCCTTCTTTCCATTCCTCTGAGCCACGTATTCCTGCGCCTCTTCTCTACGGTGGCGATCCTCAAGCCTGTAGAGGATTCCTGAACCAGTGTGAGATCCAGTTCACGTTAATCCCCAGTCAATTTTCTTCTGATCGTGTCAAGGTGGATTACATTATTACCCGTTTGACCGGAAAAGTTCTTGAGTGGGCATCACCCCTGTGGGAGAAGAAGGATCCCTTAATTGATAATGCTAATGCCTTTGTTTCTGAGTTATGGACTATTTTTGACGCTCCTGGTCGTGTCACGTCTGCTTCCTCGCGGCTAATGCAGATTCACCAAGGGACTCGGACGGTGGCCGATTATGCCGTGGAATTCCGTACCTTAATTGCCGAGACAGGTTGGAACAACGAAGCCTACCATGCTGCTTTCTATAATGGCCTCTCTATCCGCCTGAAGGAAGATCTTGTCTCCCGTGAGCTACCTACTCGTTGGGAAGATCTTGTGGCTTTGGCCATTAAGGTGGACACTCGCTTGAGAGAGCACCAAGCAGATAAGGACCGTGCCAAGAATTTCCAACCTCCTCCAGTTCCTCGTTTCCAAAGATCTTCGTTTCCTAGTGTACCTCCTGCTACAGTACCTTCGCTTTCCAATCCTCCTGGGACCCAGGCTGATGAACCTATGCAGTTGGGCCGTATCCAGCTCTCTGTGCAAGAGAGGTTCAGAAGACGCTCAGGAGGCCTTTGCCTTTATTGTGGGGAGAGTAATCATTTTGTCAAAGATTGTCCTGTGAAGCCTAAAGTACCGTACCCTCAGAGTAAGCTAGGGACATCGCAAGTGGCTAGCGTCACCCCTGGTTGCCAAGCAAAAACTCACCAAGTGCTTCTCCCTTTACAGATCCAGCTTCCCCATAAGACTGTTCAAGTATCAGCCTTTCTGGATGGTAATTTCATGGACCTTGCTTTCGCTAAAGATAATGGGATTCCTTTATTTCCTATGCCCTCACCCCTACGGGCATTTGCCATGGATGACAAGCCTCTCGCTACAGCCTTGATTTCCCAAACCATGGGTGAGTTACTCCTGCTGATCGGGACTTCACATTCTGAGATCATCTCTTGTCCCTCATCTCCTTTCATTCTGGGGTTACCGTGGTTACATTTGCATAACCCTGCCATTGATTGGTTCTCTGGTCAAGTCTCCCGTTGGAGTTCGTATTGTCAACGTCATTGTCTTCATGCTACTCCCAAGTACCAGAACTCTGCTTCCCTGATGGAAGAAAATCCTTGTTCGCAGTCCACCGTGGTGGAGCATCTCCCTTCCAGAGTCATTGCTTCTTTGTCGCTCCACTCCTCCGTGTTGCCTGATTCCCAGCTGGCTTCTACCCCCGAACCAGCCAACCCTCTACTCCTAGGTCTACAGAGGACTTCACTGCCTCCAGCTCCTGAAGGGCTTCCCCAGCAGCCGCCGCTGCCTATTGCTCCTGAAGGGCCTCCCCAGCAGCCGCCACTGCCTACTGCTCCTGAAGGGCTTCCCCAGCAGCCGCCGCTGCCTATTGCTCCTGAACGGCTTCCCCAGCAGTCTCCGCTACCTACTGTTCCTGAGGGACTTTTCCTGCAGCCTTTGCGGCCGACTACTCCAGTGGACTTTCCCCGACAGCATCCGCTGTTTCTAGTCTCTAAGGAGTCTCCTTTCCTGCATGTGCTGCCTATACCCATTCCTGTTTATCTTCCTGCCTATGTTATTGTGTTTGATTCTTGTTTTATTGTTGTGCATTGCTCTGTTTTTTCCACAGTTCCTGTCCTGGTGGTCCTGGGGCCCCCCGTGAGGAGGGGGGTACTGTCAGGATCACGCCGCCCGGAGGCTTACCTTAGCTCCTCGCGCGTCCTCTCTGTCTGCCCATAGCCGCCACGTGGATAGCGGCGCTGGGTAGTGATGTCGTTGTGTCGCGCCTGACGTGATGACCTCACGGCGCCCATTTTGGCGCCAAATTTGAATATTTAAAGCGCCATTGGACGCCATTACAGAGACCCTAAAAAACCATATATTCTGACGAAAGTGCACATTCTGACGAATCCAATATGGGTACATATGTGTTTCTACTGCAAACTGACAAACTGAACGTAACGGTTTTTATCAAATTTCAGAAAATCGTCACAAAGCTTGGATTTTACCCCATTATATGCCCCACATTTCGTAACTTATCAGCGTAAAACATCCTAAATATGAACGCCAGGGGACTACTGAAAACTTTGATGCACAATATGCATAGATATACCACACTATGTGGCTCACGGAGACGCTCAATGACAATAGTGTTTATGAATTTTCACGGCCGACGTGCTGGCTGTTGCAATATAAGCACCCGGTGTGTGTATTATGTGACATAAGACCCCCTAACAGTACAGAGACCCCAGAAAACCATATATTTTCAGAAAGTACACATTCTGACGAATCCAATATGGGTAAATATGTGTTTCTACTGCAAACTGCCAAACTGCAAAGCAATGCTGAACATAACGGTTTTTATAAAATTTCTGAAAATCGTCACAAAGCTTGAATTATATGCCCCACATTTTGTAACGTATCAGCATAAAAAATCCTAAATATGAACGTCAGGGGTCTACTGAATACTTTGATGCCCAATATGCATAGATATACCAAACTATGTGGCGCACTGAGACCCCCAAATGGATATATAGTAGATAAAATTTATTAAAACATATCTTTTTGGAAAGCACACATTTTACGGATTCTAAAATGGGTAACTATGTCTTTCTACTCCTAACTACCAAACATCAAAGCTTTTCTGAACGTAGCAGTTTTTATAAAAATTTTACAAAATTTTGAAAAATCACTTCAGAGGATTTATTTTGCTGCTCTGCATATCCCACACTGTATTAGGTACCAAGTAAAAACACCCTGAATATGATTCCCATGAGTCCACTGAACAGTTTGATGGCCATTGTGCATAGGTTTACCAAAGTATCTGGCATTTAGAGACCCCAATATAAAGTTAGCGCAACCAAATTGTCCAGGAGTTTACTTCAGCTAATGAAAAATCAGCACATTGACTGCAATTTTTGTGGGGTAAAACACAGAAATATAGCCACAAATCCATATATTTTTGGAAAGTACACATTCTACCGATTCTAAAATGGGTACCCATTCCTTTCTGCTCCAAACTACGGAGTCGCAAGGCTTTCCCACAATTGTCGGTTTTGGTGAAATATCTGAAAATTGCCTCAAAGCTTCAACTTTCCAGCATCATAATGTCCATGTATCCTTACCAGCATAAAACATGCTAAATAGGAGCACAGGGGTCTACTAAACAGTTTGATGGGCAATATGCATAGATATACCTCACTATGTGGCACACGGAGACGCCTAAATGACAATAGTGTATATGAATTTTCACGGCTAAAGCACCCTGGTGTGTGCATTATGTGATATAAGATCCCCTAACAATACAGAACCTAAAAAACCATATATTTCCAGAAAGTGCACATTCTGACAAATCCAATATGGGTACAAATGTGTTTCTACTGCAAACTGACAAACTGTAAAGAGATGCTGAACGTAACGGTTTTTATCAAATTTCAGAAAACATCCTAAATATGAGCGCCAGGGGTCTACTGAAAACTTTGATGCCCAATATGCATAGATATACCACACTATGTGGCTCACGGAGACGCTCAAATGACAATAGTGTTTATGAATTTTTCACGGCCGACGTGCTGGCTGTTATAATATAAGCACCCCGGTGTGTGTATTATGTGACATAAGACCCCCTAACAATACAGAGACCCCAGAAAACCATATATTTTCAGAAAGTACACATTCTGACGAATCCAATAGGGGTAAATATGTGTTTCTACTGCAAACTGCCAAACTGCAAAGCAATGCTGAACATAACAGTTTTCAAATTTCTGAAAATCGCCACAAAGCTTGAATTATATGCCCCACATTTTATAACGTATCATCATAAAACATCCTAAATATGAACGCCAGGGGTCTACTGAACACTTTGATGCCCAATATGCATAGATATACCAAACTATGTGGCGCACTGAGACCCCCAAATGGATATATAGTAGATAAAATTTATAAGGCAAAACAAAATAAGGCAGTAAAGAGTGAAATGCAAAAAAATCCAATAAAACCACAAAAATCAATGTTTTTTTCCCAGACTAGTATAATCGGCCGTCAGAATCACAGTTTGAATATTTTAGCTGGGCCAAAGAGATTATACAGCTAGAAACAAGTGAAAACGACATATGCAGAGCTGAAAATGCAATAAAATGGCTAAAAATTCAATAAAATGGCTAAAAATGCACCAACATACCCAAAATTCCAATATGATCACCAAAATAACATACAAAAGGTATTGCACAGTATGTTTAGCGAATACGCTATTCGTAATGGCAATTAAACATTTTTTTCAGCCAAAAAAAGAGACGATGCGATAAGAAAAAAAAAAAAAAAGCCACAATGCCATGTATGTGCGTGTGCGTGTGTACAATTGGTAAATGACATGTTATGTGCGCGTGTGTGTGTGCATGTGTCTGTGAGTGCAGTAAGTGTAAGTGACCCCCCATCCCAAAAAATGTATGTGTAAGTGTGAATCTAAGTGTGTATTACTGTAATAAGTGTGTGTTGGTTTGTTTGTGTGTGTAATTGTTGCACTAATCTGAAAAAGTTGCTGGAGATTGTTGCAGACGATCTGGAAGGGCCCCAGGAAGAGATCTGCGACGTGATTCCTGTCCCTGTGCTGTGGGGACGGAGCTGGACGGTGCAGTGCAGGCTGCAGCAGCAGGACACGTAAGTGACACGTGCCTGCTACTGTTTTGGGGCCCCTGGGGGATCACGCTCCAGGGGCCACTCAATCACTTGGTCTGCTTGTTGCCTAGGGGCAGGGGATTGAGGAGGAATGGAGCGAGCGGCTCTAACAGTCGCTCCTCTGCTCCAGAACCCGGTAGTGCTGCAGAACGTAGAATCTACGTTCTGTGGCATTTCAAGTTACATTTCCACAGAACGTAGATTCTAGGTTCTGTGGCACTTAAAGGGTTTAAATGCCACCCAACGTAGAATCTACGTTCTGTGACAAAGTAACCTGAAATGCCACAGAACGTAGATTCTACATTCTGCAGCACTTTCGGCTTTTAGAGCCGCTTGCTCCATTCATCTTTGATCCCCTGCCCCTAGGCAACAAGCAGGGCAGGGGATCGATTGCCCACAGGCCACCAAGGCAGAAGCAGGCACGTGAATTATACATGTCCTGCTGCTGCACTTGCTTCTGCTCCTCCCAGCACCGCCCCCTCCTTAGGAATTTGTGCAGAGTCGGCTGAGAGCTTCGTGGGACACAAAAACACCCACTTATTACACTATTGCACACTTAGATTCAGATGCAGCCACTTGGATTTGTGAGTTAAATGACTCAGGGTTAATTGAAGAAACTGTGTTATCTAAAGTTATCTTAACTCATTTAATGCATTTAACCTTTTCATTAGCGTACCAAAGCACCATTGTTTTCAATTGTGAACTCTTTAATTGGATGGGATGCTGTGACACAATATTCTGTGCTAAGTGGGATAAATGGGATAGATGAGTTACGTTATTCTGTGTCAAATGCACAATCCAAAGTGCCTTCATCTGTAGATATACTCACATATACATTTTTGGGGATTGGGGGGTCACACACACTTGCACACGCACATACACGCACATAACATGCATATAACACAATTTATCAATTGTACACACACATATGCACATATGTTGCTTTATGTATTTTTTTTCTTATCGCATCGTTGTTTTATTGGCTGAAAAAATGTTTTATTGCCATTGCGATTAGCGTATTCGCTAACCGTACTTTGCAATACCTTTTGTATGTTATTTTGGTGATTATATTGCAATTTTTTGGATTTTGTTGCATTTTTATCCATTTTATTGCATTTTCAGTTCTGCATAGGTGTTGCTTGTTTTTTTCTGTCTGTAAAACCTATTTTGACAAACTAAAATATTCAAACTGTGATTCCGATGTCTGATTACACTAGTCTGGAAAAAAAATTATTTATTTTTGTGGTATTAGTGGATTTTAGTAATTTATTTGAATTTCACACTTTTCTGTCTTATTTTGTTTTACCTTGTAAATTTTATCTACTATATATACATTTGGGCATCTCCGTGCACGACAGTTTGGTAGATCTATGCATTTTGGGCATCAAAGTGTTCAGTAGACCCCTGGCGCTCATATGTAGGATGTTATGTTGACATGTTACAAAATGTGGGGCATATAATGGGGTGAAATTCATGCTTTGTGACAATTTTCTGAAATTTTATAAAAAACGTTACGTTCAGCATTGATTTACAGTTTGGAAGTTTACCTTAGAAACACATATTTACCCATATTGGATTTGTTTGAATGTATACTTTCTGAAAATATATGGTTTTCTAGGGTCTCTGTACTGTTAGAGGGTCTTATGTAACATAATACATATACCCGGGTGCTTGTATTGCAAAATCCAGCACGTCAGCCGCACAAATTTCTAAACACTATTGTCATTTGGGCGTCTCCGTGCCCCACATAGTTCAGTATATCTATGCTTAGTGGGCATCAAAGTGTTCAGTAGACCCCTGGCACTGATATTTAGGATGTTTTATGTTGATACGTTACCAAATGTGGGGCATATAATGGGATCAAGTTCAAGCTTTGTGATGATTTTCAGAAATTTGATAAAAACCGTTACGTTCAGCATTGCGTTACAGTTTTGAAGTTTACAGTAGAAACACATATTTACCCATATTGGATTTTTTAGAATGTGTACTTTGCATTCAGCATTGCTTTACAGTATGGAAGTTTACAGTAGAAACACATATGTACCCATACTGGATTTGTCAGAATGTGTACTTTCTGAAAATATATGGTTTTCTAGGGTCTCTGTACTGTTAGGGGGTCTTATATCACATAATGCACATACCGGGGTGCTTCAGCCGTGAAAATTCATATACACTATTGTCATTTGGGCATCTCCGTGCGCCACAGAGTTTGGTATATCTATGCATATTGCCCATCAAACTGTTAAGTAGACCCCTGTGCTCCTATTTAGAATGCTTTATGCAGGTAAGGATACATGGACATTACAATCCTGAAAAGTTGAAGCTTTGAGGCAATTTTCAGATATTTCACCAAAACCTGCATGAGTACCCATTTTAGATTTGGTAGAATGTGTGCTTTCCAAAATTATATGGTTTGATGGGTAAACCTATATTTCTGTGCTTTTACTTCACAAAAAAATCAGTCAATGTGTTGATTTTTCAGTAGCTGAAGTTACCCACAGGCCTATTTGGATGCGCTAACTTAATTTTGTGGCCTCTAAATGCCAGATACTTTGGTAAGCCTATTCACAATGGGCATCTAACTGTTTGGAGGGCCCCTGGTAACCATATTAATGGTGCTTTTTCTTGGTATCTAGTGATACCTGAGCGATATAATGCTGGAAAGTTTAAGCTTTGAGGCGATTTTCAGATATTTCACCAAAACCGACAATTGTGGGAAAGCCTTACGACTCAGTAATTTGGAGCAGAAAGGCATGGGTACCTATTTTAGATTTGGTAGAATGTGTACTTTCCAAAAATATATGGTTTTGGGGGGATAAAATCTATATTTCCATGTTTTTACACCACAAAAATTGCAGTCAGTGTGCTGAAATTTATTAGCTGAAGTAATGTCCTGGACAATTTGAATGCACTAACTTCATATTGGGGTCTCTAAATGCCAGATACTTTGGTAAACCTATTCACAATGGGCATCAAACTGTTCAGCGGACTCCTGGCAATCATATGCAGGGTGTTTTTTCTTGGCACCTAATACAGTGTGGGATATGCAGAGCAGCACAAGAAATCCTTTGAAGTGATTTTTCAAAATTTTGTAACATTTTTATAAAAACCGCTACGTTCAGACAAGCATTGATGTTTGTAAGTTAGGAGTAGAAAGACATAGTTGTCTATTTTGGAATCGGCAGAATGTTTACTTTCCAAAAATATATGGTTTTCTGGGGTAAACATAGTGTTTCAGGATTTTTTGGCCTTGGAATCTAAAGTATGCCGTTTTCTGCCTTGGTGCTTTCAAAATTCGGTAATATACTGCCGGGAGTTTTTGCTTTACAGAAGTTCTAAATCTCCCTAAAACTATACATATCTGGTATTGACATGTTTGAGAGACACGAGGCTTTCCAAATCAGTTGGATTTTCATGCGTAAAATGAAAGATTTTTCTGGTATAAATGAATATATTGTGAAAAATATGAATTTTTCATTTTTTTTGTATTTAGAGCTATAAATCTTTTTGCAGTGGTGGAAATACATGAAAATTCAGGCAGATTTAGAAAGCCAATTTTCTCCCGAAAAAAAGAATGTATAGTTTTCCTAGGTAAACTATAGGCTTCCCCTCAGAAAGTGCCCCTAAAGCGATAGAGCACAAATGTTTAAAAAAAACATCTGGCATTTCGCTTAACCAAAATGTCAAATTCTGCTGGCACTTAAAGGGTTAAAGCAATAATATACATTCTTCACATGACAAAGTCCTTGGTCCATGCAGGTAGTTTTCTGATTCTCTCAGTACACCTTATAGGTTCACTTTTTCAGGCCTATTGCAGTTGGCACCAGGAGTAGGAAAATGTCCTTCATCTAATGCAGCTTCTCCAAAGTCATATCTAGCAGGCACAAGACAACCTGCATTCCATATACATCCATCATATAGTTCATATGTGTATGGTCCACGCTGGTGTCTCACTTCAAGTGGTGTAGTAAATTTAGATTGTCCTTGTTTCAATTGTCCTGGTTACCTTGTACCATGTTTTCTGTCAGTATAAGCCTTGCATTTGGCTTGTTAACATTTGACAATGTCAGCAGTAGATTTTGTAGGCACAGTAGATTTTGTAGGCACAGTATTTTGTGGAAGTTTGATGTCTGCAACATGTAACTTAAAGATGCTTGGGTTGTTGTATGGCACATTGCTCTGTAGTTATGTAGGAACTCTGTTGTAAATACTTTCCAAGATTTCCCACTAAGATTTGCTCTCTGTAGTGCTTCTTTGAGAATTGTTCGATTTCTCCATTTGCTTGTGGGTAATACATTGCAGATTTCCTATGCACAATATTCCTTTCTCTCAGAAAAAAATCAAACTCAGATGAGACTAACTGTGGTCTGTTGTCTGATATTAACTCCTTTGGATTACCTTCTCTGCTGAAGACTGTAGACAGAAATGTTATTACTGTAGCTGATGTTATATGAGAAACAAATGCAATTTCAGGCCATTTACTGCAATATTCTATCAAAGTTATAGCAAATAGGCAGTCTATCGGAGCATCTGCAAAAGGACCCACAATAACAATAGCAAGTTTTTCCCGTGATGAATCAGGAAATGGTACTGACTGTAGTGGTGGTGTATGTGTTATAGCTGTTTTGTCATGATTCTGACAAGTAACACAAGAATGAATGTCAGTTGCCACATTGGCATCCATTGCTGATGACCAGTATAGTTCTTGTAGTCTTTGTTTTGTATGTACAATTCCTTGATGACGCTCATGTGCAAGTTGTATGAGCTTTTCTTGCAAGGTCTCTTGTACCAGTAAGCAGTGAGCTCCACAGACAACATACAGATGAAGCCACTTTGGATTGTGTGTTTGCCACAGAATAACTAAACACAGATTTCCCATTTGTCCCATTTATCACAGCATAACATCTAATTAAAGTGTTCACCATTATAGAAAAATGGTGCTTTGGAATGCTAATGAAAAGGTTAAATGAATTACATGAGTTAAGATAACTTTAGATAACACAGTTTCTTCAATTAAGCCTGAGTCATGACGCATTTAACACACAAATCCAAGTGGCTGCATCTGTAGCCATCTACTAAGGACAGTTCATGTCTAATCCTGTAGTAAGTTTGAAGATCAGGACTTCTCAGCATTTGGCCATTTGCTTTGTAAGATGTCCCATAGTTTTACTTGAATTGGACATGTAAGGCATGCTTGCTTAAAATCATAATATTTCAGTCAGTGCTACAACTTCTATGTCCTCATCCAGTGTATCAGAAGTTGCATGTAAAGGTAAACATGATGAACAATCTGCAGTAACATTTTTCAAACTTGGTTTGTATTGCATTATGCAGTTGAAATTCAGTAGCCTTGCTGACCATCTAGCTATACGCATTCCAGCTCTTCCTAGCCCCTTTGTTGTAAGTAGTGTAGTTAAAGGGCTGTGATCAGTGCATAAGGTAAATTTTCTACCCCATAGGTAGGTTCTCCATTTTCCTGTTGCTCAAACACATGCTAAAACTTATTTTTCAACAGTTGAATACTTATGCTCTGTCTCTGTCGCTCTGTGTTCTGGATGCAAATGCACCACCTTTCTCTGAATGATCAGCATGGATCTGTGTGAGAACTGCACCAATGCCATAGTCTGAAGCATCTGTAGTAACCATAGTGGGTAGTGCAGGATCAAATAAAGCTAGTTTTGGACTGTTCACAATTAAATGTTTCACTATTTCAAAGCTAAGTTGAGCAGTCTCTGACCAACCAGACTTCAAGTTCCACATAGAAGTGCTCTAAGTGGCTCCACAACTGAAGCACAGTTGGGAATAAACTAAGTATACCATGAAGTAAGACCTTGTAAGGTCTGAAAATCACATGGAGTTGGTGCTTGTGTAACAGCATTGACATTGTTAGGGCCAGTCAGTAATCCATCTTGTGAAATTATATGACCCAGAAATGACAGCTGAGTTTGTCTGAAGTGGCATTTGGAAAGGTTCAGTTTCAGAATCCTGCAGAATCAATACATTTCAGAAAATTTTCTAGGTACTTGTCATGAAGATCCGTAGTTGGAGCGTAGACTATTATATAATCCAAGTAGCATTGTAAACTAGGTATGTCATGGAGTATATAACACACCAGTCTTTGAAAACAACTCGGTGCTGAAGCCAGTCCACAAACCATCATGGGTGATAAATGCAGTGAGGTCTCTGCTTTCCTCATGCAGTAATACTTGATGATAAGAAACAAAAAATGAAATACCTCCATTTTTCTTCATTGTTACAACAATTGGGGAAACCCATTAGGAGGATTTTGATTTTTCAATCACATCTTTCTCTACCAATTACTTTAGTTCCTGTGCGACAGTCTCCCATATAGAGTCTGCAATCACCTCAATTTGTGGCATACTGGTTTTACATCTGGTCTCAACTTTACTTTGTGCACAAAATTCTTTGCATAGCCCAGTGAATTGCACTGTGGTGAAATTTTAGACACAGGATGTATGTCAGGCACTGATGCTGTAGTAATATGACCATCAACTAATTGTAGGTTTAATGCAGCAAAGAGATCCCTTTCCAGTATAGCAGTACCTTTAATGTAAAGGTCACATTTTGCAGTATTTGATTCAAATTGTACAGTCACTGGCAGGCAACCAATCACAGGGATTGGATCCTATAAGTAACTGATCAGTCCCAAGGCAGGTGAAACATGCATATCTTTTGCAAAGTATTTAAAGAAAATATCCTTTGGTCGTATAGAAACAGCTGAACCTGTATCAAGCATCAGGTTAGTGGAGTGTCTCTTGTTAGCACTGTTACGTTTGTAGTAGTGACTTCATGAACTATGGTAGATCTTAGCAAAATGACCAATCTTTTTGAATTTGCAACACTGCAAAAACAGCTTTTGCAGGACATGTAGCATAACACAATGTGTTGTGTTGAACCACAGTAAAAGCAGTATTTTTTATTTATATTTGCAGTGAATCCTTTTCCTTAGCACTGTATTTTGCCTGTGACTGTGCATTATTAGGCCTCAGTGCTGGATTCATAGTCTGTAGATTCCAGCAGTTCCCTGACTGAGAGTTTTAGCCTCTACCACTGCTGTTTCAATTTGGCTAGCAACTGTAATAGCCTTTGAAAGGGTTAAATCCTGCTGTAGGAGCAGTCTCTCTCTAATGCGTGGTGAAATTGTTTTTTATTTGGCTCCTTAGCATTTCATCTGTTAGAAGTCACAGGTAACAACCAGCTCTCTCAAAGCTGCTACAAATTGTTCTGTGTATTAACATTACCCACGTTGGAGGAATTTATATTTTTTAGCAACCACATTTATTCTTGGCACGACAAAGTTCTTTATAGCAGTAAATGCAGTTTCATAAGTCTTATCAGGTTATGGTAATGTATAGAATATACACTGTCCCTCTGCTCCCAAGCAGGGAATAAGTAAAGCACGCTTTCTAACAGCAGAAATCTTCCCTTGGTCAGCAGCAATAATCTAATTGTCAAACATACAGATCCTAACAGTAAAAGGTATGGTAGGCACACCTGGGTTTGGGAGAAAAGCTGCAGGCTGCTGTAGAGGCAGAAGAGACATATTGTTGCTAATTTGTTGTTTTGATGGGCGAAGATGAGTAGAGTATAACAGTGCTTTATTAGCAGGCTCATGCAGCTATTATACAACAGTATCAAACTCTTCACCTTAAGCAGTATAGACAGTACTGTGTATGCACAGTATAATGCATGTGCACAGTGACAGCTACAGGCCATTTGTATAAACACCACAGAGTTTTCACAGAAGTTATTGCTTGAGGAGTTAATAGTCCTTACCTTTTCACATATTAATTTAAGAGATCAAAGATAAAGAATTCAGAATAGAGATAAACATAGAAATGATGACATGAAATGAATGTAATAGTTTTAGTATTTTATTTTTTAATTTTTGTTGTTTTTGTTGTAAAATCCATGAGGATGCGAAAGTTTAGTCATTCAAGTTATGCATACAATTTGATAATAAAATTAGAATTTTAAAAGAACAAACCAAACCAGACAATGTTTAGTTTGGAGAACTGGTCTAATAAGGTATATACTTTGTGGTGCAACAGTTAAAAAAAAAAAAAAAAAAACCAAAATAAATAAGAAAATTATTATAGTGGCTCATTTCCTTTTGATCAGTAAAAATACTACCATTTTCACCACAGGTTCTAAAAAATGATAAAATTCATTATGAATTTAGGATATAGGCACACTGGACATATAGCACTTTTGTAGACAGGCAGTTTAAAGTGGCTACTATTTACTTGCATACTTATCCACTTTTAAGTATTTATGTATCTATTTATATAGCACCACAATAGTGAAGATCATGCAGGAAGCAGCAGTGAAGTCAATAGGCAACAACGTTTCTTATGTGCAGCAATTTGTAATGCACGCAATGTTTATTCTTGTGACAACTTTTTTGCCTCAGTAACTTTTTTGTATCTCTGACTATTTGTCCACATGCATACGTGCTGGCGGTTAAAGGCTCAGGGCGCCAAGAACGTACTATGTACGTTCTGGTGCGCAGAGTTAACTCTCTGCTTCAGCGGCTGTTTGCCGCCTCCGCAGAGAGTGGGGAAGGATGACAGCCCCCTAGGCAACAGTGCTAGGGGGCTGTCAAGTTGGATCTGCGACTAGATTGTCGCAGATCCGACTTCAAAGTAGCAGACACATCACAAGGAGCATCTGCTACTTCGCTTACCTGTTTCCTTCCCCTGCGGAGCCTCCCACACACTTCCTGCTGCGCAGAGGCTCTGCAAATACATGGATCAACGAACTCCAGGCGATCTCCTGCAAAAAAAGGTAAGTGCACTTTTTTTATACACTTAC
>CM044442.1:58072425-58083279 GCA_024363595.1 Xenopus borealis
GCATCTGATCCACTTGCTGTTTTGATTTCCCACTGATAGGATAAAATGCGCACACATTTACTTTACCCATTACATACAATGGCAGCGTGACTATGGGATGACTATTTTGACCCCTAATTACGCAATTTTATCCCTGTATTGTCCCTTATGTGTTTAGCATAGCATTGAGGCTTGGTACTTTGGTATATGCACTATTTTCATTTGGGGTCCATCATATAACCACATACTTTTGTATATCTATGCATATTGGGCCTCACACTGTAGACTCCTAGTGTTCAGAACATTTTGCAAGAGCTGGTTACTTTAGTTTGCTTAGATTGTCCTGACAGTGTTATATACTTTTCCTGAGTTTCCCCCAGGAAAGGCCCCTAAATTGAAACAGCAAAACATGTTCAAAAACTGTCTGGCAATAAAAGTTAAAATTAACTGGCAGTGAAAGGATTAATTGCGACTACCCCTTTAAAGAGCAAGGAAAGTCTAAAATAGAATAAGGCTAGAAATGCTGTATTTTTATATACTAAACATGAACTCACTGCAGCACAAAGTCTAATCAAACAAATTATTTATGCTTTCAAAGTCATCTTGTAACTTTGTTATACATCTTTGCAAGACTTTGCAAGACTAGACAACATACTCATGCTCAGTGTGGTCTGGCCTTCTTGTCATAAATGATCAAAAAACAAAGCTGCTTGAGTTCTGCATGGCTGGTAAGTAAGGCAGGGGCTCCCCCTGCTGTTCATAAGTATGATTGTTTCCCTGCCAGAAGCTAGGGACCGTCTGACAATTCCTATCCACAGCACTAAATGAAGGGAGAATTTCACTGCATACAGTCAGGTTTCTTATAAAAACGTTACGCATTTTTTAATTAAAGTATATTGGAGATAGATTTCTTTTTTATTAAAGAAAGTAAAAATGGGATTTTATTTCTTTGCCTTTCCTTGTCCTTTAATGGAAAGTTTTAAAGGGGTGGTTCACTTTTAAGATGACTTTTAGTATGTTTATAAAATGGGTAATTCTAAGCAACTTTTCAATTGGTCTGCATTGTTTGAATAGTATTTTACTTCTATGCCTTCTTCTTCTGACTCTTTCTAGCTTTCCATCTAAAAAAACAGATGCTGTGTAAGGCTACACATTTATTGTTACTGCCACCGTATTACTCATCATTCTATTCAAGTGCTCTTCTATTCATATTCCAGACCCTTATTCAAATCAGTGCATGGTTGCTAGGGTAATTTGGACCCTAGCAACCAAATGGCTGAAATTGCAAAGTTGGAAAAAATCCTGTCCTTCCTGTGTTTATATTTCTGCACTTTTTATAACATTGGCAACATGCATCATTTTACTGGCTGGTGGGTAAAATAGCAGCAGGTGTGCACCCTATGTGCATGGCTGTGTGCTTGTTTGTCATAAGGCTGGGATGTTTATGTTTGGGGACATGGGGCCAAATACATAGTAATATGTGCTTAATGTATATGCTGATTTGCAAAGTAAAAATGTGTTGGATTTGGGATATGCTGAGTCTTTATACCTATGTGAGACTCAAGTAATGCACACAAGATAGCAGCCAATGGGAGACATTTCCCAACTGTAGTTTCCTTAGGAGAAATGAACCAATGGCCTTTGAATTTATGTGACTGCTTACAAGTGCACTAGCAACCAATGAATTACAAGGGGGGGGCGCAGTATCACTGTCCAATAGGAAACAAGTAAGGGCAAAGCCTGGGAGTGATGATGTAAGCATATAGGAAGTGCAGGTATAAAACAGGCCACTCCCATCCTTCAGAAAACTGATCAGAGAGACAGGAGAAGGATATGTTTAAATGGTATATATAAACTAGCTTTTACAATTACCTATTTACTTCTATTGATGGAAAATGTATTGTCTAACACAGTGAGAGCATTTTTAGTGGTTTCATAAAATTTGGACATTGAAGGTGAACCAACCCCTTTAAGCATCAGACAGTTTACATCATATTAAGTGGTATATTAAAGAATATTACCAAACTGTCATATATATTTAAGTAAAATATTGCCCTTTTACAATTTTTTCCCTTGAGCCCCCATTATATCATATTCACTGTGCTGGCGGGACACCAGGAAAAACCCCATTGGGCCTGGCACATTTGGGCCCTATCCAGACCTGCTCCCTGCACCCCATCTCCCTACCTCCCTCCCAGACGCTCAGGAGAAAAGTATGCGTGGGTACAGGAGCATGCAGGGGTGGTGTGGTTGTGGCAGAGGGGGCTTTGCGACACTGCAGAAATGCTGCAGTTCTGCAACTGTAATAGGAAGAAGTGTATAAGCAAAAGACAGAACTTTATCCTTTAATTGGCTCATGTGCACTAACATGTATGGATTATTTGGTTTGTTTGTTTGTGCCATGAATCATAGGATCCCAGTGGACAATTTTTATTTCTTAAAATGGCAATTTCTATTTAGGATTACCCAATGACACATACTACTAAAACACATATTGTTAATATTATGAATATTATTCATTAACATAAAGCAGGAGATGGTCCACCTTTTTAAGAATGTAATATTTCTTTATGGAAACAGTCTCTGTTGGACCTAGAATGAATTGCATACTTTTAAAATTATGATTTATTTGGTATCACTGAGACCTGGTGGGATGTAACTGGACTGTGAATTTAAATGGTGACACCTTTTTAGGAGGGACAGAGAGATTAAAAGGTTGGAGGAGTGTGTTTGTACGTAAAGACTGAATTAAAGCCAAGCACTTAAGACATAGCCATTGATGGCACTGGTGAGGGTGCAGAATCCCTCTGGGTAGAGATTTTAAAGGGGCAAAAAGTTATGAAGAAAATTATCATCAGTGTATGCTATAAACCACCTCATATAAGTGAGGAGTATGAAGCTCAGCTACTCTTACAAATAGAAGCGGCTTCACAACTATGTCAAGTTATTACTATGGGTGACTTCAATTATTCAGATATTGATTGGGGTAATGGGGGTTTCCAAGACAGAAAAAGACAGTAGGTTTGTAAATGTGCTGAATGCCAACTTTTATTCCAGCTCGTTCAAGAACCTACTAGAAATAACTCTTTTTTGGATCTTCTAATAACCAATAATACTGAAATCATCTCTAGCATTTGTATAGGTGAGTATTTAGGGAATAGTGATCATAACATGGTCTACTTTGAGATTCTGTTGCAGAGGCAATTTTATAAGGGAGTAACTAATTTCAGACAGGCAAATTGTGACAGTGCAACCTATAAATTGGCAAATGCTTTTCACAGGGTTTAAACACAGAACAAAAATGGGAAGTCTTTAAAATGTTGTTTCATAAATATACATGTCAGTATATTCCCCTTGTAAGCAAAGAACCTCATTGCAAAGCAAACCTTTTTGGATCAATAGAAGTGTTGGTGTTGAGGCGGGTAAGTGCTTTTAAGTCTTTCAAGTTATCTGGGACAGCCAAATCATTTACAGTATAAGGTACAAGGAGGCCAATAAATCATGCAAAAAAGCAAGCTAAAATCAATATGGAAAAGGATATTGCAGCAAACAGTAAAAATAATCCAAATTTATTTTTTAAATATGTTAATAGTAAAAAAATGAAGCAGGTAAGAGTGGGACCCTTAATATCAGAGGGGGGTCAACTGGTTAATGAGAACAAAATAAAATCAGAGCATTCATTGAGGTCTGGCATGGTGCAGAGAGACTGGTGAATTGCTAATTCCTAGGGAGGTCCCATTCAAAAAGGGATCCCATTCTAGGGCTCAAAACTATATGCCCTAACGTCAGTTGTAGGAAAGCTTTTCGAATATACAGGATTATAGGATACAGGAAGTTACTGGATTATAAAGGATAAGATACTTGACTTAATAGCAAATCATAATACTATGAGTCTTCGTCAGCATGGTTTTATGGTAATAGATCTTGCCAGACTAACTTAGTTTCTTTTTAAAAGGTGAACAGGGACCTCAATTCTGGGTTGGCAGTGGATGTGATTAACTTAGACTTTGTTAAATCATTTAATACAGTGCCACACAGAAGGTTACTGGTTAAATTAAGGAATGTTGGCCTGGAATGTAGTCTTTGTACCTGGATAGAGAACTGGCTAAAAGATAGACTACAAAAAGTGGTTGTAAATGGAACATTTTCTAATTGGACCAGTGTTGTTAGTGGAGTACCACAGGGCTCTATACTAGATCCTTTGCTATTTAACTTGTTTATTAATGCCCTGGAGGTGGGCATTGAAAGTACTGTTTCTATTTTTGCAGATGATACAAAATTGTACAGAACTATAGGTTCAATGCAGGATGCTGCCACTTTGCAGAGTGATTTGTCTAGGTTGGGAAACTGGGCAGCAAACTGGAAAATTAGGTTCAATATTGATAAATGCAAGGTTATGCACTTTGGCAAAAAAAGGGCATTAACTCAAGGGATGAAAACATAATTATGCCTCTTTATAGGTCCCTGGTAAGGCCTCAGCTATGTATGCAGTGCAGTTTTGGACTCCAGTCCTTAAGAGGAATATGGATGAGCTGGAGAGAGTGCAGAGACGTGAAACTAAACTGCTTATAGGGATGGAAGATTTCAATTATGAGGGTAGACTATCAAGTTGGGGCTGTTTTTCTGGAAAAAAGGTGCTTGCTGGGTACATGTTTACACTTTACAAGTACATTAGAAAACATTATAGGCAAATAGCAGGGGCCGTTCTTACCCATAAAGAGGATCATCGTACTAGAGGCCACAACTTCAGACTAAAAGAAAAGGACTTTCATTTGAAGCAATGTATGCGGTTCTTCACAGTGAGGACAGTGAGGTTGTGGAATGCACTGCAGGGTGATGTTGTGATGGGTGATGGCTGATTATGTTAATGCCTTTAAGAGTGGCTTGGATGATTCCTTGGACAGATATAATATCAAAGGCTATTGTGATACTAAACTCTATAATTATTATAGATATGGATATATATAATTTTTGTGAAAGTATGGAGGGGGGTGTGTGTAAAGATGCTGGGTTTTCATTTGGATAAGTTTAACTTAATGGACTATGTGTTTTTTCAACCCGACTTAACTATGTAACTGTGACTGGGAGGTCCTAGGACTTATTATCTATATTCTCCTGAAAACAGAAGGGGCCAATGTTTAGGAGATTATCTTTACTTGGTTAGAAAGGAGTCCAGGAAATCATGTTCCATTTCCCTTGTCAATGGAGTATATGGAGTAAATACTGGAGCAGTGTTTTAAGGCATGCCCAATCTTCCATCTCAAAATTTGCCCTAAGTCACCTTACAAATACAGGGTGGTGACAGCTGTGTAATGACATGCCACCAGACCCCTTGCAGATAAATATTCAAGGGGGTCATGGGGCACACAGCAACCAAGCCAACTCCCTCCTATTCACTTGCATGCACCTGCCTTCTGCAGACAGTTTGTAGGTAGCACACACATTTTCAGTGGTTATAGATCGTGAATGAAATATATAATTACACAGATCTTTGCTGCAAAATTTTGTATTTTGTTTGTTTCAATAATATTTTAAGAGTCAAGTACAGGTATGGGACCTGTTATCCAGAATGCTTGGGACATGGGATCTTCCGGATAATGGATATTTTAAAAATTTGGATCTTCAATAGTGATTGCCGAAAAATTCGCGAAACGAGTCGCGTGGTTTTCGACGCGTGTTGCGTCGTTTTCGCTGCGTTGCGTCAAAAACGACGTGCGACGCGTTTTTTTCGTCGAATTTTCGCCAGGCGACTGCCTAGTTCGCCAGATTCAACCTACCGAAGTGGTTTTAGTGAATTTAGATCAAATAAAAAAAGACACTTTTAGTTACAAAGTTTGTACAAAATATGCATAAGCTGACGCGCCCCGTCAAGGCAGATCATGCTAAATAAAGAGAAAAGCAGGTATGGTCTTTCTCTCCCCAAAGATAATACTCTTTTTTTCAATTAGGATAGGACTGACGCATGGACACTGCCTTGACAGGGCGCGTCAGCTTATGCATATTTTGTACAAACTTTGTAACTAAAAGTGTCTTTTTTGTTAGTTGCAGTTCAGTTGTGTAAATTTTCACTTAGGGGTTAAAGGTTGGAGTGCTGGGGTATTTTCGTGTTATTATATATATATATATATATATATATATATATACTGTATATACTTTATATGGTTTGTAAGGACCAGCATTCAATTTAAGACAAAAAAAAACTCACCTACCAATTGTATCCAAAATTTCAGTCCACAGCAGGACTTTTTTTAGGATCTTTAACAACCATATGCATTAATCTAACTGTGCACCTTGACAGATCATTTGGAGACAAGTGCAAACACATTATATAAATTATATATTTTGTTGCAATCTGGTATTTCTGAGATTCAGTAATGTAACTGGAGGGGGGTGGGCCCTGGTGTGGGACGTGAAGCTGGGCCCCCTGCCCCCCTCCGTATGAAATTATCCTCCTGTTACCGGGGAGACATTGGCCGATGCGGCCGGAAATTCAGCAGTGTGCGAGCTGCCGGGGGGTCCTTAAGGGGTGTCATCCCTGGCCCAATGGCACCCCTTGCTCCCCCGATAGTCCCGCCACTGCTATGATTTGGAATAATGCAAATAAGATAGTATCCATTTCAATCACTTTTAAGCATACACATTAAGTAGTGTTAAGGTTCATTCCTATTGTATCCTATGAAAAATAACAATCAAGGTGCTTGTTTGTAAAGCGAATTTTCAGTGTGTAGTTAGCAGATTATCATTGATTGCTGTAAATAAATAAAAACACTTCTGACTTTTATTGTTGTAGAGAGTAATTATAATTCAAAGGGCCATACCTTTTTGTGCCACTGAATGCTTCATTTGTGGCTTGCATGAGCAGATACATTAACTTTTCTAAGCTCTTTTCATTAGAATGCTATTACTCATTGAAGACTGATCAATACATCATCTATACAACATCTTGAATGTGGTTGTCTGGATTCATTGTGTGTTTGCTGATAATTACTTCTTTATTCAAGCTAGTATGTACTAACAAGAAGATAAAGAAAGGCAAAGAGAATTATAGAAGGGAAGGAACTGCATGTCAATACAGAAATGGACAGTACAAAGTGCATGAAGTACAAAAGAATAGAGAACAAAATGTCTTAAACATTATGCAATTCAGGTTTTAATAAAACTCCTTTTGAAAACAGTTATTCTTGTGGGAATAAAATTGCTTGCAGGGTTTTCTTAACCCTGGTACAGTGCGAGAACTATTTATTTAACTAATGTTAATATAACACACAGTGGCTTTCCCTGCATCAGATATTAGTTATTCTCTCTTTTCATTCCATAATTAAAGCATATATTAGTTATTCTGTGAGCTTGCTTTGTATTTCTTTTCTGTAATGATTTTTTCAGATTAAAGTGGAACAAAAACTAAATTTTTAATGTTTCGTATGTAAATTGATTAAATTATGCTTTCCATTTGTAGTTATTTATTTATTTATTCGATATAATTAAGTGATCATATGCATGAATTTCACCATATAGTTGGTTATCATAAAATTCATGTAGTATTATAGGCATCCTTAGGCATTTGGCATTAACTGCATTTTAATCTTGATCTTGATCAAATTTGACCTGTTTTATTTCACACAGCAATTGCGAAATGGCAAAAAGTTCACTAATGCATTGAAGTCATTGAGACTTAATTTGTGCCACTTTGAGTCTATGGGCATTTTGTTGTGGTAAAATATTTTGCTCATCAGTGATGGTGATTTTTGGGTAGGAAATCTAAAAAAAGTTGCCACTGGTAACATAAAGAGCCAAAATTCAGATTTTTATATTGCACTTTCTGCATTAGTGATGCTGCCTCCCGCAACCCGCTCTGGTACATAGAAAAGTACCGGGTGCGGTATCCGAAAGGCCGCCTCAGGTGGCAAAAACCACAGAAGCATCTCTGAAGCTACTGTGTTATTTTTACATTGAAAAAGGGAATCAAATTTAAAAATTTTATTTATTTGCTTTGTTGGAGATGGCCTCTCTAATTTGGAGATTTGTGGATAACATATTTCTGTTAATGGATCTCATCATGGATTTCATACCTATTTTAATGCATATAATTATCATTAACTTATTTTAAATTGTAAATTCTATAGAGCAGGGGCATCTTTGATGTAACTGCATATACGTTTAAATGTATTAATACATTTTTGCATTTTTCACCCTATTGTCTTATCTTTCTTTGCTATCCCCCACCCCCCCACACACACTGCTAAAATAAATACATCATTAAGCAAGACAAAAACAAAGACAAGCTTATTTAATAATTTGAAGGTGGCAAATCTTATAAGAATTTTTCACTTGAATTCTAAGAAGAGAGTTGCTTCTAAACTGAACAAATTACTTGAAACTATATCCCGTCCTTTCAAAATCCAGAATATAGTTTATTTATTAGCATGACAATAACAGTCCAGTATGAAAAACAGCAGATATTTGAAAAAGACAGTTTACTTTGCAATCCAACTGTTATGGTGAAAGTAAAAGCAAATAAAACATAACAAAGGAAAAGAACCTCTAGTAAATAGATCATTTTTTCCAAGCGGATAAAGAAAATTAAGTTAAAAGCTGCTTTTAAATATGTATCCTCCAGCTTCTTAACTCACCTGGCGAGCTTCCCTACCCACAATGCAAAGTGGATGATTAAAAAGAAATGGGGGCTTAACTGAGGGGTAAGCACACTGTCCCCAGAGCTCTACAGAGCACTGAACCATGCAGCTACAGCTGTCCTCCAAACAAGCCCAACATTCTTTATTTATTTGTCATAAAATATTTATAGGTGTTATGAAAGGTTTAAAATAATGTGTCTTTTCTTGCTCTCCCTTTTTTCCCCTTGCCCTGGCACACTATTTTCTAATGCATAAATAATTCTGGCCTGTGGACAGCAGGATAGCGCATTAGGTGGGATGTATCCGCTGTATCACATTTTTTCTGCCTCAGAGAAAATATAATTCCTAGTAATTTTCTACACTTATACAATCTGCGTTGAAAGTAAATAATTGATGTATGAATTTAGGACTAAACTCCAACACAATATGACTTTATGTCAAGGGTTACTCCCAGAAGATTTCAGCTGAATCATTTCACAAAATAGGTTCTTTCTGTAGAAAAAAGAGCTGTTTGAAATTATTTTAATGTAGCTTTGTTTTTTTGATCAATTTTTTTATGCATGGTTGGATATAAAACTAGGCAATCTACCCAATATGAGATTGGAAATGTTTAATTTTTTTATCATAAATGGATTATTTTCTAGACTGACACAAACAGTTTTTCATGTCATTCTTTTTTATTTCTGTTTGATTTTGATATTACATTTTGCATGTGATAGGGTGCCCTCTGCTTTTCAACTTTGTATCTTTCCCAGAAAGTATAATTATACTTTAAATTGATTCATTCTTAACCTTGATGCGAATTAGAAAAAAGGAAGGTTTCAAACAGTGGATGACAAATGTATTTCTAATTCCTCAATTAAAGTCTCTTTCATAACTGATAAAATGCATGCTGGGTCATTTATTACAAACAGGTTAAAAAAATAATCTAATGTAAGAATAGAATAAACATAATTTCTTGTAAACTATTTGATAATGTATCTGAAAAAATCTCATAAAAAACTATCCTTTTAATGTATTGCATAGAATTGTTTAGCAGTAGTGATGGGCGAATTTATTCGTAAACGACGCGACGAAAACGACGCAATTGACTCACTGATCCATATTCATTATAGGAGCAGTGCGGGACAATGTCCCTAAAATACATATACTAAAAACCTGCAGCAGCAGGTGGAACGATGGTGTCTCAGGGAGTTAATTAGTTAAGACAGCAACTCAGTTGCTATACGCTATCTAAATGAAACTGACACCCTCCCCTTCGTTCAGACAGTCATCGCAGTCACAAATGTATTACTGAAAAACCGTGGAGGTCAGCTCCTTCGCCACCGCCTCTTGCCCACAGTTAGTTGTGGGAGAAGGAGAAAAAATTGGCTGCGTACAACGTAGCAACTCAGTTGCAAGTAAGAGAGGTCCAGTGCCCGTTCGCCCTCCCTTCCAAAATCATTCCCCACAAATCAATCCTGCCTGAGCTACGTGGGGAACGAGTGGGAGCTGCTCCCCCATCGTCCACCTATGCCGCCTGCCCTACGCGTTTCACCGCATACACGGCTTCCTCAGGGGCATAAGTGTCGGGCGCGTGTCTCCTCCATCTTTAAATAGCCGGGTGCCGATGCTTACATCAGTCCGCGCATGCGCACATCGTGCATCCAGATTCTTTCAATCGTTGGCGGCGGGTCCGCTCTCTAGCGCATGTGTGTCTGCTTATAAGGATTGTTACTTAGTGGCTAAGACTTTGCAACTTTGTACCAGTCCCGGAATGGCTATGACCCGGGCAGTGTTAAGGCCACCGTCTTACCTTTAAAACTAACCACTTCCCTTGCATACCAATTAACCCGAAATAAGGACACTTGGAGCCCAGGATGGAGTTTAAAGGCCGCAGCTTTATTAAACAGTAATATGTAAATAACCACACGTAACTGTAATAACAGTAAACCACTGGAATGCTTGCCTAACCGGTATCTCACTGAGTGACCGAGCCACTGCCATGCCAGCCACCAAGGAGCTGCCTTGAATGGGCAAGTGATAGCAACTGGCCTCACTCAACTTTACCTCTCAGGGCGCTTGCCCGGAGAGGCACCAACACACCATAGGTAGGGGACTACAGCCCCATTACCCCACACTGGCAAGCATTCCCCCGCAAATCCAATGTGACTTGGCACCCCACAAATTACCAACATGAAAATAGGGGGAGGGAGGGTGGGATGCTGCTTCACCTTGCTGCAAGAGAATGGCTGTCTCTGAC
>CM044442.1:58083379-58098202 GCA_024363595.1 Xenopus borealis
GTCCTGTTTCCTGCCCGGAAGCCCTGTTAAGGGCTGTGCGCCTCCTGGACTGTTTTCCCCCTTTGACACGCTGACTAGCGTTGCGGTTAGTAGCCCTGTACTGGGCTGTCGTTGCTCTCTCTCCCCAAGCTGCTGCTGCCTGGCTGCTGTGAGCCCCCTCCCTGGGGTTGGGAGCTGTCATTCTCCTGCTCGGGCATTGTGGGGGTGAGGGGGCCTCCTCCATGCTCTCTGATGGTGTAGCCATTACTCTTGTGGCCCCCTGTGGCTGCTCCCTGGGTCTTTGCGCCCCCCTTTCTCCTCTCTGTCGGCCTATAGGTTGCAGGGGGGGAGATTATAATATTATATATTATATAATAATGATTCAATGTCCAAACAAGCTAGACTTTGCTCCTCACCTAGCGTAATTCCTTCAAGATGCCTAAGTGCATCCATAGTGTCTTATATATAGGATGGTAAACTACAAACGAAAGGTGTGAGAATTTTATCTAAATATATGCTGGCCGGTTCCGTGAGACTCCCAATTCCCGATACAATCGGGCAACCCGGGGGTGATGTGACATTTTTATGTATCTTAGGAATAGTGTAGAAGGTCGGTATAACCGGGGATTTTACTGCCATGAAAGTGAATTCCTCTTTACTGATAAGCTGTTTATCTTTAGCTTTATTTAATATCTCCAATAGTTCATGTCTGTATTCTTTGGTGGGATCCCCTGGCAGTTTGGTGTAGCATTTTCTATCACCTAACTGGCGCTTACATTCCTGTACATAGGATACTCTATCCTGGATTACTATGTTGCCACCCTCATCACTGGGTTTGATTATGAGGTCCGAGTTTTGCTCAAGTTCCCTTAAGCCATCTCTTTCTTTTTTGGACAGGTTATTGGGGCTACGAGCTTTCCAAGATTTGTTAGAATTCAATTTTTTGAGATCCCGAGTGCAGCCTTCTATAAATGTCTCAACTTTCGTACAGATGGCACTGGGAGGGATAAAATTGCTTTTGGGACCCAAAGATATAAACGGGCCTTTAATGTGCATATTATACTGTTCATTTTCCTCTAATAAACAGCATAGGTCCTGTAGTGCATTACACTCTTCTTTAGACAGTTGCCCAGATTCGCTTTCTTTGCAAAAGTGTTTGTGCAATAGGAATTTTCTGCTGAACAGGTGTATATCTTTAATCCAATCAAATAGCCTAAAGGAACTGGTGGGTGCGAAGGAGAGACCTTTTTTCAGGGCAGATGTTTGCTGGGTGGTAAGGGTATGTTTGGATAGATTGCAAATTAAAAGTGTATCTGCTGTAGTTACATCTTGTAGCGATATCCCCCCTTCGGTCTGTCCCTTAATTTCACCCGTATCTGGCCCTCTGATTGTCCCTCTTCTAAAAAAGGGGATGGAGTGTTCGTTAAGGAGGGTCTAATAGTCAATCCCGCAGATTTCTGTCTTTCATTACTTGATTTCTTTCCACTATGTTTATGTATGCTACCTACATAAAATGAATCACTCATCTCACTCTCAGATATTTCATATTCACGGTGTGGGCGATTGGGCCTTCTACTTTTCCCAGGTCCACCGCCCACATCGTAGACCTTGCCTGTACTGAAGTCTGTCATGTCTCTATTAAATTTTCTCCATTTCCTTGCTTTAAGCTCTGATGTCAGTTTATTAAGATTAGTCTGTAATTCACTTTCCATTTTATTAAACAGTCCATCCTCCTTAAATATTTGCACATTTTTTAAGTTAATTTCAACCTCCTTATTTACTACTTCCAACTGCTGTTCCTCATTTTCCATAATCAGCTTCATCAATTCTATAGAGCAGTTGGTAAGTATACTATTCCATTTTGCTTGAAACCCATTATTTACCAAATGTTCAGCCGGGTACATTTTAATCCTGAGTCCCCTCGGGGCGATTGAATTGGCTAGATATTTATCCCAAGTGGCTACCTCCCACCATAGTTTGGTTTGTTTAATCATCCCCTTTCTGAGGTTCTTAAACACCTCCCCCATTTCTCTGCTTGTGTTCGCACTTTGTGACTCATCCGGTCCATTTTTAAACAGCGTTTCTGCTTCCTCCCTCCATTTGCTAAAATTTAAAGGATTAGATAGGAAGCCCGCCATATTTAACGAAATTTTTAAGTAAACGTCAGTAAGTGACTCCAGAAAGCGAATGAACTCAATTAATAAGAATATATGCAAAAATTTGTCAAAGCTATGAATTTTGTGCAGAGTATCCGCAGGTTAGAAATAAATCAATCAAAAAGAAATAGCAATTGAGGTACTTGTGGTTGCCATGCAAGGTCTGCTAGCAACCCATGAGCCTCCAGCTAACCAGTTCGGATATCAGAAAAAGTGAAAGTTAAAACTTAGCTTTTAATATAAATATGAATGAGATTAATCACAATATCCACTGCAGCACACACCAAACAATTGACTCACTGATCCCTATTCATTATAGGAGCAGTGCGGGACAATGTCCCTAAAATACATATACTAAAAACCTGCAGCAGCAGGTGGAATGATGGTGTCTCAGGGAGTTAATTAGTTAAGACAGCAACTCAGTTGCTATACGCTATCTAAATGAAACTGACACCCTCCCCTTCGTTCAGACAGTCATCGCAGTCACAAATGTATTACTGAAAAACCGTGGAGGTCAGCTCCTTCGCCACCGCCTTTTGCCCACGGTTAGTTGTGGGAGAAGGAGAAAACTGCCGAAAATTGGCTGCGTACAACTTAGCAACTCAGTTGCAAGTAAGAGAGGTCCAGTGCCTGTTCGCCCTCCCTTCCAAAATCATTCCCCACAAATCAATCCTGTCTGAGCTACGTGGGGAACGAGTGGGAGCTGCTCCCCCATCGTCCACCTATGCCGCCTGCCCTATGCGTTTCACCGCATACAGGGCTTCCTCAGGGGCATAAGTGTCAGGCGCGTGTCTCCTCCATCTTTAAATAGCCGGGTGCCGATGCTTACATCAGTCCGCGCATGCGCACATCGTGCATCCAGATTCTTTCAATAGTTGGCGGCGGGTCCGCTCTCTAGCGCATGTGTGTCTGCTTATAAGGATTGTTACTTAGTGGCTAAGACTTTGCAACTTTGTACCGGTCCCGGAATGGGTGAATAGCCATTCCGGGACCGGTACAAAGTAGCAAAGTCTTAGCCACTAAGTAACAATCCTTATAAGCAGACACGCATGCGCTAGAGAGCGGACCCGCCGCCAACAAGTGTGTTATTATGTATCAGTGTACATTGTTACTCGTAAAGGAGGAGATAGCAGTGTGTGGCTGATATGACGTTCTAGCAATAGGTCAATATTAGTTACCATGAGAAAACGCTATAATATACATTCTTTTTAATATACATTAAAAAGAAAAAGCATAGATTCCGGAAATTGCCGCGCCGCGTGTGCACAGCGCTGGCGCTTTGTCATTTAAACTAGCGACGGACAGGGAGAAGGAAGTTCGGGGAGATTGTCGCCTGCTATTAAACGCCAGGCGAAAGAATCTCCCCGAATCTCCCTGTCTGTCCCCAGCCTAAAAGTTACAAGGTTGGTGGCTACACGTTTGATGTGAGGTTAGCTTTGGGGGAAGGTGCATTAGATGCAATATGGGACCAGATCTGTCAAGCCTACCAGGGACTTTTCCACTGACAAACACCCCACACTAGAGGCTGAAACATAGTGAGTGTCAGTAGGAATGAGGAAAGCATTGTGCTCTTTTGCTACTGATTCTGGATATTTATAAAGTTGTCTACATATTAATGAGAAACTTAGCTGTTTTTATGACTTTTTCTATGCTCCTTTTTATGTGCTACCCGTAATAATAATAATAATAATAAAAAGGATTATTGGAAGAAAATGAATAAAATGCTAAGACTCCCTAGACAACCCAGTCGCCTAACCACATCCCCCGCATGTGCGCACAAAAGAGCGAAAGAGGGGAGGGCAATGAAGGCGAAGAGTAAGGGGAAAGAGGTAGGAATGAACAACAGAGAGAGGTAGGGAGGGGAGATTAACAGAGGAAGGGAGGTGAGAGTTGTAAAGGGGAGCAAATCCAGACTAGGTGTAGGCAAAAGAATCTTGAACAGGTACATGGCCAGCGCCCTCACATCATTGCAACCTAGGCAGGTGCATCTTCTGCCTACCTCTAATTCCGGCCCTGAATTGTAGAACACAAGTAGCATTTTGTATTTATTGATGACCTAATAACACACATTTCAATGTGTTAAAAAAAGTTTGATATTTCATGAATTGTCCAGTATGCCTGGGATTTTAGGATAAGGGATTTTTATGTATTTTTGATCTGTAGACCTTAAGTGAAGTGAAAATTCGGCAGCATGACATCATTTCGCTAGTGAAGGAGATAGACACCAAAAAAACGCTAGCATATTTTCATTTTTTCAGGATGTTAGGCTGCAAAAATACATTTTTTTTCAGGAACCCAGTCGCTCTGCCAAAGTAACTCTAGAGAATATGCGCCACCATTCGGCGGCCTGGACGTAACTTTGCACTTTAGTGAATTAGCATTGTCCCAGCGAATTTACGCCTGGTGAAGTCTTGCGATGGCTGTGAATTTGCACTCTTTAGTGAATTTGCCCCAGTTTTATAAAAATAATTTAAAAATGAATCAAACCTAATAAGATTGTTTTGCCTCCAATAACGATGAATTATGTGTATTGCCCAACCTTGCCTGTCCAGAACTCTCTCCCATATCTTCTCATGCTAAGATCTGGCAGCAGCTAAGTTTTCAAGGGCTCCTCCTGAAGCAAAAGTCTGAGCCGCAACCGGGACCTTGGGGTTTGTTCTGGGTTTTGGGATACCAATCTTAAGAAATGGGCAATGGGTTTTAGACAATTTTTACAAACTTTAGTAAATGGACCTTTTTGATCTATATAGCCTCCCTTCTAGTCACTTAAGGTACATTCATAGAAAATAATATCCTGCAATATATGCAAATGAAAGTTTCAATGAAAATTATTTTTCCAAATATGTCTCAACTTCAATTGCTCTGGTCAGGTGAGAATTGAGTGGAATAAGGCATTGTGGTTTTACATTATATTAGCACTAATTAACAAAAGCAGTAGTGGCACAAAGGAACCTGGAGCTGCTATAGTCAGTATTACTTACAAAGAAGTCACTAGGGATACAAGATAGCAATCTTGAAAGAAATAGCAGCTTCTTTTAATCTCTTTAGAGAATCATTTTGAGCTAAAAATGTAATTACATTTTTGTAAATAAAATGCCCAAAAGCTTTTCTTCTGGCAACATTATGCATATAATGGTTAATTGTTAAACAAATTATAAAATATTTTATTTTAATTCAAATGCTGAAATATCTAGATAGGTAGAAATAGATAGATACTTATATACTATATAGACATTCTGTGAAGTATTTTATATATGGAAGGAAATAGTATTTAATAGATATTTTCTTTTGTTATTTTAGTTTTCTCTTTCTTCTTGTCTTCCTTTCTTGAGGATTTTCATATTCTGAGTCTTACATGAAATAACAGTATATAACACTAAAATAGGAATCAACACAACATGCAGTCAGATGGCTTTTTATACCTGTTCATACATATTATAAAATCAATCAGCAGTTTTAATTGCACCACCACCATGTGCTGGGGTGCATTGTAAGATGATATAACCAAAGGACTGAGTCACAATTTAATTTGTAATCCTGGAGCTTCTATCCAAAACTGGCAAACAGATTGCAGTTCATGATACAACTTGTATTATAATATCTAATAATATTTTGAGGTTGCGTTATTGCAACAACATCTTAAAGGGATACCACCCAAACATAAAATTTTGATTATTAGTTGTGGCTGCACCTTCACCACCCCTGAAGCTGAAGTAGCGTGGAAGAATAAATTTGGGAAACGCCTTCAAAAAAAAAATGAGTTGCACCGAAAATGACGCGACGCGTCATAATCGACGTGACATGCGTCATAATTGACGCAACAAAAATGACGCAACACGCGGCAAAAAACGTGCCGCGACTCGTTTCGAAAATTTTTCGCCAATTCGCCAATTTCGCTGGAAATTCGCAAATGAGATAGATTCGCCCATAAATAATGGAGAATGCTATAAAAGACTGTGGGTGAAATTAGCAGATGTACTGTAAATGTAGTGGAAGATGCTAAAGAGCTGGGGTTCTGAAAAAAGAGCGGGGATACTGTATATAGGGAGACTGTGAAACTCGTGGAGATACTGAAAATTTAGTTGGTAAAAGCATGAACGATAAGCTTAGGAGAAAAAAGAAGATAAAAAAGAATATGGAATGCTGAGAATGGTGATTTTTCAAAGCGGGTATACTGTGATGTCACCTCGTTCTGGGTCACACCTCCTTTGATTCAAAAGATTGCATGGAAGGGATGGTAAATAATTTATGACAAAGTCAAATATTTTTTATTAATAAGCAAACATTTGAGTTTTTTCAAATTGTGTGCTTATTCAAAGTAGAAAAAACCATCACAAACCTCACCAATTCACAAATTTTTAAGCACACTAGCATCATCTTTTTGCCCAAGCTGACCTGTTATCATTCTCTGCTCAAGATTGGTCCTGAGACTTTTCCTGGTTTTTGACTTCTGCCTGTTTCCTGACTCTAGGTTATTTATTAAAACAATTTTTTTCTCATATTTTAGCAGAAACAAACTCGATCTAACTCCAATCCACAAATTTGGCTAATTTTCTAATAATTTGGGAGTTATCTACAAATCAGAATTTTCCTCATTATTAAAAACAACATTGACCAAACTCCCATCCACATTTTAACTTATTTATCAATAAATTTTAACAAAATTAAAAAATCTGGTGAATGGAAAAAATTTAAAAAATCATGAAAAAATATGAAAAGTTAGATTTTATGGGATATTGTCCAAACTTTACAAATTATTCAGAACATCTTACAAAACCCAATGCAGACCATAAAATATTCCGTTTGTAATAGGGACATCTGTCATTGACTCTGGTTTGAGATGGAGTAAAATCCAAGTTCTTTTCCACATGAAAAATTGTGTTTTTCCGATTAAAATTCTGACCAGAAAAATTCAGACTTTAGAAGTAACCCACTGAAAATGAAAAAAATGTAATTGAATCTCTTTAAAGTCTTTAAAGGCATAAGATATTTTTCAGAATATCTCACATTTTTTAAAAATTTCGTTTTAAACCCCAAAAATCATGAAGGTAAAAAAAAATCTTCCGATGGTTAAAGGGATCTTTGGCATTGACTTTTACATGAATTCGACAGGTTTTAGCTGGAGTATTTTCAGATTTGGATGTTTTGCTGCTTTGGGGCATAATAAAGCTCTTCAAATTCGAGATTTTTGTGAAAATAACAAAACAAAATCGACCTTTAATAAATAGACCTGCATTGACCTCTGTTCTGCCCCGAACGGGATTTTCATCTCATTCTTGTCTGTACTATGCTTATCTGGTTACTCCATAAAGTGAGTAGTTTTCCAGTTAGAACGGCCGTAGCAAGTTCTTCATTCAAGATTATTGCACATATTTATCAAAGTGTGTTAGTGAGAGTTCACCCTCTGATAAATATGCCCTCAAAAATAACATACGAGTGAACAAAGAGTGGAGGAATGTCATTTTGGCTGACTTTTGTTAGCTCTGTTTAAACATTTAAAAAAATATACCCCTAGCATTTCATGATAAATGAATCCTATTATTTATATGCATCTTAGTATTAGTTCAAAATGTTCAAAAATGAAACCCTTCTAAAACATAAAATCATGTATTTGTATACTGTTTGTTTACTTGCCCGCTGTAGCCCTTGCACAATATAATGCATGTTTCTTTAACTGGATTTTGAAAGATTCTACATTTGCATGTACTTGTATTTAAAAAATCCATTATGTTATCACACCTAACCATTCCTCAGCACTGCACAACTTGCTCTCAACCTGTCACAGTTTAATAAATAGACACCATGGTGCTAACAGCCGAGAAGACAATTTTTATGGCTATTCATAAAATGGCTATTCATGTAGGTTGTGGAAATAAGTTTTGCAAATTAAATCCAGATGGAAGCAAGTGTAAACTGAAATTTTAAAGCTAGCTAGTGATGGGCGAATTTATTCGCCTAGGTCGAATTCGCGGCGAATTCCTGCGATTCGCCGCTGGCGAATAAATTCGCAAATCACCAGCGAAATTTCGCCGGAAAACGAGTCGCGCGTCAGTCGCGCGTCGTTTTTGACGCGACGCGACCAAAAACGACGCGACGCGCGCCGAAAACGACCCGACGCGTCAAAGTTGAAGACAAAATCGTCCCGCGACTCGTTTCGCGAATTTTTCGCCGATTCGCGAATTTCTCTAGAAATTCGCGAATCTCTAGGCGAAGCGAATCGCGGGAGATTCGCCCATCACTAAAGCTAGCTAATAGCAGTCCATGCAGTTTTAGTTCACATTATCCCACTGTGTTATGAATGCAGGTGCAGCTGAGTGTAAAACATTATTTGCTAGTCCATAAAATATAGAGAGGTATATGCTAAATTCAAATATATCTATATATTTTTTTTTTTTTAAATTGCGCTGGGTGGCACACTGCTTTAGTCATTGAAGAACCAGGTGCATGGAAAAAATGTATACAGCATTCAAAAAGACCAGCAACTCTGGGATTTTGAAATCAATCAAAGACTTGTATTGCATGGTGCAAACACAGCCAATACAGGCTGAATATATATATATTACAAAGATAAATCTATAAAGAGACCCTTTCAAATCATATACACTTCTGACCATAATTTCCTTACCATTTATATCATTCCATATAGAGATGCTTTTAGGAGGAGTAGGGGTAGGAGGTCATGGCACAGCCCACTTCAGTAGGGGGTATTGGGCAGGGTCATCTAATGGCAGGGTCCCCTAATGGCATCGCAGCAGGCTGCTGGTGTGGGGTCAGAAATCAGCATGCTGGATGTGGGAATGGATGCCATGTATGAGGTAGAGTCTGGGAGAGGACGATGACAGGGACAGACCCTGGGAGCTGGCTCAGGATGATAACTGCAGCAGTTCATGGGTGGAACTGTGTGTTGTCGATGATGATGAGGATGAAGAGCCGGCTCCACCAACCACTGCTACGGGGGGTAGGCAAAAGGGCAGCACTGCACCTTGGTCCAAAGCCTATGGGCATACGGGTGGGGACCATCCACAGCCCTCCACAGCAGGCAAGGCAGTGGCCTGCACTTTAGCAATGTGGGCATTTTTCACGTGCCAGGCAGAGGACCAGACGGTAACAGTGTACCAGCTCTGCCGGCAGAAGGTTTGAAGGCCTGGCAGGCAGGGTCACATATAGGAACGTCGGCTTTAAGTTCCCATATGAAATGTCATCACAGGAGGGCACAGGGGGAGGGGCAGTGGTGCTTCCTGTCCACCTCCTCCCATTCCTCAGGGAAGAGGTGCCAGCTCCCCAGATCCTGCAGCAAGGGAAGAGGATTCTGAGGCTCACAGTTGGAGGCAGACACTGTAGAGCTCAGCCTCTTCTGCAGCTTCCTCCTCAATTTGGCCCCTGTCCTGCTAGGTTTCCCTCCCCCAATTCCTCACTGCAAGAAGCCTCTTTCCCCCAGCCAACCCCAAGTGCAGAGGCTCAATGCCTCCCTGGCAAAAATTGATGTCTTGCGCTGCCCTTAACTGGCGGATCTCCAGCCGCCATTATTTTGTCAGGAAGGCTATCCCTGCCCTCCATTAGCAGGTGGTGAAGAATGTGTCCCTGTCGCTGGATCATGCTGTTGGCAGCAGGGTGCACTGCACCACTGATACGTGGACCAACAGGCATAGGCAGGGGAGGTACATATCCTACACTGCACTCTGGGTCACTGTAATAAGTGCTGGGGAGGGTGCAAGCAGGTGCGCTCCTCTCATGCTACAGGTGCATCCCCGTGGGGTACAGGGCAAATCCCACATGCCCACTTCCTCCACCTCTGCTATGGATGAGCCACCCCTGAAGTGTACCCGCAGTTAAGCTTCCATATAGCACAAGGGATATCAGGCTTCTGCTACAACGCCTCTCCTCCTCTCCCTGGGAGAGAGGAGTCATAATGCACCTGAGCTCATGGCTGCCTTCCAGACTCAGAGGTGCAGAGGTGGTTCACTATCCACCAGCTCCAAGCAGGTAACAATGGTCGCAACCTGCTGGCTGCCATCTGCCTAGGCCACCTGACCCACGTGCCTTGCTTTGCACATGTCCTCAACCTTGTGATGCAGCACTTCCTCAAGAGCTACCAAGGATTGGGTGACATGCTGGAAAAGGTACGTAGGGTATGTAGCCATTTTCGCAGGTCCCCCACCACAAGCGCGTCTTTGGAACGGATGCAGAGGCAGCATAATCTGCCACCCCAGGTGGCGTTTCTTCAGTGCCCCAGGTGGGATGGTCACTGAGAAGCAGACACGGCTATTCACTGACAGTGTGGATATGCTGGCATTCATAAAAATGAATGAGGCCTGGATAAGCATGGATATCCAAGTGCCCATTGCAGACAGCAGAGGCTAGCCTCCTCTCCTGCTCCTCCTCACAGATGTAGCCTCCTCTCTCCATTGCAGCCTATACTCTCCTCCTCAGTAGTATTGCCTATTCCTCATATGTCTGAACCCTTGATACTGCCTGCTACTAGCCCTAGTAGTACTACTGCTGTGTTGTGCTGTCAGCAAATTTTTTTTCTGGTGGGGGCCTATCAAGGCACCTACTGCTATCGCAGATACTACTTCTGCATTGTCGGCAAATTATTTTTCTGGTGGGGGCCTATCAAAGCTCCTGCTGCTATTGCAGATACTACTGCTGCATTGTCGGCAAATTTTTTTTGTAGTTGAGGTCTAACATTGCTTCCAAAAATGTTGCTTCTAATATTGCCAATTATGTGGCAAATTTTTTCAGGCTGAGGCCTAAAATGGCTTCTAAAAACGTTGCTTCTAATATTGCCGCTTAGTTGGCTAATTTCTTATGGTTGAGGCCTAATATGGCTTCTAAAAATGTAGCTTCTAATATTTAATTCTTCAGGTCTTAATATAGTTGTTTCCAATGCTACAGCTGTTGCTGTTGATACTACTGCCTCATTGTTTGGCAAATGTCTTCTATTTGAGGCCTGCCTCATTTAATTCTACTGTTCTAATATAATTAATTCAAAAACTGCTGCTGTTGCTACTACTGCCTCATCATTTGGCAAATGTGTTTGGTTTGAGGCCTGCTTCATGTAATTCTTCTGGTTCTAATACATTTGATTCCAATGCTGCTGCTTAGTTGGCAAATGTACTCACACTGTTATTACCCAAAGTCCTGCCTCTAAGTTAGATGTCTGCAAGTACACAAATGAGTTCTCTGAAACTACTGCTGCCAAAAGTCCTGCTGCCTCAGTCATCATACAAATAACAAATTATTAACAATCTCTTCAAACTCTACAACTAATGCTAGTATTGTGTTATATTATACTTGTATTGAAGGTTTGCATTATGTGAAACGTGCAACTAAAACAATATAATGGATTTTCGGGGCACTCAATTCAATAGCAGATTCATCAAATTATGTGCCGCATAGTTGTCTAATTTCTTCTGAGTGGGGTCTGCCAAGGCTCCAAAAAATTATGTGTCTTCCAATAATGCCACATTTTCTACTGTGTAATTTTTTATCCTTGAGGCTTATCCTAACCCTTACTCTTGTAAGTGTAATTTTAATTCTACATTGGTGCTACTACTGCCATACACAATTTCTTCAGAGTGGGTTCTGCCAAGGCTCCTAAAAATTTTGTGGCTTGATGTCTTCCAATAATGCCTCATTTTCTGGGTCATTTTTTGTGCTTCAGGCCTACCTCTTCTAAGTGTAATTTTAATTCTACGTTGGTGCTACTACTGCCAGAAGCTTGTCCAATTTCTTCTGGATGGGGTCAGCCAAGGCTACTAAAAATTATGTGGTTTCCATAAATGCCACATTTTCTGGGTAATTTTGTAGGCTTCAGGCCTACCTCTTTATCTAATTATAACTTTAGTTCTAATAATGCTACTTGTAATATTGCTGCATGGTTAGCAAATATAGTGACATTGAAATGTATTTGAGTGTAATAGTAGTCAATTAATTGATTTTGGCGCATGCGTCACGCCAGGCCCGGACTGGCCATTTGTGGGTTAGGGCAAATGCCAGAGGGGCTGCTATAAGGTCCCATAGAAAGTCAGTGTTTAGTGGGCTGGTGGGGGCTGTTTGGGCCTCTATGTGGGCTGATGGGCCTCTTGTGTACCTGAAATGCCAGGGCCTATTTTAATTCTCAGTCCAGTCCTGCGTCACGCTCACTTATATAAATCACCTATATAAATACCCATTGCACTACCCATTGTTTTAGTTCTAAAAACAAATGCTCTGTAAGGCTACAAATGTATTGTCATTGTTACTTTTTATTACTGATCCTTCTATTCAGGCCTCTCCTATTCATATTCCAGACTCTTATTCAAATCAATGCATGGTTGCTTGGGGAATTTTGGGCCATAGTTAAAATGATTAAAATGCAAATTGAAGAGCTGCTGATAAAAAGCTAAATAACTAAAACACACAAATAAAAAATTAAAACCAATTGCAATTGTCTCAGAATATCCTTCTCTACATCATACTGAAAGTTTTCTCAAAGGTGAACAATCCCTTTAATGGTTTTGCCTGCCCCATACTGCACCAGTCCTTATCGATGATGGTTTTCTTGTAGTTATACAACACATCAGACTGTATAATTTGTACTGTACAAATGGAAGTGTTGTATTACTCAAACTGAAATTTTTTGATTGCCAGCTGAGTGGATCCAAGATCCTGATAAAGGAGGGGCAGAAGGAGAGGCAGACAATGATGCCAGAGAGGAGGAGGAAGCAGAGCCTGCAGCTGCGAGTCCTCCAGCACCTCCACCACCGTCACCATCGGTGGAGGCTTAGGTGGAGATCGGTTTAGTAGGAGAGGATGCTGCTACACAAATGGAGGCACAGCAGCAGCACTTCCAGCTGCTTGACCTCCTACCTGGCCTGGTGCACAAGGTATCCTTATTAACTAGGGAGGTTCAGGAGATGAAAGACCTGCTGCACATCAGAAGAGGGATAACACTCCCCCTCCTGCACTGTAATCTTTTTTTTTACACTTTACAGCATCGTTTCTATAAATTTTTTATTTAATTCTTTATTGTTCATCTAATCTCATGTGGTATACAAAGTAGTTTGGATAATATAACACAATTATGACTACTTTTGCACATAAATATATGGCTAATTGACATAAATATAAGGTTTATTGACCTTAATGTTAGTTACACATAGGGTTGCCACCCAGATATTATGTGTTCAAATTAATTACAAATAGTTGAGACTGTGTTAGTAAGCTATTAGTAATATATAAACTATAGATGGTACTTTTTGGTTCAACAGCAATATAGACTGAGAGATACCATTACCAGTCAACCAGAGGTAATTTAAAAAAGTACAGATGTTTTTAAGAAACTGGCAAAATGTGAGCACTTGTTTTCTTTTGAAATGATAGGAGTGCTTTAACATTGTATACAGGGAGGGCATGTGTGTAGCAGTTACTGAGTGAAACATAAGTGTGAATTGCTCTTCCCATTGACTCCAAAGCAAAACATGCCATATATTCATTTATCACAGTGTACAAAGCTTAAAAGTAACGGCAAATGTTTTAATGGTAGCCCCAAAGCCATGTCTGGTCTGGGAATCAAAATAGGCCGTGGCATTCAAAGTACACAAAGGCCCAAACAGGCCCCATCAGCCCACTAAATAGTGATTTTCTATGGCACCTGATAGCAGCCCCTCTGGCACTTGCCAGAACCTACAGATTGCAAGTCCGGGCCTGCCCAAAGCTGAAAAAAGGTGACAACAGGGTTGCCAGGTGTAATTTTTAAAACCAGCCAAACTCAGCTACAAAACCAGGCCAAAACTAACCAAGAAGAACTTCGAAAGTTCAAAATAACCCAAACTGTGCTGTGAAAAATAGTGCTAAAAATAAATGTATAGATATGAAAATATGCCTTTATAAATCACTGATATTTTAAATAATCACAGATGTTTTTAAAGTGGACCTGTCACCCAGACACACAAATCTGTATAATAAAAGTCCTTTTCAAATTAAACATGAAATCCAATTTCATATTTTTATTAAAGCATTCATAGCTGTTTTAAGCTCATTTAAAAAACTCAGCTGTCAATCAAATATTGTCTGCCACTCCTCTATGCCTTAGGCATGGAGGCGGGGCAGATAATTACTTTCACTTTCCATTCAGCACTTGCTAGTTGCCACTTCTCCCCACACATTCCCCCAGTTCTCTTAACCCTTTAATTTTGTAGCCAGGACATGGGGATAGACATTGGGTCCCCCATTCTGGTATTTAAACAAGATTCTGAGATGGTGCAAGGCTTGCCTTAATAACAGTGTCCAAAAAATAGCTCCTGCCTGCTTGTAATAATTATGAATTCCCATACTGAAGAAAACAAGATTAAATTAATTTATATAGTGTAATTAATTTTCATTTTGCTTGACTAATGTGATAAAATATCATTTTGAATATTTTTTTGGGGTGACCGGTCCATTTTAAGAAACTGGTAAAATGGGAGCCCTTTTTTCTTTTGAAAAAATAGGAGTCCTCCAACAATGCAGGGCATGTGTGCAGGGCTGCCATCAGGGGGGGACTGGGGGGACAAGTGTCCCGGGCCCGGGGCTGATGGGGGGCCCGGCAGTGCTGCATTTTCCCAAGAGCCGGGCCCCCCTTGCCAGCGCCGAGCCGATGCGGAAGTGCCGAACAGATGCGAAGGAGCCGACACTTAAAACCTGAAGTCACGAAAATACCCGAAGT
>CM044442.1:58140136-58151463 GCA_024363595.1 Xenopus borealis
AACTTTATTTTATTTATTAAAGGTTTCCTGGGCTTGTGTAGTGTAATATAGTGGCTGTAAATATACTTCTATTATGATTTCGCTCCATATGCAAATTAGGCATCGCTAGCGTAAATGCGCTTTGCCTGGCGAAGTAACACTAGTGCAACTACGCTACCGTTCGCCGACCAGAGCGTAACTTCGCACTTTTGTGAATTTGCGTAGCGCTGGCAAAAATTCACCTGGTGAAGTGCTGCGAACGTTAGCGAAGCCAACACTAGCGAATTTTCGCATCTTAGTGAATTTCCCCCTAAGGAGCTCATTTAGTGATGCAGTCAATAACAAAGTTATAATGATTCGGTTAATAACAGATCTTGATTCCCATGCGCTCATCAGCATCTGGCCAGACTCCCAACAAGCACATCTGAAGCAGAGATCTTATTTTAGCTAACTAGCAGCTGAATAAAATATTGTGCCCCTAGCTACGATAAAGAAGAGTCTGATAAGGGCTTCAGAAATCATAAACATATGTAGGTAATACATATGAGAATATCCAGAGTGAGAATAAAGAACAAGTATTAGGTCATCGAGTTGATTAGTTCCCATGGTTTATCTTATTGTACGGGATTATAGATTATAAAGCTATCTTGTATACTATATTGGGTTCAAGTTACGACATCGGGCTCAACAGTAGAATAATTCTTTGTTTTATAGTTTTATATAGTTCTGTAGCAAAGTATTGCAATGAGCTATTGGGTTTAATCAAAGTATTACCATGAGTAGTGATGGGCGAATTTATTCGCCAGGGGCGAATTCGCAGCGAATTCCTGCGATTCGCCACTGGCGAATAAATTCGCGAAACGCCAGCGAAAATTCGGCAAAAAAAAGTCGCGCGTAGAAAACAACGCGACACGACGAAAACGACGCAACGCGCTGGAAATTAGCAAATTTTTCGGCGAAGCGATACTGGGTAGATTCGCCCATCACTAACCATGAGCCATTATTGAAAAAACTCCTATTAATACAGGGGTAAATTTACTAATGGCAAAAACTCGCCAGCCACGGCTTTGCACACATCTCAACACTTTGCAAGGTGAAAATTTGCTTTGAACCACCGCTAGTGTCTATCTCTTTCACTAGAAAAGTGACGCCTGTGCCAGTTAGTAAGTCCCCGCGGACTATAACATTGGTGAATCGTCACCAACGTTAGTCCCTTTGCGCTTTAGTAAATCTGCGCCTTAGAGGATGAACCTCTTAGCACTAGCACTCGGTAGGCAATGGGAATTGTCTCTAACAGATGTAATTATATATTTATTTCTCTGGTTCATTAAATCAGTCTTTTTTTTTACATGCATGCAGTGGTTTCCTATTTGTACAGTATTTTTACATAGTTACATAGTTAATTTGGGTAGAATAAAGACAGAAGTCCATCAAGTTCAATCCCTCCAAATGACCCTATAGCATATATCTATATACAGTACATATATGTACAATCACACATATATATATATATATATATATAGATATATATATATATATATATATATATACCTATGTGGACCTGTACCTACTATATACAGTATATAGGAGAACTTACACTTAACAAAGAAGTAGGCTAGAAATGCTGCCCATTATGTTCTTCTACCAGTCCAAGGTGACCACGGCCCTTTAGCAACCCTACTCTGTGAAATCAAATATGCCCTAGTAGTTCCCCATCTTCTTCCCAGCACAACCTGCTGTCAGTTACTGAGCTGAGCTTAGTGGATAACTTACAATATACTGTACACATAGAATATAAATGTCACAGCACATAAGTATAAGATTTATAAGTAATAAATCTAGATTCATGTTACATTTTGACTCAGAAACCAGTGTAATTTGCATCATAACTTTATAATTAGTCCTTTTGGCGACACATATTCTGTTTGATGCTTTGCAATGACCCCTCAGCTTAGCTTCTCATCAGATCCGCAGACCACACTGACAACCCCTCTGCATAAGGCTTGGATCATTAGCGTTATTAATTTTGAGATTATGAATCTTAAAGGTGGCCATAGAAGAGGCAGAAGCTAGTGGTCATTTGCACTTTGGTGAATGGACATTATTCAGCAAATTCACTAAAATGCAGATTTTACTGAATGTTACCTCTTTTGTCAGACTTGCCTTTGCCAACTCAGTTCAGTATCTCCAATAAAGATATATGGGGGTATATTTATCAAAGGGGCAGATTTATTAATTGGCTAAATTTTGCCAGCCTCCGCTTTGCACCCATCGCAACACTTTGCCAGGCGAAATATAAATATATATAATATATAAATATATAATGATATATGAATGATAAATATACCCCTATATATCTTTATTGGAGGTAAAACGAACCTATTGGGTTTATTTAAATGATTATTTAGTAGACAAAGGGGCAGATTCACTAACCAGTGAAAATTCACCAGCGTCCGCTTCACACCCATCGTCGCCTGGAGAAAATCCATCCAGACAATGCTAGTTCACTAACGCTTATTTACTAACGCTGGCGAATTTCCAATAACATTACATCTGTAATATGAGCAATTCAAAGAAGATGTGCTAGAGTTCATTTCTGTCTTGCACAAATTCGCTAGAGGTCTTGCGCTTAGGTTAATTTACATACGGTGGGAAATTTACTTTCCACTGTTAATTACACATGTCCAGGGAAGCTTAATAAATACAATAGAGTTGTTATAATGCCCTACACATGAGCCCACTGTATAGTTGATGTTCCATATGTTAGAAAATGTATGGAGAAACCGGTTACACAAAAAAATTTTTTAAGGACTTTTGCAGACTCTGAAGAAAAAGAAAATATGCCAGCATTTTTTGAACTTTGATGCATTTTCTACTCCCACAATATGATGTAAGTGACAGAGGATTGAGGATGTTCTATGCACTACATTGCACTTTACCTGGTCTGAGCTGGCAAAGGCAAGTCTGGCGAAAGAGGTCATGTCCAGTAAAATCCGCATTTTAGTGAATTTGCCGAGTAACATCCATTAGTCAGAGTGCGAATGACCACTAGTTGCTGCCTCTTTCGCTAGCCAATTGCCGCCTGCAATGTCCCTGCGGATGGTAACGCTAGCCAATTGACACTAGCTTTAGCCACTTCGCCTTTAGTAAATCTTCACCAAAGTTTGAAGTTCCAAATCACAGAAAGATATGTTATCAGTAAAATCCCAGGTCCCAAGCATTCTGGATAACAGGTCATATGCATGTGCAAAGATTTTAAAATATCTTTTGATACAATTAGTGTAAAACAAATACAATATTTAGTGATGTGACAATTTTTAACAATATAGTAGATTTGAAAACTGACAACATTATGGAAGGTATTGTACACAAGGGCATTCAGTAGTGGTGGGCGAATAAATTCGCCCTAGACGAATTCGTAGCGAATTTCCGACATTCGATGATGACGAAAGTTTCGGCGAAACGCTCACGAAAATTTGTCTCGTTTCCTCGCGCGTCCAGTTCGTCGCGCGTCGAGTTCGTCGATTCACTTCAAAACAGCACAATCTGTGCAGTGAAAAATATTTTTAAAAATAAATCAATATATATTAAAATATGCCTTTTTAATGTTTCACTATTTTAAATAATAATCACAGATGTTTTTAAGAAGCTGTCAAAATGGGAGGCCTTTTTTTCTTTTGAAAAGATGAGTCCACTAACAATGCAGGGCAGGTGTCTACATTTCTCTTCTCATTGACTCCAATGCTATTCAGCACAGCACACAAAGCAAAAGATGCCATTTTTTACAATTTTTTTTCACATTTCCATACCTCCCAACATTTTGGAAGTAAAAAGAGGGACAGAAATTTTTTTCCATCCGTAGCGCTGCAACATTTTGACCACACCCATTTTTGTGGCCACACCCACTAATTAACATGTCTGTTTTACCAAATTTGGCAGGTTATGAAAGTTTGAAAATATTTCTCCTTATCTAAACTGTTACAAATACAATCAATTACTTATTTTATTATATCAAAATTGTTAAAAAACATCTTTTTTGCACCTGTTAGCTGTTCTTCTAGGCTCTCTGCCAAAAGCCAATTAAGTTAGAAACTTCTTTCTTTTTATGGCTATTCCGTGCAGAGAAAAGAGGGACTTATTTTATTATATCAAAATTGTTAAAAAGCATCTTTTTTGCACCTGTTAGCTGTTCTTCTAGGCTCTCTGCCAAAAGCCAATTAAGTTAGAAACTTCTTTTCTGGCTATTCCGTGCAGAGAAAAGAGGGACTTTCCAATACAAACGAAATGAGGGACTGCAGGTTGCGCTGTCAAAAGAGGGAATGTCCCTCCAAAAAAAGGGACCGTTGGGGGTATGCATTTCACCTGGCAGTTTTATTACATTGCACTGTGCGTCAAAACTATGCTGACACGCGTCAAAATAAGCGCGCGTCAACTTGGACGCGCGACAAAACATCAGCGCGACTCGTTTAGCGAATTCGCCACAGATTCGCCCATCACTAGCATTCAGCACTAGAGACCCTGAGTCTTCTGCTGGGAGACCCAAGAGGCATAGGATTGCTTACGGGTTAATGATTGATAAGGCATTTCAAGTTAAATATGTACAAATTTATATATATATACTGCATAAAATGTTCTCCTGTATTTACACTCCCATATTAATGACTTCACAGAAAATCTACTTCCTTATCTATACATTTTTTACATAATCATGAATGTAAAAAAGAAAAAAGTTATTATTATTTATGCTATAAATTTAAAATAGCAGCTTAATATATCTTTAAAACAAAGTGAAAAGAAACATGACATCACAGCAGTACATAATGCATGAGATTCTTGCTGCATAAAGATATATTGTTCCCTATAATAGTTTCCTCAGTTTTGCCTTTAGTTAAACACAAAATCATGGCTGTATCTTTCACTTGGACGTATTTTGTTTCATGGCTCTTAAAGATGACTTTTATGAGATTATTTGAGCTGTGATTTTTTTTGTTGAGAAATGTGTGCTTTATCCTACTCATTCATCAACGGCTACAATATTTCTGTTTGCCACCCTCTCTGATAAATGACTGAAGACTGTCTGCTACACTTTATTAAAAAGGAATAACAATTTTTGTATGCACCTTTCACAATGTAAAGGGGGGCCATGAATCAAAAGACACTGCCTGTCTGTGTCTGATAAATGCATCATTTACCAGCTGAGGAGTTATTTAGGACTGGCTATTAATTTAAATCACATTTATCTTCCTAGAATGGGGGAGGTTGTTGTGATAGGACTGAGAATGACCAATTGAGCAGCTAAGTGCATATTATTTATTACTGCAGCCTGCAAGCACTGCACAATATGTTTAAAAAGCTATGGCAATTACCATGGTTAATCTAGTCAGGCTATTAAAGGGATGGTTCACCTTCAAGTTAACTTTTAGTATATTGTAGAAGGGACAATTCTAAGAAACTTTTCAATTGGTCTTCATTAGTGATGGGCGAATTTATTCGCCAGGGTGATAATCTCTGTTTATTATTTTCAAAACATGGGATAGGGGTACAGAAAGAAGAAAGGGAGGGAGGGGAGTTGTATGCAAGCATTTTAATATACATTTCTTACACGATGTGTAGCAATCAGTGATATCAAGTCATATCTACATATACATTTTATTACATTAGAGGACGTTCAGGTCTAGCAATTCTAACTTATTTCCTGCTTGGAGTACCTGAGGTAAGAGTAAGCTATTTGTTTTCGTTTATATGTGCACAATTATCTTACAGTTATTTGTTAGTGCTATTCAGATCTATCCAGGGTGACCAGGTTTTCCAGTACTTTGGGCTATTGTTTTGTATTATGTGTGTCAATTCTTCTAGTTTTCTAGTTTCTTCTATTCTAGAAATCCATTCTCTATAAGTAGGTGGTTTGGTGTCTTTCCATTTTCCTGGTATAAGAGCTTTTGCTGCATGTAGAAGATGTAGTGCTAGAGGGTTTAGAGGTTCATCATTGTTGCTACTCGGTATATTCAGAAGAATTAGGGGATGGTTTTTTAATGAAATTTCTGATCCTGTTAGTTTTTTTATAATGCTTAATATTTCTTTCCAGTACATTTCTAAAAAGGGGCAGGTTAACCAGATATGAATGTGTGTACCTGTTTCAGAGTTGCATCTCCAGCACTTTTCTGAAGTACCTGGGAACATTTTTCTTAGTCTTACTGGTGTGTAGTGCCACCTGGTTATAAGTTTATAATTTGCTTCTTTGGTGTTAGAAGCCCTAGATGATTTATGTATATCTTTAAAAGTTTTCCGCCAAGTTGACTCTGGAAACTTTGTCTGTAATTCTCTTTCCCACCCAGTACAAAATGCCGGGATTTCTGGCGAAGTGGCGTTAATTAAAAGTTTATAGAACATAGATAACAGTTTAGGTTTTTCAAATTTAGTAGTGATTATTTTTTCCCAAGGAGTTAGCTGTCTGGTCCAGTCGCCCGGGTTAATTGACTTTACATAACTGTGTAATTGGTTGTAATTCCAACCGTCTCTAGGATGACTTCCCCAGTGTTTTTGAATCTCAGCTAGTGGAATCATTTTATTGTTTTTTATAAAGTCACTTATTCGAGTTTCTCTTCCTTCTCTAATCTCCCATCTATGGAAGGCCCCTCTATCCAATCCGGGGAGGAATTCAGGATTGTTTTGTATGGTGTTTTTGTAAGGTTATATTTCCCTTTGTTTTTGTGCCAAATCTTAAGGGTTGCTTTCATCAATGGATGGTTCTGTACTTCTTTAGGTATCTTATTTTCTGTTGTCCATTAAGTTTCCTATTGGGTATGGGCTTCTATTTTGTTCCAGTATACTCCATGCTTTCATGTCTTTATCATTTATCCAAGTATATATATGCGTGACAGATGTACTGCTACATAGTACTTGTAAGGGTCTGGGAGACTCAGTCCTCCTTTCTCTTTTGGCCTGGTTAGTATGCTGTATTTCAATCTTGGATTTTTCCCTTTCCATACAAATTTTGTTAGCATTGACTTGGTTAAGGAGAAAAAGGATGGTGGAATGTATATTGGGAGCACTTGAAATAGATATAGTAATTTTGGTATACAAATCATTTTTATGGCTTGTATTCTCCCTAACCATGACAGCTGGAGTTTGTCCCATTTTTCAAATAGTTTTTTAAAAGAACCTAGAAGAGGAATATAATTATCCTCATATAATTTCCCTAAGTTGGCTTGAATATTCACTCCTAGATATTTAATGTGGGGATTTGCCCATTTAAATGGGAAGCTCTCCTTTAGAATCTTAGTTTGGGAGTCTGTTATGTTAATGCTTAAAATTTCAGATTTCGATATGTTGACTTTGAAGTTTGACAGTTCTCCAAATTTCTTCATTGTTGCTAAGATATTGGGGAGGGATATTACAGGCTTAGTCACACATAATAGTAGGTCGTCTGCAAAGGCTGCACATTTGTATTCCTTCCCTGCTATTACTGGGCCTGATATATTGGGGCATCGTCTTATGTGGGCTAGTAAAGTTTCCATCACTAATACAAAGAGAGGACATCCCTGCCTCGTACCGTTAAATATATGTACTCTAGGTGACAATGTTCCATTAATTTTTATTCTGGCTGAAGGGTTGTTGTACAATGCCATAATCCTGCTTCTAATTTTTTCTCCTAGCCCAAAACCTTCCAAAGTTTTATCTAAGAACAACCATGATACTCTATCAAATGCCTTTTCCGCGTCGGTGGTAAGTATAAGGCTAGGGATGTTTTGGTCTTTAAGCTGTTTGATTAATGATATAATTTTAGCTGTATTGTCTTTTCCTTCTCTTCCAGGTACGAACCCCGCTTGGTCTGGATGAATCAGGGATGGTAAGTATTGTTTGATTCTATTACCCAATATTTTGGCATAGATTTTCATATCAATGTTTATTAAAGATATGGGCCTATAACTAGAGCATAAATTTCTTTCCCTGGTTTAGGGATGACTGTGATATATGCTTCTTGGGCTTGGGGGTAAAACATTCTTTCATTGGAAATGTAGTTGAAATAGTCTAGAAGGAGGGGGATTAGGTCCTCTTTAAATGCTTTATAGTATAAGGCTGTGTAAGCATCTGGTCCTGGGCTTTTCCCTGTCTTAAGTGTCTTAATGCCTTCATCGATTTCTGTGGCTGTGAATGGGCTATCTAGTAGGATGGCTTGTTCGGGTGATATAGTTGGTAATTTAGCTTATGCTATAAAAATTTTAATTTCTTCTTTTGTTTCCATTGAAGGGGCCGTTGTTTCTAATTTATATAATGTCTGATAATATTTTTGAAATGTTTCTGCTATATCTTTCGTGCTGTGTTGCAGTACATTGTGCTTGTCTTTTATAGATACAATATTTGTTTGTGGTTGAATTTTCTTAAGTATTCCTGCAAAGTGTTTAGTGCATTTATCATTGAGTTCATAGTATTTTTGTTTACTGCATAAGTATGCTTTCTGTACTTTTGAGTCAAGAAGGGATTTTAACTGTAGTCTTTTTCTTTCTAAGTTGTCTAGGATTTCATCTTTTAATGATATTTTATGTTTGTGTTCTAAATTCGTGATTTCTTTTAGTAGGTTGCTAATTTCCTTGTTTTTCTCTTTCTTTAGGTTGCTGCCAAGGCCTATCAACTTGCCTCTGAGAACACATTTTAGGGCTTCCCATACTGCGGAAGGATTGGACTCTGGGGACTTGTTGTTTTGCACTATTTCTTTAATCCAGTTTTGAATGGTTTTTTTCCTCTCTTCCTTTAGGATCAACGAATCATTTAATTTCCAATTAAATTCTTGTTTCAAAGTCTGGTGGTTATAACTGTAACCAATATTGTGAGATAAAGACGTAATCAATTCTTGAATAAACATTAAGTGTTTTAGAATAGTGTGTATAATCTTTCTTTGCTGGATTCATTGCCCTCCAGATATCAATTAGTGACATATCCCGTAAAATTTGTTTTATCACTTTCAAACCTCTATGTGAAGTGTTACTTTTTTTTGAAGAAGAATCTATTTGTGGATTCAGTGTTAAATTAAAGTCACCTCCCAGAATGATAAGCCCTTCTTTGAACTCGTCTAATATGTTCATAAATTTTTTAATATAATGCACTTGGCCTGAATTGGGTACATATACATTTGCTATCGTGCATGTTTGGTTTGCCAATTTACACTTGAGTAAGATATATCTTCCTTCTTTATCTACCAGTGAGTCTAAGTACTGATATGGAAGGTCTTTATGAATTAGGGTGATTACCCCTGATGCTTTCTTTATGGGGTTGTTACTCATATAGACATGGGGGTATGTCTAGGGAGGTGGCCCTCTCTAAAATGAGTTTGTTGTATCATTATTATTTTTGCATTATTTCTTTTGCATTCACCAAAAACCGGTGCCCTTTTTACAGGCTCGTTTAAACCGTTAACATTGTATGTTAAAACTGTACACTCTAAGTTTTTTCTAGCAGACATGATCATATATATGGTGATAGATAAGTGAAATCCTCCATTTGCATAGACTTGGTATCAGCTTGCTGGGGAATACCACATAGGGATCGTTGGGGTTTATAGGGTAGAGTTCTGAACAAAGGGGGATAGAACACAAGTAATAAGTGGGGGAACTTAGTAATGCCGCAGCAGACTTACTGGGGTGAGTACCCCATTGCTGGGATGGTACCATAGCGGCACGGGTGTATTACACCTCTAGTTGGGGGGGTATGTGGTCCAGTGCAGAGTTTGGGTACTGTTGGGTCAGTTCAATATTTAACTGATCCACCAACTTCCAATCCAGCTTAGTATATAGGGGGGAAGTGCCTTCATAAACATACAGGGTAACCACTGAGGGTGGGAGAGAGTAAGGCTAAGTTATGCAGCTTATGTTCAAGAGGACAAATGCATACAATATTACTGAAAGTACTATTTACATTTCAACAGGATATCAAATAATATGCAATCAAACTTTCTAACTTCAGTTAACTGTCAGACCTCTAGAGACACATTGCAATTATATAATAATATAATACTTATACTTATCAAGATATGGAATGGGTGTCTTTGAAGCTTTCTTTAAACTATGTTCAGAAATCCTGCCATATCTGGTCAGTCTTTACTTTTATTATATAGTCTTCTTTTGGAAGTTCTCTCCATTTTATTATTCAGAGAAAGTTCCTTTTTAAGTGGTTATCTCCAGAAGAAAGAAATTGTTGATTTGGGAAGAATTGTACTTTCAGGTCTGCACATGTCTCCTTCTCTCGTTCGGTGTTCTTGGGGTTCTTGGTGTCTTTCTAGGGGTCGTAGTTTCAGTCCATTCCCCTCTCATTGTAAAGTCCAGATTAGGTGCCTTCATCGGGTCTGGCTACCATCCTGGAATGTCTATTTTTGGTAGAAGCAGTTTTTTGAGGAACTGGTCTGTGTCCTCTGGGTGCCGGATGGTTGCCATTGTTCCGTCTTTGTTGGCTGTAAGTGAAAAGGGGAATCCCCATCTATACAAGATGTTTTTCTCCCTTAGGGTATCGGTTAGAGGTTTAAGCATTTTCCTTTTAAGCAAAGTTGTCCTGGAAAGATCTTGGAAAAGTTTGATGCTTTTGCCCTCGTATGTAATATTACTGGCTTCTTTAGCTTTGGCCAGTATTTCTTCTTTTATGCTGAAACTGTGGAGACAGCAAAGAATGTCTCTTGGGGCATTTAGTGGGGCTGCTTTGGGCTTAAAAACTCTGTGTGCCCTTTCAATTTCTATGTCCGTGGAGGTATCTCTGTTTAATATGTTGTTGAAAATTTGTAGCAGTACCCCTCTAATTCCATCATTTTGAATCTCTTCTGGAATACCCCTCACTCTAATATTATTCCTTCTGCTCCTATTTTCTTGGTCTTCTAATTGTCTTTGCAATTCACTTATGATTGTATCTTGTTTCTTGATATGAGTATAAATGTCCTTTTGGTTTGCAGCCTGTTTGCTAATGTTAGTCTCTATATCATCAGTCCATGTTGCTAGTGTTGCAATATCCCTCTTAATTTCCTGCAGTTCCTCTTTAATGGTGGAGGTGACTTCCTGCAGCATCTCCTTAATGTCTGCTTTGGAAGGTAAGTGTGCTATATATGTGTGCAGCTCAGTCTCACCTTCTTCTTCGCTCTCTAATTCGGAAGATTCTGCGTTATAGTCTGCTTCTTCCTCGTGTCCCTCTGCTACAGGCTCCATTTTGCATTGTGCACGTTCGCCTCTTTTTTTCAAGAATAGCGGCGCTATGTCATTTAAACCGGCATGCAGCTTCTTTGCCGGTGTTCTCTCCCTCTCCGGTTTTGATTTTTGGGATTTCCCCATGGTTATATTACCGCTACAGGTCTGGATCAGAGCGATTGTTCA
>CM044442.1:58176805-58188986 GCA_024363595.1 Xenopus borealis
TACATACACATGCTCAATGTGGTCTGGGCTTCTTAGGGATCATCATAAATGATCAAAAAAATAAAGCTGCTGGAGTTCTGCATGGCTGGTAATTAAGGCAGGGGCTCCCCCTGCTGCTCATAAGTATGATTGTTTCCCTACCCATCAGTTAGGGACCGTCTGACAATTCCTATCCACTGTACTAAATGAAGGGAGAATTTCACTGCACACAGTCAGGTTTCTTATAAAAATGGTACACATTTTTTAATTAAAGTATATTGGAGATAGATTTCTTTTTCATTAAAGAAAGTAAAAATGCGATTTTATTTCTTTGCCTTTCCTTTCCCTTTAAATAGGGGCCTGAGCCTTCATGCCTCTTGTTACTTTTGTTTTTTCTTGTGTTTTATGGGGGCAGGGTTTTCATGACCACCTGCCTCCCTCAACAGACTTTCCCAAGGTGAAGGTAGTTTATAAAAAAATACAGAAAAGTTGCTCTATAGCCTTCAGCCAATTTGGCCACGGACTTGGGCCCTTGCAGGATGCACCGACACTAAGGGGCCGATGTACTAAATTCACGTGAATAGATCGAAGTTCGATCGAACTTGATCGAATTTCGAATGTAGGATTTATTCGTTTGGTCTAATATGCAAATATGAATATTCGAATAGCAAATGGTCGAACGATCGAATACATTCAAATACATTCGAATGAACGAATATTCGATCATTCGATCAGCGAAGGATTTAAATTTTAAAGTTTATTTGATTGCCTACTTTGCCAGATTGGACCTACCGAATTGCAATAGAAGCCTATGGGAGCACTGATCCTGATCGATTAGGATTTCGAACGATCAAAGTCTTAGATCGTTCGAATCGTACGAATTATTTGAACGATCTAATGATTTATCCGACTGATCGAATAAATTTGTATTTGATCATTGAACGATCGAATATCGAATAAAAGGTAGCATAAAACTATTCGTTTAGCATTCGACGATCTAATGCTAATCGAATATCGAATTTGGTCGAACTAATTTTGGGGAATAATAGTAAATTTGCCCCTAATTATTCAATTTGCCTCTGTGTAACCTCAGCAGTTGCTTTGGGTTACCTGCCTATGCAGACAGCAGCTGAGATTAATCAACGGGATCCACTGGTGACCCCCTACTGAGTACAATTATGTGATTACTCTGTCTGTACAGACACCAGCTGAGTTTAATCATGTAATTACCCGTGCAACTCCCACTCACTCTCTAAGGCTTAGTCCAGACGGGGAGATTTGGGGGCGATCCGTCGCCTGGCGACTTCTCGCCGCGACGGATCGCCCCCGAATCTCCCCGTCTGGACTAAGCCTAACACTGCAGACTGGAACTCTGGCCCAGCAGCCTCAGGTAAGTACTGCTGTTATCAGTAAACTTGTGAGGCCTGTGTGTTAACAATGAACCTGGTGTCCTGCAATATGTGGCTTTAAAGGGTCTGCTTACAGCCTGGCATAATGAGAAGCAGGTAAGGAGTATGTCCATATTCTGTCCTGCAGCATAATGAAGTCTGACTAATTACTTACATACAATGTGATCATATGTTTACTTGCACTGTGCTTGGTCTGATACCAGTAGCCCTTATAGATACAAGGGCTAGCATGCTTTCTACTGCCATGTAGTGCATACTGGACTCTGGCTATGATCCACCTTAATCCAATAACCCTAATGGATATAAGTAAGTGGGCTGGAGTTTAACATGATCTTATGCAGAACTGCAGTGTGCTGAGTTTGGGCCATTTGCATACCTGACATCACTATCCCTAATGAATGTGGATCACTGGGCTGGGGGCTGCTAGGCTCTGAGATATGCTTGCTTAATCAGCAGATAATCTAGAATATGTATTGCATATTGCTACAATTATATCTGTGCTCCTTTTTGGTGTATATATTTTTGGTGTATATGGTCTGGCTATTGCTCACCTGGAACAAGTAGCTCTAATGGAGGTAGAGCACAGGTCTGGCTGGCTGTTAAATCCTGATATATGCTTGCTCTAAGCAGCAGCTAATCTAAACTATATTACATGTTGCTGTGATCGTATCCATGTGCCCCTGATATATGCTTACTGTGGTGTTTATACAAATGGCCTGCAGGTGGCACTGTTATACTCTCCTCATCCTCGGCTACCAAACACAACACTTACGCTAAACATCAGCTACCCTAAACTATGCATTACAGGTGCATGTGATTGTATATGGGGTATATTGGGGTCTAATACCAATGAATACTGACATGGATACCTACATCTGAATGTCTTATTAGGCCAATGCATTGCTCCTATTATAGGGTATGGCTTAATCAGTTAAGCAGGGAATTTAATTTGTTACATGGCAATGTTTCCCCCTGTGGTAGGTAAGTCCACATATGGTCTTGATAAAAACAGCAGGAGTTTCTGAAACCCATCGGTCATAAGCATTGCTTGGATAACAATAACCACAGGTATGTAGTACACAAGTGTTTGGGGCCAATGAATGTAACGGCTCCCAGATTTAGCAGCCTCATATTGCAGATCACTGCCTGTATGAATGGAGGGCCATCCAATTCTTGCTCTCAAATGTGTAGTATAACTACTATCCAGTGCTGGGTATTGTTGGGCCAATTTATTAGCCAGGGCCGAATTCGCGCGAATTCCGGCGATTCGCCGCTGGCGAATAAATTCGCGAATCACCAGCGAAATTTCGCCAAGTGAAATTTCGCCAAAAAAACAAGTCGCGCGTTGTTTTTGACGCGACGTGTCGAAAACGACGCGACGCGCGGCGAAAATGACGCGACGCGCCTAAAATGACGCGATGCACGTCAAAGTTTACGCGACGCGCGTCAAAAGCGTCCCGCGACTCGTTTCGCTAATTTTTAGCCGATTCTTTAGAAATTCGAGAATCTTTCGGCGAAGCGAATCGCGGGAGATTCGCCCATCACTAGTGCTGGGGCTCTAGGATTTTGCAGTACTCTGCCAGAACCAGTATCTCAGGGCCCTGACCAAGGCATATGTTATAATCTACTATGATAAAGCACACAGCTTAATACATGCTAGCACCATGTCCCACACCCTGCATGGGCGAGTATAATGGATAGTCTTCTGTGTTGCTCCAACATGGTTATGATGTCTACAGTCACCTGTAGAATACATGTTTAGCCTAAGAAGGCGGGGGGGGAAAAAACCTTCAGAATGAATGCTTATTTATTGCTTAACTGTAGCATGTGTATGCTCCATAATACAGAGACTACCAAAGCGACCTATATATATGCATCTATAGGTAGGCCATTGGCATGTGTGTATATATGTGAATATATAGGTGTGTTTATGCATGTGCAGTGTGTGTATACTGTATGTGAATATATAGGTGTGTTTATGCGTGTGCAGTGTGTGTATACTGTATATATATGTATATATATATATATATATATACCCCAAATGTATATACATATACATATACATACATACACACACACACACACACACCCCTGACTTCTAATATCCTTATCATTTACAGTAGGGGGTACATTATCCCTTATAACACATGAGTGATACTCAGAGTTCCCTGTATAACTCAGCCTGCAGCCCTGTGCCTTTATATGGTCACAGAACAAACCCTCAGTTACTTCTAATATCCTTATTATTTACAGTAGGGGGTACATTATCCCTTATAATACATGAGTGATACTCAGAGTTCCCTGTATAACTCAGCCTGCAGCCTTGTGCCTTTATATGGTCACAACCCCTCAGTGACTTCTAATATCCTTATCATTTACAGTAGGGGGTACATTATCCCTTAGAATACGTGTGATACTTCTAATATCCTTATATATACCATCCCCTCTATGCACTCTGTCTTGCACTTACCTACACTATCCCCTGATATTTACCTCCCGTATACACTCACATATATAGCAAGCGACAATAATAGTATTCTGCCTCAATACCCTGTAATGTAACAGTTAATTTTACATAGCAGAATAGGTAAAGATACTGTCTTCTGTCTCTACTCCACTGAAACAGTTAATTATAAAGCAGCAACCATCTGTCCTGTGTCCTTAAAAAACCCCTTTCCAGCAGTCAGTATGCATAGTGAATTTATTATGTCTTGTGACCTTAACCCCCTTTAACTTTAAACAACAGCCTTCCAGTAAGAATTTGCAGACAACAGGAGCTCGGTGCAGTGACAGTCCAATCGTCCCACATACTTTTATTGAGAAAAGTGTGCTCTTTTACCAGACCGGTGCTTGTTACAGTGGTTCAAGGCCACAAGACAGATCATAATGTATTGCTGATTTTGATTTAAAAGATTTAAGCTATTAAAAATTTTAGGCGCGTCCTGTTGTGCTGCTCCTAAATGTGTACATGTACGTGTGAGGGCAGCATCAGCATCAGGAGAATGCACGCTCCTGCGTGCACTCTCATAGCAAATCAGCGTGTGATACGTATCAGAAGAGGCTGCTCTGCCCACAAATCTTCTTACAGTCTTAACCCTCCTTCTCCCTCTGTTCTAAAATGCTTGCCGTATACCCCAAGTAGAGGCAGGAATTATTTGTAAAATAATCTAATTAGGAATAGCAGACAAGTCCCGAAAGGACAGATAATCAGTCCCGGCCTGCATCAGACCACTGGGAGTTTTAGGTCTTCTCCTAAATGAGGCTGGTCGCATGCCTAAGGTCTATATTGCAGACCAAAACCTTTTCAGTTTATAGGAGTCCTCAACTAGCTTATTATAGATAACCTTGCTCAGGTTACAAATAGGACTGGTCCAGGATAGGAGTCATTTGCTTATATGGCCAGAAAAACAAAGCATCAATAGGGCTTAAAGGTAGGGTTGCCACCTTTTCTTGAAAAAAATACCGGCCTTCCTATATATTTACCTTTTTTTCCTATTAATAACATTGGGATCAACCCTCAAAAATACCGGCCAGGCCGGTAAAATACCGGCCAGGTGGCAACCCTACTTAAAGGCCAGGCATATGTTCGGTGTCCAGAAGACAGACTTACTGGGTTGGGTTTTGTAAGTGGGTGTGGTTAACCTTTTAGGGAAGGGTCCTTCTCATGGGAGCATGGGGGAGGGGCTATCCCAATGAGTACTGACATGGAGTTTGCCAAGGAAAGGAAGATCACAGTAAGTATGACACAATCTTCCCTTTTCCAGAGATAACTTTCAGTGTTTCACAATAAACATTACCCTTTTACTGAATAGAAACTATGGCACTTACTCACTGATTTGCTTCTGGTGGTGGCAGTACTGCCACATAGTTTTGTATCCTATGTAGACTGGTTTAAACATTATTTTATTTTCTGAAGCAGTACATGTGAAAATGACTCAATCCCTATATTGTTTAGTTTTAAAGAAGAAGTTCCCAGACTACCATGAGTGTCAGTTAATTTCTGTCCTATGTTCTTACATTTAATGTTTGCTTTTGGTTACTATTGTGTTTATTGTTATAAAATCTCTGACTTCATAAAACTGTATTTTTAAGCATTATATACTAAATCCTTCGGTTCAAGACACACACAGAGTGTTTACAAATGAGCAAATATAGAACTGGTGGGAAGTTTATAAATCATATAACAGTGCAATACACATTCTGCTTCGAACATGATAAACTGAAAGTGAACAGTCACATTTCATTCTTCCATTATGCATGATGTATGGCTTAAATCCCAGTACCATCCTCTGTATTAAAAAGCAACAGGAAGTTAATGTGGAACTCTATAGCTAATCTTGTTGAACTATCTATTATTCTTTATTTATATGGGGCCAATATATTCATATTCAGTCCCCAACCAAGAGGGGCATTCATTTTAAACTCATAAATTATAATTATTAAAAAATACCACTCCCTCTTCTAAAATGATTTCCTTATTTATATTTCATATTATCAGTGTGTAAGCTAACATATCTTTAGAGAATATGAGAATTTGGAGAAAGTGTTATAGTATATGATAACAAATATTGCTATAAAAGCTTTTTACAAGGCAAATTACACTTGGGGTGCCAAAAGTTAGGCACCCCCAAGTGATTATATTTACTTACGTGACACGCCTGGCTGGTGCTTCTATCAGCAGAAAACTGCACCAGCCCAGGGTTCTTCCAGTGAGCACCACAGGACAAGCCTCTTTCTGCTTCCTCAGTCTTCTCGTGACTGCACATATGCAGTAGTGAAAATAAAAAAGCCAGCTATTTTGTTCTACTGTGCATGCATTTTAAGAGCAGGAAGAGCATCGCTCCATGATGCAGTAAATAAATTAAAATATGTACTGCTACCCTACACTAGTAAAAGTTATGTCTTTGCTTCAGAAAGACTACTATAGTTTATATAAACATGTACTGTATGTATCACAAAATTATTAAAAATGTCTTATAAAGTCTAGCATGTGTATAGACATGCATGTAAAGGAAGAAGGACATTGTCATTTGACCAGGCTTATGTGGCTTAACTGATTACAGTACAGCATTTTTTATTTATTTAATTGTTTATAATATTTTTGGACCAACTCCAAAAAATTCCTGGCCTGAATTGCTGATGAATCCTATCAAAGGCTACGGTCAATGGAAATTAGTAAACCCACTTTCCATGTTGATCATTAAAATTTGAACAATTCAGAATAAATCAATCTAATTATTTCTGAAATACTATTTGTTTTAATAAATTCCAGTGATCTTGTGGAATCATTTATAAATCTGTTCCTAAAGCACATTTAGTTTGACCAATTCAAAGACAGGACTGAAGATTATTTTGATGCTGAAAAAGCTGGAAGGCAGCTTGCAAGAGTTCAGAGGTTTAGTTTCAAGTAGGTGGCATGATGTGGCAAAGTCACAAAGAGTAAGTATCAGCTAAAACATCTGTGGCAGGGAGCTGTTATTTTAAATGCTGTGAAGAACACCCTTTCCACTTTTATACCTACATACTTATTAACCCTGACCAACCCAGCATCAGCGATGACATCAGCCTGACCCAAAACATCAGTGCAGATAAGGTGAAAAGATAATGAACGTTATAACAGTGCATTGTGAATTACTTGCAGAACTACATGTAATTCTCAGATATTACATAGCTATGAAATGTGGAATTCTTAGAAAAGGCAAACAGCATGAGCTACGCTCTCAAAGAGGAATGCATTTTCATAAAACAGTCTTACAAGGCAGCGTCATAAAAACCCTTAATATGCATACATTTTTAGCCTTTCTTACAACCACTTGCTAAGCATTAATTTGAAAGCAGCACATTGTGTACTTATTTCCTTTACTGCTATTAGATTTGATCAAGTTTGGTGAAGACAAGTGGCAGATCAACCTCAATAGAAATGCAGGATGCCTGCAAAAAATCTAATTGAACTGAGTTTAAAAGGCTTGGGGGGGGGGGAATATAATTAAAGTCGCAAAGAGAAAAACATTGCACACCAATAAGAGTTAAAATCCACATTGCGCAATGTAATATTGTTCCTTAAACGGTTATTGCGAATCATTATTGCGCATTGCGGATTACAATTGCGCACTCTTAAGAAGTGCTTGAAGGTGTCGTAATCTTTTGGAGCAAACATTGCAACTTTTTCAGTAAGAAGTTTTATTACATTGACAGCGCATTAGCGCAAAGTATAAAATTTGCTGGCAGAAGTGGTCGCTAAACAGTTTCCAGCTTCGCAAAAGGTATATTACATTCGCTCAAAACAAAACTTCTTCGCGCAAAGGCTTGACTTTTCGCATTGCAAATAATTTTTGCGTTACCGACGTAAATTACATTCCCCTATTGATGTGGAACTAAAGGGCTGCATGTTGCCAATTCAAAAGCCTCTTATGCAAAAATGCAGCTTGGTTCTGAGGGCCATCACAATTTTTTCTTTTTGTATGATTACTACTTTTGCTAATGTGAAGTAATTTACAGTAGCAATTCTAAAAAAAAAAAAACATAATGTATTTCATTTTATAAAATAGCTCATCTGTTGCATACCTTGTATTAAATAAATACAAAGAACAAAGGCAAAAGGTATTTGTTTAGAAATTTACTTTATAAAAAAATATATAGTGGATAATGCACCCCCTACTGTAATTTATAAAGATATTAGAAGTCACTGAGGAGTTGCGTGACCATATAAAAGTACGTGGCTGCAGGCCACATAACACCGAGGTGACTTCCAATATCTTTGTAGCTTTCGGTAGGGGGTGCATTATTCATTATAATCTACAGTGTTTCAAGGAGTTCTCTGCCTCTGCTCTATATTAGACAACTCAATGCAACACACAATCCCCTTGTGGTTTTTCATTTTATTATTGTGTCTCCTTATAGCCCCCTGTACCTTCTGAGGTATATTTTTCGTTTTTTATTATTTGTGGCTTTTGTTATTAAGCTTTTTATTCAGCAGCAGCTAATTAGTATGCAGTTTAAGCAATCTAATTTCTAGGGCCAAAATTACCCTAGAAACCATACATTCATTTGATTAAGAGACTGGAATATGAATCAGAGAGGCCTGAATAGAAATACGAGTAATAAGTAGCAAAAACAATAAACCTATAGCTTAACAGAGAATTTGTTTTTTTTTAGATGGGGTCAGTGACCCCCCATTTCAAAGCTGGAAAGAATCAAAGGAAAAAGGCAAATAATGTAAAAACTATAAAAAAATAAATAATGAAGATCAATTGAAAACTTTCTTAGAATTAGTAATTCTATAGAATACTAAAATACTAATGAACTACCCCTTTGATAAGTGACAGAAGGGGAAAGGCATGAAGGATTGAAGATGCAGGGGGAGGCCAACACCAGAGATGAACAGAGAGTGGGAGGGGGGAGAGTAGATTGATGATTGAGGGCACAAGACTGGAGAGGAGGGACAGACATAGAAAACTGACGTTTGATAGCAGGAGGGCGGGAGTAGCAGCCAGAAAAAGATGTAATGTGGGAGGGGCATAGGGAGCGTGCCTGAAGAAGGAACAGCCAGTGAGAGGATGACGGAGCGCAGAAGGATCGCAAGATAAAAGTGACAGGGTGTGGGAGGGGCAGAAGAGCTGTGACGGAAGAAGGAACATCAACTGAGAGGCAGACGGAGCACAGAAGGATCAAGAGCTAAGAGTGACACGGTGTGGGAGGGCAGATGTGTTGTAACGGAAGAAGGAGGGGGAGCAGAATATAGAGACAGACGAAGCGAGACTAGACATGGGGGGGAACGGAAGAGGACACTGAGGGAGCAAGCAGCAGAGTGTGGGAGACAGAAGGAGAACATAGAGTTAAGAAAAAGGAAGCAAGAACTTATTAGGAGGCGTGAGAGAGCGTGAAGGCGGAAGTGGAGTGAGGTGGACAGGCAGGAGGAAAAGCAGTAGGATGAGTGCAGCAATGACAACTGCTGACACATAAATGGCACATTCTGACGTCAGACGCACCGTTTATATAGTGAATAAAGTACCCCCTCTTGTAAAATATAAGGATATTATAAGTTACCGAGGAGTTTCATGACCATATAAAAACACGAGGCCGAAGGCCGAGTGTTTTTATACAGGTCATGGAACTCCGAGGTAACTTCTAATATCCTCATATTTTGCAAACGGGGGTACTTTATTTATTATAATACACAAGTTTCAGTGAGTCATGTGACAGAAATGATATTATATACAGGTCATGGAACTCCGAGGTAACTTCTAATATCCTCATATTTTGCAACTGGGGGTACTTTATTTATTATAATACACAAGTTTCAGTGAGTGGTGTGACAGAAATGACATCAGAACTCACCATTTATAACTGATGACATCAGAACTCACCGTTTATAAGGATATAATTTGCAAGATATTTACGGCTTTTGTGTATTATAAGGATATAATTTACAGTCTGGCCCCATAGGGAAATAACCAGACTGTAGATTATAACAAAATTACTGATAACAAATGCCATAACATATGCCCTAAAACTTTCCTTTGAAAACAAATCCTCTAGTATGCACACATGCTATATGTAAATATACAGTACACATTAGAAATCTTTGGCAAGATATAAATGATGGATATAATGATAGTCTTTGTCAGTTTGCAGTTGTTCTTTTCTGGAAATTTTTTGTTGTGTTAAATTTTCTAAATGTAAAAAATAACCAGAAAGCAAATTATTTTTAAATCCAACTTTTATTGTAATTTGTTTCTTTGTAGACTCTCTCCTATTTAATATCCAGTACATCACTACATACACATTTATGGGATTATTTATTGTCTGTTTTTTTCTGGTTGGACTTTTAAAGGGGAAAAACTTTTTTTTGTGGAAAAAAACTTGAATTTTTCATGATTTATTAAACCCATATGCTGTTAAAAGTCAGAATAAAAAGTACTCCAACTCAGACCTGCCAAGTTAATGCAGAGGTCAATGACAGATGTCCTGTCGATATCTTGATCTGTGCTGGGTTTCAATGCAATAATCCAAAGATTTCATGGCTTTTGGCCATCAATTCTGAAAAAGTCCCAGTTTTAGGTGACAAATCAGAATCCATTAGGTGTACAATTCAGATTTGTCATGATTTTATCAAGTTTTTTCCCCTCACAAGAAATATTCTGGATAAATTATTGATAAATAGGGGGGAAGTTAATGCAGATTTGGTCGAAGTAGTTTTAAGAAATTTGTGAGAACTTTTCAGATTTTGATAAATAACCCCCTTAATTTTTAGCTTATATTTTTTTGTCCCTATAGCCTATTGGACTTCATCAAAAGAAGCCAGGTACAAATGAATTTATACTGAGTTTCATCAACCTATGTTTGAAGACTCTTCAAAATATTTCTAATTATAGGCACCATGACATCTTTTGTAAATAAGCACCAGAGTCAAGTTATTTCAGGGTTAATCACTGTTTGCATATCCCTTTGTTGAACTTACTTTTGTCTTTTAATAACTGTAGAAGGAGACCAAACAAAGACATTTAAGAATCAAAAAAGTCTTTTGAGCAAGAGGTTATTCCTAAAAGGGATTTCTTCATGGTCATACTGTTGTGTTTGGTAGCCGAGGATGAGGAGAGTATAACAGTGCTTTTTTAGCAGGTTCATGCAGCCATTACATAACAGTAGTAACTCTTACTTTCACTTTCAAGCTGTACAGAAAGTCCTGTGTATGCAAAGTGACACCTGCAGGCCATTTGTATAAACACCACACATACTTTTCTCTCTGGACTGTGGTTGAATTAATCTTTTTTATTTCTCTTATCACTTTTATTATGCCTTTTTTTTTAATAGTCCTTTATCACCACCACAAATAGCAGTAAGTGAAGTAGTTTTAAAAGACTCAACTCTCCAGGTAATATTGTGGTTTGTGGGCACCCTCTGTTTTAATGCTTTATGTTTTGGGACAATTGGAAGTGAAGGGAAAAGGCTTTAACAAGTGGCCCAGGGAAACATATTTAAATCTTTCATGCAAAGACTTATTTAATGAAAAGCTGGCAGCTTGTCATCAGTGTTGGCAAAACACCAGCTTGGAGTGTTATTACTCTGAAAAGGTATCTTCCAGTCATCTCAATTGCCAGTGCTCTGAATTTCAGTGAGATTAATGTAATATTAACTCAGTAAAGTGCTTCTTCCAGTTTCACCTGCATTTTAAAGCTAATACAGTGATAGTTTCTATTTTTGAGAAATGTCATAAATGCAAAAAGATAAGTTCCAAACATAAATTTTTCTATGGTTTTTTTTCTAATTTAGAATAAAATAGAATAGAACAGTATATTGAGATTATGACACAAGTGTTCTGAATCTCACTATGAAAAATACAGAATTCATTAACCATTTAATGCCACCCCCATAGAACCAGAAAAACATTGTGCTATTGTTGTAGATTCTAGTGTGTGTGTGTGTGTGTGTGTGTTGTAGATTCTAGTGTGTGTGTGTACGTGTACGTGTACGTGTACGTGTACTGTAATCTTATCTTTTTTAGTTAGATTTATCCTGCACATGTGGTTGGTTTGATGTTTGCTGATGAAGCAAATTTATTTTTTTTTTTCTCAAAGGAGTACAACAAATATTGTACCTAATAATAATGCCTCCTGTATTTACATTAATAAAGGAAGAACACTGTAAGCATTATAGGTACCTGCACTGGTAAAACTTCTGCTGCTTCAGAAGCACCACTATGGTTTATATGAATAAGCTGGGGGCAGCCATTGAAAGGAGAAAAGGCTCAAGTTACATAGCAGATAGCAGATAAGCTCTGTAGAACATAATGT
>CM044442.1:58202050-58213674 GCA_024363595.1 Xenopus borealis
ACACACACACACACACTTTCACACAAACCATATATACCCATAGCTATACTAACTGTAGAGTTTAGTATCCAAATAGCCTTGGATATTATGTCTGTCCACAAAATCATCCAAGCCCCTCTTAAAAGCATGAACAGAATCAGCCATCACAACATCACTGTCCTGACTGTGAAGAACCACCTACGCTGCTTCAAATGAAAGTCCTTTTCTTCTAATCTGAAGGGGTGGCTAGTGATGGGCGAATCTCACCCGTTTCGCTTCACCGAAAAATTCGCTAATTTCCAGCGAAATTCGCGAATTGGCGAAAAAATTCACGAAATGAGTTGCGCGTCGTTTTTGTCGCTTCCGTCGCGTTGTTTTCGTCGCGTCGCGTCAAAAACGACGCGCGACTTGATTTTTTTTTTACCGAATTTTGGCCGGCGAAGTTTTGCTGGCGTTTCGCAAATGTATTCGCCAGCGGCGAATCGCGGGAATTCACCACGAATTCGCCCCTGGCGAATAAATCGCCCATCACTAGGGGTGGTCCCCTGATATTCACTCTAGGGAAGAGGTGCTTAAAGGGGTGATATGATTTATTTTTATGTATTTATGTATAAATATATAAGGGGATCATATAATCTCTCTAATGCTTTATTAACCAGTAGGTCTTTCCATCTGACACAAGGTCACCCATTCAGATTAGAAGAAAGGAGGTTCCATCTAAATATTTGGAATGTTTTTTTTTTACAGTGAGCTGTGAAGATGTGGAACTCTCTCCCTGATCTCCCACACTGCGTAATATGTATGAAACATCACTGCATCACACTGTTTAAGTGAAACTAAACTTTGTGATTTGCGTAACTGAACATCTTTTTTAAGTCTCATTACATAGTAAAGTAAAGTGATTTCCACTTCAGAGATGTGATTAAACTCAAATGTACGCCATGGATAGGGTTTAGCTTATATTTGATGGAGAAAATAGACCTCAGAATCCAGCAGTCTTGTGCTATGGCACTCTGTGAGACCATTAAATTTAATCCTTTCTTCAAATGCATTCCAGGGGTGATTTCAATGAAATTTGTTCAAAATTTATCAGTTTCCTGCATGTAGGCATAAATGATTCAAAGCCACTTACATATTCACTGAGTAGAATGCATTGAAGGGAACATATGATTGATATAACTTTTCAGAGTTTCTTCATAAATTCACTTAAAAGACATTTTTATTATTTAAATACTTGCCCTCCCCATACAATTTCCTTGTTTTTCTTTAAGGTACAGGATCTAATTTAGTATGAAAATTTAGGAGACGTTTCACAAAATTCCTAAGCATGCTGCTTTCCAGATTATAAAAAAAGATGTTCAGAGGATTATTAAACTAGGCAAGTAAATTATTTCCTATCGGCAAAGGTAGATATTGAACATTTTCTTTTCTCTATTGCATTTCCATGTTGATTTGAAAAGGATAATTTTAGTTCTCTGACAGAAGTATGCCCATGCCTATACAGCAAAAACCTACACAAAATAATATTTCCAAAGGGACTAAAGTAATAAACGTTAATGATACAATGATACAGTATGCTTTATTTTTATAGAATTAAATTTAAAAGAACAAGACTACTTTTTCTATGCAACAGCAACACTGCATCTTGAGGTGTTCATTCTCAGTAAGTATATAGGACTTTGGTAATTGGGAGAGGAGATGCAGCTTAATTTTTTATCTTTGTTAGAACCACTTGTTCATTTTGTTTGCCCAAACAAAAAGAACTATGCTATTACCAGTGCCATTATTCATTATTTTCCTTGGCAACTCCTGATAACTAGAAAGCTGGTCATTTTAGAGCCCTAAATCCATTGTGAAAGATTTGGCCAAATACCGAACCGAATCCGAACCCTAATTTGCGTTTGCAAATTAGTGAGAGGAAGGGTAAAAGGCAGCCGTGCACTAAGTGAGCGGCAAAATTTTTTTTTCCTTCCTTGTTTTGTGACGAAAATTCACAAGGTTTTAAGGATTCAGATTCGGTTTGGCTGAATCCAAATCCTGCTGAAAATGGCCAAATCCTGGCCGACTACCGAACCAAAATCTGGATTTGGTGCATCCATACCTAGTTCATATAGTTTTGTGTAAAGTTTTAAAAAATCCATAAAAACACCAGTTCACCTGGTGGTGAATTTCCAGACAAGTGAATTATAGTAGTGCACATAGCCACGCATTATGGGTGAAAGTGATTTCAAAAATCAAGGTGATATGTGCCTCCGTGGGGAGATTTCCTACTCACCAGATATAAGAGGTATATGGGCCAGACACAATCTATATAGTCTTCAAAACCTTTGATCAACAAGGAAAGGAACAGAAAATAGTGAAGTATACCTTTTAATGCTGTATAAAAAAATCCCCAAATGGGTATACTCACAGTCTTAACAAATGAAAAAGCTTTGTTTAAATAATTACTCAGAGTCCAGTTCAGACTGAGAATTCTTCTACATGTTTCACATAGTTCACGATGCTTCCTCAAGAGGATATTAAGGGTAAAATTTACTATTATTCCCCAAAAATAATTTTTCTATTCGATATTCGATTAGCATTTGATTTTCGAATGTTAATCGAATAGTTCTAGGGTACCTTTTATTCGATATTCGATGATCGAATACAAATCTAATCGATCAGTCAAATAAATCATTCTACTGAACAAATAAATCATTCGATCGTTCGAATGATTCGTACGATTCGAACGATCGAACACTTCGATCGTAGGAATCCTATTCGATCAGGATTCTATTGCAATTCGGCAGGTCCAATCTGCCAAATAGGCAATCGAATAAACTTTAAAATTGAAATCCTTCGCTGGTCGAATGATGGAATATTCGTCCACAATTCTGCACAATTTAGGGTCATCTGCAAAAACAGAAACTGTACTTTCAATGCCCACCTCCACATCATGTCCCCTCGCAAGTGCCTTTTGTGCAGAGAAAACAACCACATCCTAGACAGTCTACCATTATCATGTCCCTCGCAAGTGCCTTTTTTGCAGAGAAAACAACCACATCCTGGACAGTCTATCATTATAATTTAAGTCTTCCATCCCTGCACTCTCTCCAGCTCATTTATATCCCTCTTGATGACTGGAGTCCAAAACTGCTCTGCATACTCCAGATGAGACCTAACTAGGGATCTATAAAGAGGCATATTTAGGTTTTGATTGCTTGAGTGTATGCCCTTTTTTATGCAAGACAGAACTTTATTTGCTTTAGTAGCTACAGAATGACACTGCCCAGAATTAGACAACTTGTTATCTATAAAAACCCCAAGATCCTTCTCATTTAAGGAAACTCCCAACACACTGCCATTTAATGTATAAATTGCATTTATGTTATTTTTGTCAAAGTGCATAACCTTGCATTTATTAACATTGAACCTCATCTTCCAGTTTGCTGCCCAGTTTCCCAACTTATACAAATCCCTCTGCAGAGTGGCAGCATCCTGCGTGGAACCTATAGTTCTGCACAATTTAGGGTCATCTGCAAAAACAGAAACTATACTTTCAATGCCCACCTCCACATCATTAATAAACAAGTTTAAAAGCAGGGAACCCAGTACAGAGCCCTATGGTACCCCATAACGACACTGTTCCGAATAGAAAATGTTCCATTTACCACCATTCTTTGTTGCCAGTTCTCTACCCAGGTACAAATACTATGTTCCAGGCCAAGATTCCTTAATTTAACCAGTAACCTTCTGTGTGGCACTGTATCAAATGCTTTAGCAAAGTCTAAGTAAATCACATCCACTGCCATCCCAGAATCGAGGTCCTTGCTTACCTTCTCATAAAAAGAAATTAAGTTAGTCTGGAAAGATCTATTACACATAAAACAATGCTAGCACAAACTCATAGTATTGTTATTTGCTATGAAGTCCAGTATCTTATCCTTTATTAACCCTTCGAAAAGCTTTCCTACCACCGAAGTCAGACTAACTGGACTATAGTTTTGAGGCAGAGAACAGGATCCCTTTTTGAATAGCGCAACCACATTAGCAATTCACCAGTTTCTCAGCACCATGCCAGACCACAATGAATCCTAAAAAATTAAGTAGAGAGATTTGGCAATCACAGAGCTAAGCTCGCTAAGTACCCTGGGATATATACCATCTGGCCCTGGACCTTTGTTTATCTTAACATGTTCTAGTCTCTTTTGAATTTTATCATTTGTGAACCATGCATCATTAGATGTATTGCTAGAATTGGGACTATTAATAAGAAAACCTCCATTAGCTGGTTCCTCATTTGTGTAGAGAGACAAAAATATGCCTTTAGAATCTAAGCTTTTTGCTTGTTCTCATAAACCAGCTGACCTCTGTCTGATATTAAAAGTCCCACCCCTTCCTGCTTAATTTTTTAAATTAACATATTTCAAATATAATTTTGGATTCTTTTTACTGCTTACTGCAATATCCTTTTCATTATCAATTTTAGCTTTTTTCATTATTTATTGGCCTCCTTGTACCTTATAAATGATTCGGCTGTCCCAGCTCAGTTGAAAGCCTAAAAAACATGTATTTTCTTGCTCACCTCAACGCCAACACTTCTATTGAACCAAAAAGGTTTTGCTTTGCAATGATGTTCCTTGCTTACAGGGGGAATATACTGACATGTATTTCCCACTTAATATGATGCAAAGATGCCCTTATACTTTCAAAGTTTGCACACCTGAAATTTTGTGTTTTAGTTACTCCCTTATAGAATTGCCTCTGCAACAGAATCTCAAAGGAGACCATGTTATGATCGCTATTCCTTAAATGCTCACCCACACAAATGCTAGAGATGAGTTCAGTATTATTAGTTATTACATCCAAAAGAGAGTTATTCCTAGTAGGTTCTTGAACGAGCTGGGATAAAAAGTTGTCATTTAGCATATTTAAAAACCTGCTAGCTTTTTCTGACTTGGCAACCCCATTACCCCAGTCAATGTCTGGATAACTGAAGTCACACTTAGGGGCAAATGTACTATTATTCACGAAAATTTGCTCGACCAAATTCGAAATTTGATACGCATTTGACCATCGAATGCTTATCGAATAGTTTTAGGCTATCATTTCGCTCGATATTCGATTTCTCGATGAATTCGTACGATCGGCTTCCGAAAAATTTGTACGATTCGAACGATCGAACGCTTCCATCGTACGAGTGGTGTTCGAGCAGGACTTCAATCTGCCGAAGTAGGTAGTCAAATAACTTAAAATTTTTTATTCCTTTGATCATCGAATGATCGAATTATCGAATATCCGATCATTCGATCTATTTGATATTCGATGATCGAAGAGGCCAAAATTCACTTTACGATTTCATGCAAAAATTGTACGATCGTTATTCGATCGAACTTCGATCTATTCACGTGAATTTAGTAAATTGGCCCCATAGTAATAACTTGACCTACATGTGAAGCCGCTTCTATTTGTAAGAGTAGCTGGGCTTCATACTTGTCAATTGCAAGGTGGTTTATAGCATGCACCAATGATAATTTTCTTTGTAAGATTTTGCCCAGTCAAAATATCTACCCAGAGGGATTCCACACCCTCACCAGTGCCAGCAATGGTTATTTCTTTAGTGCATGGCTTTAATTCAGGCTTTACATACAAGCACACTCCTCCTCCCTTTTTAATCCCTCTGTCCCTCCTAAAATGGGTGTAACCATTTAAATTCACAGTCCATTCACGTTTCATCCAACCAGGTCTCAGTGATACCAATTATATCATAATTTTTATAGCATGCAAGGTCTCCCATTTTTCCTGACAAACTCTGCATTTGCCAGCATACAGCGGAGGTTGCTACGTTTAACTTTGCATTACTTAGTGGAGAATTATATGTTAAGTTAGTATTATCCTGTTTTCCTTATAGCAGAAGGACCTCCTTCGATGGTAACTTCTCCTCCAATCTCTTGGCCTGTCACGACTGTACATGTTGTATCCCAAGGAAAATCCCTTAATCCCTTAATCTTAATCCCTTAATCTTAATCCCTTAATCTTAATCCCTTAATTTTAGAGCCTAGATCCTTGAACTCACTCTTTAGGGCTCTTCCAGAGGAGAAGATTGCAGGGAGATTTGTTGCCTGCGACAAATCCCAACGTGTTTGGGGCAACAAATCTCCCTGAATCTCTTCCCCCAGTCAGTGTGGTATTGGTACACGGTCTACTGCATGTATGTGTGCACAGGTTTCGCATCTTTTAATGGCTCATCTCCTTGCCTGCAGAAAAGATGCGAAACCTGTGCACACATACATGCAGTAGACCGTGTACCAATACCACACCGTCAACAGGAACATCACATAAAAGGTTCATTTACCTGCAAATCGGACAATGTGGTATACCTAATAATGTGTTTGAAATGCCCCACTACAGGACTCTATGTGGGAGAAACAGGACAAACACCGCGCCAGCGGATGAACTCCCACAGGTTTAACATCAAGCATGGCAACACAGATGTCCCAGTGGCAGCACACTTCTGCAGCAATAGCCACAGCATCAAAGATCTTCGGGTCACAGTTTTAAAGGGTAACTTTAAGACACAACAGGAGCGGAAGGAGTGGGAATTCAAACTTATGAGAAAGTTTAACTCACTAGAATGTGGCCTGAACAGAGACAGGAGTTTTATGTCCAGATATGACTTTAACTAAGGATATGACAGCGAGAAGAAAACACAGCCAAGGACAATCTACATCTTAAAGACATTTTCCTTAAGGAGCTGGCTGTACTAGTGGCTAAAGCTAAAGTCTTCACCCTTGGGACTTATCAATATCTGGGCTGGATTATTCTCTTTTCTCTACAGGTCACTATTCCCATTTTCAGTGTGTTACAATCTGGTAAGGGAATGTGAAGTGGATAAGTTCTGGTTCCATATGCTATCCAACCCAGTGGTACCCTTATCTGTATCTTCCCCTTTTTTAGTTTCCAATTCCTAATTATGCACTGTTGTGTTAACCTTAACCCACTCTGTCTTAGTCTAGTTCAAACTATTTGACCTGACTGAATCCAGACCCCTGGACTATTTACAACCCACCCTAATTACTTTTATTACCTTCTACAAGTTATCTCTGTCTATCTGTAACTTTCTAATTCATTGCCCATAAACCCTTTTTCAGTGATCTATTTGTATATATAATGTGCCTTTTCAATGTTCATTTGTATTTTGCCTGACGAAGGGGCCTGTGTGCTCCGAAAGCTTGCAATTGTTACTTATTCAGTTAGCCAATAAAAGGTATCACCAAACTTTACATTTTACCAATATGTACTAAGACAGTTGGGTCATGCCCAGCCCCACCCAATAATTTGTCTACCCGATCAACCACATGCCAAACCCTGACACCAGGTAGACAGCAAACTTTTTGGTTTTAGCAATCCGGATGACATTACCCTATTCACTTTCCTAATAATTGAATCCACTACAACCACAATCTGCTTAGACCTGACTCTGCTCTCCTCCCCACCACTACTAGAGAAACTGGTCTCCAGGCTGTTAGAGGGATCAGCCCCATCTAGAATTGCCATTCCAGGGTTCACACTCCTATCTTCTTCACACAATCTGGCATATTGGTTGGGATGTACAGTATAAACCCCCGGATCAGCCTAGGTCCTAGGTCCTGCTCAGTTACCAAGAGACTCCTTTCAAGATTGTCAATCGACCGCAGTGTTGCAATTTGTTCCACAAGTGCTCTAACTCAAGCCTCCAAAGTACCAGTCTGCTCACATCCACCACAGAGGTAAGCAGTTTAGATCTCTTGTTCCAAATCTGCATTCATATGGCAAACTGTGCACTGGGTCACACCTTCAATCTTGCTAGCATTCATTATCCCAGTTACAGATCAAAATAGGAATAAAAAAAAATTTTGGGTGTACAACAAACTTTTGACCTAGTTTGAACCTCCTTTAGTTTGAAACTCCGGTGTTTGTAACTCCACTTACAGATCTCCAACTTTACTAGGGTTGCCACCTGGCCGGTATTTTACCGGCCTGGCCGGTATTTTTGATGGTTGATCCCAATGTTATTAATAGGAAAAAAAGAAAAATATATAGGAAGGCCGGTATTTTTTTCAAGAAAAGGTGGCAACCCTTAACTTAACTCTAGTGTTTGTAACTCCACTCACAGATCTCCAGCTTAACTCTGGTATTTACTTACAAAGCAGCTAAGCACTAGAGCAGGCTCCACTGAAGTCCCAGGCGTTCTATTTATACAGTCTTTTCAGGTGCAACTAATCAAAACCCACCCCCTCAAACTGAAGGAAAACTAACTGCAAAGTAAAGCAGGTTGTGACAAACTTGCTGTTAGCACAATAGAACACCAAACTTTGCTATTTATCACAAAATACAGAAAAAAATACAGTAAATATACAGTATCATATACATATAAACAAGTAATTGCAGATAATAGCTAAAAGCAATAACTATCACAATGTATAAAATAACAGGTGTTTTACAAGTGCTGTATCCACCACAAATTGTATTGAAATTATTTTACATAATTTCAGACCATGTGTAAAGTTAATATTTGGCCAAAAAAACAACTTAAGAAAAAATGTGATTGATGAATGCTGTATTTTATATTCTCATAGCTGCTTACATTGACATCAGAATTTTTAGACTGTGGTAAGTGCTCGCTGAAATGCATGGCTTGTATAGAGTGCTATTTTGCAAAGTATGTATGTATGTATAACTTTATTTGTAAAGCGCTGTTAAGGAACCGCAGTGCTGTACAGTGCATAAAAGTACAATATATATAAAAATATACATGAGGAGACAAATCACATAATAAATATATACAGAATCATAGGTCAAAGAGGTTAAGTGCTATGTGGGAAGGAGGTCCCTGCCTCGTGGAGCTTACAGTCTAAGTGGATCGGAGGTTAACATAATTGGAGATGAAAAAGTGCACATGGTAAGGCATAGACAGTATGCACAGGGCTAGGCTACTGCTCTAGTGCTCCAAAAGGTAGGCTCTTAGATTTTTTTTGAAGAGATTGGGAGAGGATTCCTTACGGAGGAATTCAGGGATGGAATTCCAGAGGTAAGGAGTAGCAAGATAGAAGGGTCTGAGACGAGAGGTGGCAGTGGATGTGGGTGGTGTGAAGAGAAGGTAGCTCTGAGAAGAGCGGAGAAGACGACCAGGAACGTATAGCGAGACAAGAGAAGAGATGTAGTGAGGAGCAGAGGAGTGAAGGGCTTTGAATGTTAGCAGAAGGGTTTTATATGCTATCCTTTGCTTGACAGGCAGCCATGCTAAGGATTTTAGTTGTGGTTGAGCAGATTCTCTTTTAGGCGAGACTAGAAGAATCCTGGTTGCAGAGTTTAGGATTGATTGGAGGGGAGAGAGATGGGAGTCAGGAAGACCAGTAAGGGGGAGATTGCTGTAGTCTAAGTGAGATAAGATAAGGGCATGAATTAGTGTTTTGGCTGTTGTTTGAGAAAGAAATGGGCGTATCTTGGCTATGTTGCGGAGGAAGAAACGACATGTTTTGGCAGTATTATCAATGTGATTAGAGAAGGTGAGGGACTGGTCAAAGATGACCCCTAAGCAGCGTGCTGAGTTAACAGGGTTAATGGTTATGCCATCAATAGTAATGGTGAAAGGAGGAGAAGGGCTCGGTTTGGGTGGAAAAACCATGAGCTCAGTCTTGGCCAAGTTGAGTTTGAGGTGGCGTTGGTTCATCCAGGAAGAAATAGCTACTAAGCAGTCTGCTATCTGGGTTTAACGTCAGTGGTTAGTGAGGGTGTGTCTAAATATATCTTAATTTCGTCAGCATATAGGTAATATTTAGTGATGGGCGAATTCTCAGATACACGATCAAAAGAGTTGAAGATGGGAATAGAAGCTTTAGGGGGAATTAGAGTAATGGTGCCTGAGGGGCAATAGTTATGATATGGTGTATTGTGCTGCTGTTTTTATTGCACAGCATGATAAATAGGCCCCTTTGGTGTATATCAGTGATGAAGCTTCTATCATTGATGTACTGTACCTATAGGCATATACATATAAGTATAGTATTGATATTAGTACCTGAATCTATTATGTTATATAAGAAAGTTAAAGATACTTGTTATTTATGTGATGATAAGTTAATAAATGCTCAAGGCACTGCTGCTATATATAATTATATACAGTATAGGTCATTAATATAATTTATTGGTTTTGTACACATCAGTTTAAAATGAAAGATACAAGCTCATAGATTGAGATGTCTGAGACAGAAAATACCACTTTGCTAGTTAGCAGACATCTGAGTGTTGAGTTTTACTGTGATTCATCATTTACTTACTGCATAACCTCACTGTCTCTGAATTATTAACTGTTTAAAATACCATGACCCTTTCTTTGTAACTTGACATGCTCATAGAAAAGCAACTTTACCTCATGGGTGTTAGTTTACGGTAGATCAACATCTATGAAGTCAGAAAATTCAGATCATAGTATATATCTTACAATAAGAAGAACTAAAGAACCAACTATTAAAATATTAAAATGTACCTTCTAATATCTGTTTCAAAGCAATGCAATTCTTGAACTCTGTGTTTGTACAATGATAAGCAAGTTTACTAAATAGTGTGGCTCAAATGAAGACATCCCCAAACAGTTATTCATTGCTTTAATTTATTATGAATACACATTGTGGCAAACTAGCAGTTTGCACACTTAACTTTTGGGAGATTAGTCAATGGTGGGCAGGGAGCATAGGACAAAGGAGCATAAAGACAGTGACACACATGGCTCTTCAAGGAAAACAAGAGTTTATTTTCCCAAGTTTAAACAAACACAGTCAATTATGCACAGGGGTGACCATTAGCGATGGACGAATTTTTCCCAGTGTGCTTCGCTGAAAAAATTGCGAATTTCCCACGAAATTTGCAAAACTGTGAAAATTTGCAAAATGGCGCCAAAACTTGTTGGTAAAAATGCACCAGCGGCCAAAAAACAGATGCCAGTGTCCAAAAAATGGATGCCTGCATCTGATTTTTGTGACAAGGACAAATTTTTTCGGTTGATTCACAAATTTATTCCGACTGCGAAACGCGGGAATTCAACGCAAATTCGCTCTTGGTGAATAAATTCGCCCATCACTAGTGACCATTGTATTGAACAATCAAATTAGAAAATGTGTCCACTGGGCACTACCTTCACTTTGAAGCAGTCCCTGAGTAGGCTGGGCTCACCCCTGTATTCACAGGTAATATTTAGCCTCCTGGCCTCCTCATGCCAGACTCAAAAGCTCAACCAACTCCTGGTCCTGGTCACTTTCTACTTCAGGCAGCCACAGGCGACATTCCCAGCTCCTCTGGGAGTTCCTTACACAGCCAGGACTCCTACCTGCTGTGTCCTGCTGAGAAACACACGCTCTCTTTCCATTTAACTTTAAATAGCCTTTCAACAGGACAGCTTTCCTTTGGGAGGTGAACTCCAATTTCTGAACTGGATCTGTGGAATAGAGTCCCTGGCTACTAAAATCTTTAAACAGAGCACTGATTCTCTGAGGACCCTGGGGAGACATTAAAGGCTAGAGTGACCTTTTTCCACCTTTTCCTAGTCACTCAACCACAACATTTAATGCTATTTTGGAGTACATTTCTTGGTTATTTTACTAATCTGTACACTTGCCATTTCCCAGCAC
>CM044442.1:58290543-58324345 GCA_024363595.1 Xenopus borealis
AATGCGCCAACTGAAGCGAACACCGGATGTTCGCGCGAACTAGTTCGCCGGCGAACAGTTTGCGCCATCCCTATTAATAAAGTGCAATAGTGTAAGGGGTGCTAGTTACGTAAGCAACAGTTCACATTCCACTAGTCTTGTAGAAGACTCATTCAATAAAACATAACATTTAATAGTTCAATTAAAATCAAAAGAGGGATTTGTTGAAATATAAAAGCACTTAAAAACATGATGTATCCCGATCTGGTTTCACAGTTGTAAGGATTGCAGTATATCTGAGTAATGAAAATACTGGTCCCGCCTAGATCATTACATCAGCCTATATGTATATTCTGGACTTATCCACCTGGAGTGGAGTGTGGGACTGTGGCATTGAGAGACTGTGCCAGGGGTTGATAGTCCACACAGGTTCCCCAGAGCAAAGTTATGGTGTGTGATTTGTATTTACAATTATTGCAAACAGTTTTACATAAAGTTTATATTTGTTTTACTGCCAACTCTGTGTTTTATTTTTCCTAGGGGAAATACCCCTGAGGTGTGCTCCTCAGCGTTTCCTATGTGGGGGCACTCCACTGTAAATTTATAGCTATTTAAAGAGACAGTAACCAAATTAGGGTTATAAACATAATCTACTACATTTACATTTACAACAGGCAGCTACAAAGGGTATGAGAGGACCACATGAGCATTGATTTACTTTAACCAAGCTGATAAAGAAGGTAGAATGGCTTAAAGGAATAGTTCAGTGTAAAAATGAAAACTGGATAAATAGATAGGCTGTGCAAAATAAAAAATGTTTCCAATATAGTCAGGGAAAAATGCATATTATAAAGGCTAGAGTGACTGGATGTCTAATATAACAGCCAGAATCCAACTTCCCGCTTTTCAGCTCTTTAACTTTGAGTTAGTCAGCAACTTGAAGGGGGGCCATATGGGACATAACTCTTCAGTGAATCTACAATTGATCCTCAGCATTCAGCTCAGATTCAAAAGCAACAGTTATGGTCTGTGTGGCCCTCCCTCAAGTCACTGGTTAGTTACAGCCTGGTCACCAGTCCAAGAGAGCTGAAAAAGCAGGAAGTTGCATTCTGGCTATTATGTTAAACATCCAGCAACTCCAGCCTTAATACATTAAATTTTTGGCTAACTAACTATATTAAAAATATTTTTTATTTTGCACTGCCTATCTATTTACACAGTTTTTACTGAACAATTCCTTTAATGTGGCCAAACCTAAGCTTAAAACCTAAGCTTAAAAATGCTGCTAACTCTGTGTCTCCAGCTGTCAGTTTATTGGCCTATGTATGGAGCTCACTGAGGGGCCTGATTTCTGGCTAAAAATCTGGCAGATACCAATTAGGCAGGCTTGAAAATCTTGCCAGGCATCAGCACATTGATTTGGTCTGATACTATAGTCCTTTGTAGGCCAGGGATCAGCAATCAGATCAGCACTATTTAGCCCGGTGTGTTGGTGGCCATCACAGATCCATTTATTCAGATACCTTGCAAAATGAGCAGATCAATACATGCCATTATGAGGAGCACAGATGAGAGCATCTGGCATAGCCATTATATTACACTTGCAAGCAGGTAGGGGTGTACCACATAACCAATCACGCCATTCCCTGATATTAACTACCATAGTCCCTTTTTGTCAGTGTGCAAAAACACATAAAATGTTTACACCTGGAATTCATTAATATGTATAGTATCATAAGGAGGAAGCATTTTATATGGGGCCCAGTCCCATCTGTAGGAAAAGCAAAACCTTTAATGAACTATTGGAACCCAGCCTAATTCTATTAGACATGTGCTGCCCTTCCAAACACCCGTAAAGGACATCCTTGCATTGGGCAGCAAGGGGAACCACAATTATTATACATTAATGGGGTTCTTTATCAAAATCTGAATTTATCTAACTTGTTTTTGAAATACAACCAAATCTGCACGGGTAATTTCCCCTTATTTATCAATACAATTTCCTGAAAAATTCTAGTGCCTGAAAAAATCATGAAAATCATATGAAAATTCAAAGTGTACAAATTTTTTGGAATTTCTGCCTGAAAACTCAGAAATCTTTCAGATTTTTGCATTAAACCCAGCTCAGATCAGTGTATCTTCGGGACTTCTTCCACTGACTTATACATTGTCCAACCCCGGCATGTCTGAGATGCCAGATTTTCAGATTCTGACTTTTTCCATTCTCGGGATGTAATAAATAACAAATCATTTTAGTTTTTTTTTTTTCACAAAAAAATCGGATTTTGCAAATTTTTGAGTTTTTGGCATTTGGATTTTAATAAATAACCCCCTAATTATTGCTTTTTTAGCTCTATAAAATAGGCAAAGTTGTAGTGCACATGCCCTCCTCTCATACTGAAGCCTCATTAATGACACTTAGTATGGGTATTGAACATGTAACAAAGTTTCTGAACTGGGTTTCCCAGAGGCATGCTTTGCAACAGATATCCAATAATGGTAAGTGAAAATTTTCACCAGGTTTCAATACAAAAAAGATGCCCAATTGGTGAAAAAGACTTCCATACATTTGTTACATTTTTGTGCTGTTTCGCCAATTTTCTGTATAGCTAAAAGGGTCAGATTAGCCCAGTACTAGAACCCAGATTTCCAGTATCTTACTATTTTTACATTCTTTAGTACAGATACAATTATTCATGAGTAAATATTTTTAAGGATGCCAGGGGAATTTTTTTTTCACCGGGTGTCACCGCAGAAAAGCACACCTTGCAAAAAGTGGAGCAAAAAAGCAATTTAACTTCAATGCTTTTGGAAATTTTTTGGCAAAATGAAACTGGTCAAATTCCCTAACTATTAAGGATTTCTTAAGTGGCTGGTATTAAAGGAACAGTAACACCAAAAAATGAAAGTCTTCAAAAGTAATGACTGTAGGGAGTGTATTGAGTTTATATATTTACTTTATAACTGTACTACATTATATTTATAATATATGGAGTGGAGTAACACAAGTACATGACAACTGTACAAACAAGTTGGGCAGTGGTATGGTAAATAAATAACTAACTTGCATTGCCAGGGGTTGCATGCTATTGTTTATGCGTAAACAAAGGTTGTAAAACATCAAGGCCACCTTTTCTGAAGGACTGATTTTCCCAGATAAAAGGTGGATAAGAAGCGCAAACGTCAGAAGACAGAAGAATTGAGGAGACTCTAGGATTGAGGGACAGTAGGGCTGTAGGGACAGCAGTTAACATCTTATGCTGGTTCATGTGCCTGTCTTTTAGGGCTGGGACAGATAGGGAGATTCGGGGAGATTCTGTCGCCTGCGAACTGCCTTCTCCCTGTCTGCCGCCTGTTAAAATGAAAAAGCGCCAGCGCTAATCCACACGCAGCGCAACGATTTCTGGAATCACCCGAACTGCCTTCTCCCTGTCTGCCGCCTGTTAAAATGAAAAAGCGCCAGCGCTAATCCACACGCAGCGCGGCGATTTCCTGAATCGCCCGAATTCCGGAAATCGCCACGCTGCGTGTGGATTAGCGCTGGCGCTTTTTCATTTTAACAGGCGCAGACAGGGAGAAGGCAGTTCGGGGAGATTGTCGCCTGCGATTAATCGCCAGGCGACAGAATCTCCTCGAATCTCCCTGTCTGTCCCAGCCCTTACACTATTGAATTGTATTGTAATCTATGCTGTACCTTGTTCATTGAACACAGCAATAAATATACTTATTTTTATACAAATACTACAAGCCTGGAGCTTATCATACCCCTAGACACACAAGTGAAGGTGGCCATACACAGGCCGATAAAAGCTGCCGACAGACTGTGTTGGCAGCTTATCGGCCTGTGTGGGGGCCCTCCGACGGGCTTCCCCCATCGATATCTGGCCGAAATTCGGCCAGATGTCGATCGGGCAGGATCAAAAATCCCGTCAGATCGCGGGCGCATCTGTTCATTGATGCGGTCCCATGATCCGACTGCCCGTATCTGTGCCACCTCAAGTTGGGCATATCGAGGACAGATCCGCTCGTTTGGCGACATCGCCAAACGAGCGGATCTGTCTGTGTATGGCCACCTTGAGTCGGCACTTGAAGTAGTAGTTATATTATACTGCTAAATCTAAAGGCAGTACTCCTACTACTATTCCGACATTGAAAACTGTTAAAACTGATGTGTTTGCTTCAGAAACTCTACAATAGTTTATGCAAACAAGCTGCTGTGTAGCCATGAAGTTTAACTGAGGTTACAAAAGAGTCTAATGCTGGATTCGCATGGGCATATAGAATTTTCTCAAAATAATGCACATTTCAAATTTGCTGAAGTTTCAGCTCGGCATGTTTGTAAATCCTTTTAATAGATGATGCTACTGGTATACTGACCAGCATACATCATCATCAGCTGAATTTACCACCAGCTCACCCACCTTGTTCATTCATTCAGGTGATTTCAGCGGGTTTTTTAATGTAGTCAGTTTTTTCTAGTCAGACTTTAATAGGGGGAAAACACAATATTTTCAAAGAAAAAAGATAAATAGATTACACAAAGTCATTGGCAGATGTCCCGTTGACATTTAGAAGATAGCCTGAACCGCACTGCGTTTCATTCAATAATCCAATGATTTGATTTTGATTTGATCGGAATGGTTTTCAGAAAATAGTTAAATAATTTTGGATTTTGATAAATAGCCCCCTTAAAGTAAACTGGGGTGGATTTTGTCACTTTTTAGAGGGAATCTATACCCCTAAACAACACAAGTCTGTAAAAATATATTGTGTCAAACAACTTTCATGTAAAACAGTGTTTGATCTAAATAAACCATATTTAATAAAACATATACTTTTCTAGTAATATGTGACACTATTTAATCCTAAATAGAATATTGCCTATTTTAGGTACTATGGGTCATCCCATGGATTGTATGATTCACTGTACTCACACATGAAACAATGGCACTAGTATATGTTAGGTTAACATTAGCCATTGCATGGACAGAGCTCTGTGCTTTACTCCCATACATCTTCCTGTTACAGTTAGAGCAGTCACTGAGGAGCAGCTGTTCTACATAGGAGTGACAAGTATATACTAACTAAAAATACATACATACATGACCTGTTCAATGAATATAATTTTTTAATGCTTTCTACATATACTAGAACTAGAACTAGTTAGATAAAACATAAACAGATTGTTGCATTAAAAGATTTTTGGTTTTCTTTTTATATGGTACAGTATATCCATCATTCAATACTTAAAAAAAATTGACAATTATTTTTTAAGGTGTGACATGCAGTATCTTTCAGAAATTGTTCTATTTGTCATTGAAATGTCTTTCCTAGACTTGAATTTTATTTTTGTCATTCTTATTGCTTTAAACAAATGAGAAAATAAATATAGAGAAATTAAATTAAAGGCGAGCATGTGTGACTATGAATGCAGCCACTTTAAGTCTCTTGCAGTCTTCAAGACTAATTACAGCTACAGTAAGCTTAATTATGGGTGTTATGACTTTTGAGTGGCATTGCAAACAACAATTGCTTTGGCACGGTTCCCTTGACCTGATGTCATTTTTACCTCCCCATGATTTCTGATGTCTTTTAGTGTGGAGCTCCTGCCTAGATAAACCAGATGACTTTCTGGGCCTGTTTCTGCAAACAGCAGGCAAGAGCAGCAGTGACTGATTGAAGGTTGAAACATGAGGATTAATGGGTATTTATATTTCATTAAATTTTATGCTCACTGGAGAATAATGTATCACTCGCAGATATTGAAACATATGTCAACCCTATCCACTTACATACATATAATTCAATTTGACTTAAATGCATTGATCAAATTTTATTAAAGTCCAATAGATCTTCTAAAAAGGCCTACTAACATAATATTGCTGCTTCACATTCATCAGATAAAAGGAGGCAATTGCGATGTAATTCTATTTATACCATTTCTTGTGAAAAGAGAGATTATTGTGGAGAGAATCCTCATTACAAGGTGACTGAAGCTGTCTGAAGGACTTGTAATGAAAATGATGAACAGAATTCTCAAGTGATGCATTGGTGTTACTGTTAGCAAAGGCCTAGCCTTGTTTTTGACATTCAGCCAACACAAGGGAAATGGCTAGAAGGGGATCATAAACCATGAAAATAGAACTCCTTCTTAAGTTGATCCCAGTGTAAAATTTTTCAAATCTATAAATTAATATCCATTCAAAAGACAAGTATCTACCCAAGCTTGAATTACTATTCTCAAGGTTATAAAACATATGAATTACTCTAGACATATAGTTTTCTATGGTATTTGCAGTTTGCAGGTGTGAGTGTTGCAATAATCAAACACAGTATCATTCATAGATTCACAATGACTACAAATGAGAAAGGCCTCTTAAAGTAGGTGATAGAATGTTCCCTTAAAATTAAGCTGAGTATTGTGGTTGGTTTTATGCATAGGGCTTTCATCCATCTATCTACAAAAACTGAAAATAAATTATTGGTTTGAAAATGGATTCATGGAGATTATAACATTTCTTTCTTTATTAATTATAGGCGCTTGTGGGCTAATATAATCTTTATGCATTCTGGTTTTATGGAACAGATATCTAGAGTGATGTTTTAATAAGTTCAACTTGTAGTCAAAATAATTTGATCTCATTAGTGGAAGATATGAACTTGACTCTGAAATACAGTAGATTTAGGTATCATTTTTAGTGATGAGTGAAATTTATTAGTAAGTTTCATTTGCGAAAATGACGCCCATAGACTTCAATGGGTGGAAAAAACTGTTTTGCCATGTATTTCCATGTCAGAAATGGGTCTGATTCACCCATCACTAATGGAAAATATGTAAAAAGTTCTGGATTTATATATGAAACAAGTCATTTTGGCTGAAAATATTTTTATGGAAGATTTATAGTGCAAGTTGATCCATGGACTTGACCGTCATTTTGGAGTCAGGAAGGAATTTTTCCCCCTCTAAGGCAAATTTGAGAGGCTTCAGATGAGGTTTTTTGCCTTCCTTTGGATCAATTTTCCAGAATGTTTCGAATTATAAAATAGCAGTCTCCCATAGGCTCTATTTTATTAAAAAAATCCAATTTTTAAAAACTAATTTCCTTTTTTATCTGTAATAATAAAACAGTACCTTGTACTTCATCCAAACTAAGATATGATTAATCCTTATTGGCAGCAAAACCAGTCTATTGAGTTTATTTAATGCTTACTGATTTTCTAGTAGACCTAAGGTAGGAAGATCCAAATTACAGAAAGATCCCTTATCTGGAAAACACCAGGTCCTGAGCATTCTGGATAACAGGTCCCATACCTGTACTGTGTTACTATTTTAACTTATCTATTATCCCTATGACTGAATTATTATGTTGAATTTTTCTTAACACTTAAAATGTCCTAAAGGTCCAGCCACCATGTGATATTGAAGAACATGCCAACAATCTGCTTATAGCAGTCCAATGAGTTCAGTGTTTTTGAGTGGCAGTTGGATGCATGAATTAGCAATGACTGGCAAATGTGGGCCTATGTCTGAGAACATCAAAATGACCAGCATGCCATAGGTAAAGTTCTAAAATCAAATTGGCCCTATAATGCAGTCATAGAGATGCTGGATGAGCTAGCAATTTTTTTTGACAGGAGAAGGTCACAGGTATAATTTTTAGTTATGAGTGAAATTTATTAGCAAGTTTCATTGCAAAAATTACTCCCATAGACTTCAGTGGGTGGAAAAAATTGTTTTGCCATTTTGTGTATTTCATGTCAGAAATGGGTCAGATTCATCCATTAATAATGGAAAATACATCATTGTTATTGTTTGAAGTAAAAAGACATTTGGAAATTCATAATTAGAATTTTGATAAATAGTAATTTTAGTATTAATATCATTTTGATATATAACTCCATTAGTCTGTTTTGATAACATGTAAATTATAAATCCTGGGATATTGAAAATATTTATAAACACCTTTATTAAGTAAAAAAAAAATTGGGAGGAAGTTCAGCATAAGTATTGGTTGTCATCCGTCCATTATTGTAAATATCAAGACCCTAAAAAATTAAAGAACGGAAGAAAAAAACTCAAACTTTGCATGTTTCCTGAACTATAACTATTTCTGTCAAGCAAATATCTAATTTGCTACAAAACACACCCCTTAACATAATTTTTCTTAAGCTGTACTGTACCCAGTATATTGTATATATGCCCACCCATGGAAATTAGACATTGTGGGGCATAGTATGAGAAACTTAAAGGCATTGCCCCACAGAATGCTCAAAAGAGAATCCATGGATGCCTGTACTATCCTCTTCTCTTGCTGTTGGTTAGCACCTTTGCAGTTCTGAATTCATTGTGGAATTTGTTCTGGGACTGATGCCATCAAGGAAAAGAAGATAGAGAAATAATGCATTTTAATAGTTTGATCTTTATTGTATGCAAATATATTGAATTTTACAAACCTTCACACCTTCCTTTTCCTAGATGTTGTAGCTGATATACAGTTAAGTACTATATTTAGTTAAAAAAAAAGTTTTCAGAAGTAGTAAAAAAAAAGTTTCAGTATACCTTATTTTCACAAATCCAAATAATGATTGTTGTTTTTTAAAACAGCAACCAATTATGCAATGAATTTTACTATTCACTAAGGTCAGACAACAAGCTCTGTGGTCATTTTAAGTGAGTGCAAAATACCTCTAAGGTAATGCTTGTCCAACTGTTAAGGATACAAACTACCAGCATATTTAATTCTTGTGGCTTCTAATCAGACTCTATCAATTTTTTATTGTAAGAGAATACATAAATTACCGACTAATATGTCCTTTGGTTTAGTACAGCAGTATAATGATCAAAGAGACACAATAGAGATGTATTTGCTCCTGTAGAAAACTTATTCTCTTAGCTCTTCATCTGTGGTGATGGACAGGCAGTGAGCTGTCAGTTTTTGTTTTGTATGTCACATTACACTTACCTCCTGATGTTTTAAGTAATCAATATGGGGGCTGAAATCACCTACCGCTACCTCTGCTACCTCCTATTTTGTCCACTCATGAATTATGTATCCCTGCACAACATCAAGTCTACAATTTCGATAGCATTTGCTAATCATTGATCAATAATTCAGTAGCTCTTCTTCTTCAAGGAACCTTGGTTTCCTGGAACATATGGCGAAAGGCTGACAGCCTTATCACAAAAAGCAGCCAGTGAAAACAAGTTGTTTAAAGTTGTTTTGTCTCTTTTATAAGGCAGACTTTGTACTTTTTTTGTTTCCCTCGCTTGTTACATTTAATGACTGCACAACCACAGCAACTGCACAGTAAAGTACCAACCAGCTAGTATAATTTACAGTCTGGGTAGACATGTTACTTATCTACAAACCTGAATGTAATTTTAATTTTATTCGACTGCATGTTCTGAGTTCTGATTTTATTGCATTATTTATTCTACTTGTGTGGACAAAAATACCAAGATAAAAAGCTTTGCTTTACACACTCACAAGACTGTTGAGTATGACAAGGACAACAAAGTATTGGCAGCATTTACAGACAGTAGAAATGAAGTCACTGGATGCAATGACAGCCCAGCAAACTGCTTCTCACAGTAATCTTTCTTTAGATTGTCTTCTTTTCTTGTAACAATCACTGGTTCCGATAGTGAGCCCTTCTTATGTTGTAACTGTATAGAATATTGACAAATGTAAATTGCAGAATTTTCTGACAGATTCTTTATTTGCTATTTATATAATTCAAAGGGATTGTTTGTATAATGTATGTCAGTTATTATTTAAATTATTGCCACTATACTGGAAATATTTATTGACATATAGACATTATTTACATAAACTGAAACTGATTGCAACAGCTTTACATATGTTTTAATCCTATGCTCTCTTTTTAATAAATAATGAATGTTAAAGTGCAACATAATAAGGAGTAATGTGCATACTTGATTTTGAATGCAAAACCCTTCAATGGGCATCAGTGTAACATTTCCACTAGAAACATTTGCAATATGTTTTACAGAGTACTTGCTTTGCTTTTCATGTTAATATTTAGAATAAAATAATTACAATAAGATTTTTTTCCTGCTATCTTAAGTTTGTGTCTGGGCTTTTTTTCTGGATCAGTAAAATAAATTTAATGTATTGTGTAGATTGCTAAGTTCCTGTTTTAAGTGTTCTTCAGTTTAGTAGCTACACTGTGGATTATCTTAGCAGGTCTATTCTGACCCACTTACATTTGGTGCTGTAGGGTAGCTAAAAACAGTGTAAATATATCACCCATTGGATTTTTTTATCCTACCTAATTCCCATTCTCTACTTTCAAAATCCCTTTGCCATTAAATTTAGCCAGTTGGGCACTGAAAGCTCTAATTGTATTGGCATTTCAGGGTAAAGGAAAAGAATGGGTCATTGGTGAAACTGTTCTATAGTTAATGTTGTGTGAATGATTCACAGGGGCCAAAGTTGGAAAGAGAAGTTAAGACGTATATTCACTAAGGCAAAGGAAAGAGTGTGCAGGCAGGGGGCATATTGATGCATATGGCATCTAACCCATAACCACATATGTTATGAATAAATCTTTTAGCAGTACCTTAATCAATTGCTGCTTATCTTTATCAAACTGGAACTAAAACAATGCCAGTAATATATTAATATTTAACTGCAATACATTTTTCATTTTATCTTGAACAATCAAGCATATTTATTATAAGTGTACATCTAGGTGCTATACCATATGTTTTTAAACATCAACCACATTACAATATGGACAATTAGCAGCTGAAAATTACAGGGAATTATAAAATTGCTCAAAAGGAATAATCAACACAACTACCCTGGATGCTGGATAACAGAGATGGTGATACTGTAGTTTGTTGCAGAAGTCCTTTAAATCTTAAAAATGAACAGAAGAAGAGGGCACACTTCATTTCCCACACAATGCCATTATAAAACTAAATGTCAAATTAATTTGTGTTAATGATAAGATATTTACAGGACCATCTGGCCAAAGATGCATTTTAATAACATGTCGAAAATAATATTTAACATTTACATATACTGGAAAGGAGAAAATTATATAAAACTATAAAACGATGGCATTGCAAATGTAATAGAAATATTCTTTTTATATTGTTCCAGTAAATCTTTCTCATACTAAACTCTTTCTGTTACTGTAGACTTTTATCTAAAATTACATCCAGTAAGAAATGCATTCCTACAGAATATAGTATTATGTAACATAAATGTGCATAAATATGCAATAAAAGTGGAAGGGCAATAGTTCTAAAGAGCAGGAGCATAGTTTCCCTTAACAAGTGGCTGCAGGGAACTAAGATCTAATTTAACTAAGATTAATTTACATTGATTGAAAGCAGACTTTTAATCTTACTGAACTTTTCATGAGTTAAGTTAAGTCATGAGTTAAGTTTAATCAGTTCTCTAGCTGTATGAAATTTTTGATTGAACAAAGCTCCAGGGCCAGATCGAGTACACCCTCACGTACCAAGAGAGCTAAGTTCAGTTTTAGACAGGCCTCCTATATTGAAAAAAATTACAATCTGAGCCTGGTAATTATAGGTCAGCAAGCCTGACATCTGTGGTGAGCAATTTATTTGCAGGCTTGTTAAGGGATAGCATTCAAATGATGTTTTGGAGAATGTAATCAACATTGCTTTTTGAATGATTGGTTGTGTCAGACAAACGTGATTGCTTTTTATCATGAGATAAGTAAGAAGCTGCACAATGGGGGTGCAGTAAATGTGTTCTATTGGATTCTGCCAAAGAGTTTGATACAGTGCCCCCCAAAGTACTGCTTTGTAAACTAAGGTCTGTTGGTCTTAGTGAAGTTATTTGCACATGCATATGAAACCAGCTACAGAATTCAATAGAGTGGTTGTTAATGATACATTTGTTACTTGAATAAGGTTCTGAGGTCCCTCTGTATTGGGTCCATTTTTATTTAACTTGTTCATTAATGACTTTGGGGAGGGCATTGTAAGTAAAATATCAGTTTATGCAGATGACACAAAACTAACCAGCAAAATTATTTCTATCCTGGATGTGGCATCCTTGCAGCAGGATCTTGACAAACTGGCAATCTGGGTGGCTAGGTGGCAGATGAGATTCAATGTTGATAATAGAGATGGGCAAATACCCATTTCGCTTTGCCAAAACTTCACGAAACAATTAAAATTCACCATAATCCATTGAAGTCTATGGGTGACAATTTTTTGTTTTGCATGCAACAAATTTTATGACAATTTTTTTTGACGCGTGACAAGTTGTTTCACCCATTAGAGTCTATAGGCATTTTCGCGGGGAAAATCTTTGCTCATCACTAGTCCAAAAATGAAAAGTCATGCACATGTATGCAAATATTCAAGCCACTTATACCCCCAATGGGACTACACTAGGCTAATCCATAATGGTAAAGGACCTTGGAGTCCTTGTAGTTAAAAAAATAAAACCTGACTAAGCAAGCAATGCCAGGCAGCTGCTGCAAAGGCAAACAAGGTTTTGAGCTGTATTAAAAGGGGCATAGATTTGTGGGGGGGGGGTATATTTATCCATTTTACAGAGCTATGGTAAGGCCCCATCTAAAATATGATATGCAGTTTTGGTTTCCAGTGCTCAAATGAGATATTATTGAATTGAAGAGGTTCCAGAGAAGGGCAACTAAACTGGTGAAAGATATGTGAGGACTCAGTTATGAAGAAGGGCTGGCTGGCCAAGTTGGGGTTGTTTATGTTGGAAAATAGGCACTTAGCCGGTGGGCCCCCAGCTCTTGTGGGCCCCACCAGCCCAGATCTGCACCCAGATGATGATTTCTTTACAAACACAGCACACCGGTGTATGCGAAAAAATGCAGCATTCTGGCACATGCGCACAAATGCTGCGCAGCCGCAGCGGGGGGCAGAGGGGGCACCTGGGGCATGGGCCCTGCATCTGGATCAACTAGCAATTAGCAATATTTATAAGGTTGAACTTGATTGATGTGTGTCTTATTTTCAACCTAACCTATGTATAGATTTAAAAGATTGAACTTGTGTTCCCACATCAGCTCTTCTATCTTATAATTAAATTACATCAAGTACAACCTATTTAAGTTGGGAATGGCTATGTGTCTTTTAAATAAATAGTGTAACACTGATATATCTGTGTCCTTTATTTTCCTTTCTTATTTTAACATAGAAAGGTATGCAAAACACGCAGCATTCTGGCACATGCGCACAAATGCTGCGCACCCGCAGCGGTGGGGTGGGAGCAGAGGGGGCACCTGGGGCATTGGCCTGGTGGGCCCCTGGCCTTCCAGTCCGACCCTGCATCTGGATCAACTAGCATTTAGCAATATTTATATGGTTGAACTTGATTGATGTGTGTCTTTTTTTCAACCTAACCTATGTATCGATTTAAAAGATTGAACTTGTGTTCCCACATCAGCTCTTCTATCTTATAATTAAATTACATCAAGTACAACCTATTCAAGTTGGGAATGGCTATGTGTCTTTTAAATAAATAGTGTAACACTGATATATCTGTGTCCTTTATTTTCCTTTCTTATTTTAACATAGAAAGGTTGCAACCTTTGCACTTTGTTTAAAGAATGCAGAGAAGTGTTGGTTAAATTGTGGTAAAGGAACCTCAATGAACTGCAGGGCTCAATGAAAGGAGTCTTGGTTCTGAAGAATGTCTTCTGGACAGATAAGACAGAATGAGTGCTTTTATAAAGCAAGCTAATACTAACATAAGATCTTATTTTCCATTAAGTATTGTAAATTTCAAAGGGAAACATAGTAACCTCTGCTGCATGCTGGCAAATGCACAGAGTTTGGTCAGTAAAATGGGAGAACTAGAGTTATTTGCATGCTCTGAAAAGTATAATATAATTGGAATCACTGAGATACCTCCTTGTATGTTACTGGGTTGTATATTTAAATGATTACACCCTTTTTAGGACTGACAGGGGCATTAAAAGGTGCAATCTGGATAGAGTTTTCAAATGGGCAAAAGCTTACAAAGAAAATAATTTTGGTGCATGTTACAAACCACGTTGTATGTGATGAAACTTGAAGCCCAGCTACTTTTACAAATGAAACAGATTCACAAATAGGTCAAGTTAACATTATGGGTGACTTCAATTATCCAGACATTGACTGGGGTAATGAGTCTGCCAAGTCAGAAAAAGTCAGGTTTGTTAATATGCAGAATGAAATCTTTTTATTTCAGCTTGTTCAAGAACCTGCTAGGAATTACTCTTTTTTTTAACCTTGTAATACTGAACTCATTTGTAGCATTTGTGTGGATGAGCATTTAGGGAATAATTCCAATAAATCCATTTAGGGAATAATTGCAAGAAGTGTCATTCTGTAGCTACTTAAGCAAATAAAGTACTGTCTTGCATAAAAATGGCATTAAAGGAAACTATATCCTTGGAACAATGTAGGTCTCTATACAAATAAAATGCATAAAACAGCTCATAAGTAAAGCCCTGCTTTATGTAAATAAACTTGTGCCATTGGATAATCATAAATAGAAAATTGCCATTTTAAAAAATAAGAGCTGCCCCCTGGGATCCTAGGATTCATGAAGCACACAAACAAACCATACATGTTATGTCACATGAGCCAATTCACAGACACAGAGTTCTGTCTTTTGCTTCCACACTTCTTCCCGTTACAGTTAGAGTTGCAGTATTTCTAATCTCTGAGGAGGCACAGAGACCATCAGGATATGATGGTTCAAGGTAAGAGATGTAAATGTGCAATATTCACTTAAATATATATATCAGTTTGGTAAGATTCTTTGGCATGCCACTTAATCTGTTGCTGAAGGCCCCTAGTTAGGCCTCATGTGTAGTGATGGGCGAAACGGGCGCGTTTCGCTTCGCCGAAAAATTCGCGAATTTCTCTGGCGAAAATTTTGCAAAACGAGTCGCGTGTCGTTTTTGACGCGCGTCGCGTCAAACGCAACGCGTCATTTTCGACGCTCGTCGCGTCGCCTACGACGCGCGTCGCGTTGTTTTCGGCGCGCCGCGTCAAAAACTACGCGCGACTCGTTTTTGGCGGCGAATTTTCGCCCGCAAATTTTTCCTGCCATTTCGCTAATTTATTCGCCAGCGGCGAATCGCGGGGATTCGCCCCTGGCGAATAAATTCGCCCATCACTACTCATGTGCAGTGCAGTTTTGGGCTACAGTCCTTAAGAAGGATATAAATGAGCTGGAAAGAGTGCAGAGATGTGTAACTAAACTGGTTAGAGGGATGGATGGCTTAAATTATGATGATAGAATGTCAAGGCTGCGGTTGGTTTCTCTGGAAAAAAGATATTATTACACTTTACAAGGACATGATAGACAAATAGCAGGGCACCTTTTTCCCATAAAGAGTATCACCGTACCAGAGGCCACCACTTCAGACTACAGGAAAATAACTTTCATTTGAAGCAACGTAGGTGGTTCTTCACAATGAGGGCAGTGAGGTTGTGGAATGCCCTGCCGGGTGATGTTGTGATAGCTGATTCTGTTAATTCTTTTAGAAGTGCCTTGGATAATTTCTTAGACAAGCATAATATTATAGCTATTGTGATACTAAAATTTATCAAGGTTTGAATTGCAATTTTTGCACAAACACTCACAAATTCAAATTATAATTTCAATAACTCGAATGTCTGGTATTTATTAAGGAAAAAAAACTTGAATGTCATCTATTTGCTGGTGAGGTCATGTAGAAGTCAATGAAGTTGTCCTAGGCAAAATTCAATTCTTTTTTTAATACAATATTTTTTTAAGCTTATACAGTACACTAAAAAAAATTTGAGGTACAGTATTCTAGTTTTTTTAAGTCTATAAACTCAAAAAATGCAAGGTATTCAGTCGTTTGTTACATTTGAATTTTTTTATAAATAAGTACAGTTATTTAAATTGTGAGTTTATTTGAATTAGAAAAAAACCTCACAAATTTGTTTTTGATAAATATTTGTAAGTGTATGGAGGGTTGGTTTGTGTATGTATGGATGCTGGGTTTCATTTGGAAGGGTTGAACTTGATGAACTTTGGTCCCCACTTAACTATGTAACTACAGTATGTAGCGCTACTTTGGTTACAGGAAGAACAATGGCTTCATAGAAAATAACTCAATGCCAATTGTTAAAATGGAGGCTTGCTGATGTTTTGGGGTTGCTTTGCTGTCCAGGGGAAAAATTCACTAAAGCGCAAAGCATCTAACGCTAGCGCTTATTCGCCAGAATGTCATTTCGCAGCTTTGCCAATTTACTAACAGTGTCCCTGGTGAAAATTCGCTAGCGAAGTAGATAGACTAGCGCAACTGCGCACCCTTACGCCAGGCAAAGTTGCACACTGATGAAGGGACATGACTACGCTAATTCACTAAGTTGCCCATTTTACTGAACTTTACCTCTTGCGCTAGACTTTACTTCGCTAGGTCACATGTGGGCACATGTTTAGGGCAATAGGACAACTTTATTTTATTTATTAAAGGTTTCCTGGGCATGTGAAGTGTAATGTAGTGGCTGTAACATATATATATACTATACTATTATACGTTTAACTTTGCGCCTTATGCAAATTAGGTATCGTTAGTGTAAATGCGCTTTGCCTGACAAAGTAACAGTATCACACCTTTGCTACCGTTCGCCTCCCTGAGAGCAACTTTGCATCTTAGTAAATTTGCGTAGCACTGGTGCAAATACGCCTGGCGAAGTGCAGCGAACGTCGGCGAAGCCAATGCTAGCGCATTTTCGGCACTTAGTGAATTTTAAGGTGTTTTGGAGTGCAATGCTGAATCCAGTCGACAGAGATTACTTATCTGATCAGGTTCCAGAAGGACAATGACCCAAAGTACACTTTAAAGAGTACCCAGCTATGATTTTTGACAATAAAAGGTAGCCTGCTCTGAAATGGCTATCAATTAGATATAACTTCCATTCAGATTCAGATCTTCATGAACTGTTTGCCAACAAAGAGATTGAAAGCTGTTAGTAGTGAATTAGAAGGTTTATTTTTAGTCTTTTCAGAGAGCATGCTACCAAATGTTAAGTCTAGGGTGTCAATAATTGTGTCAATGTAATTTATTTCTGATACAAGTGATGTGGTCTTATAGATTTGGAAAGCATGTAGAAGGATAATGAAGCGTGTATAATGATATGTAATAAAATGTTTTTGTGACTATAAGTATGTACAGTGTTCAAATGATGTGTCTTCCCAGTATTCCAGTATAATGGCTAATACAAAAGGGAATTTGCAGGATTTCACCATCCTAAAATACATTTGTGTGTTCTGACTATTACATCATTTCTGGTGTTGAGCATCAAAATTAAATCTGTTGTCATTCTTTTCACAGATTACTGGGAAACTCCACAGCTAATGGTACTTCCATACTTATTGCATATCTCTTGTGTATTTAAGATATGACTTGAACTGGCAACATTTTCAAAGCCTATAAGTCTTGGCTAACTTAGTAATTAGGATAGGACTTTCTGGCGTTGTATGTTAATATTATTCACATTTGAGGTAGGGCCCTTTAAGCCCTTTTAAATGTCATGAACTATTTTGCAGCATTGTTCTGTTTCTGTTTTAGTGCTCTTCCCTTTTCCTTCTGAGCTGGTGATTCAATTCTTGTGGTGATAGATACAAACATTGTTCCTTTCTGACATAGTTAAAGAAGTAATCTAATTCCAGGATAACTACAGAGCGTTACCACAACACTCTTTGCGCTGGTATGAGGTATGTTTTAATGCATTGTGTGCTTTAATTATGTATAAGGGTAGCTGTGTTAATTTTGTGGTAATGAAGGTAGGATTAATGAAAGCACACACTTATTGAAAAGCCTAGATTGAAAAGCACTACTTGAATAGTAGACATAGTCAAAAAGTGGGTCAAAACACCAAAACGCAGTACATATCAGAATCCTGAAGAATAGTCAAGGGGCAAGCAAGATCAGGGTGGGCAGCGGACAAGACAAGATCAGGGACAGGCAGGGACAAAACAGATCAGGAACACATGAAAATAGCACCCAGGAACTAAATAAATAGACCTTTATGTTGGGCAATGAGATACACACAAAGAGCCCATTAAAATATTTGAATTTACCACCAGCCGATGATGTCATGTTCCGCACATTCCGGATAAAGCCGGAATCAGCTGAACATGCAAACCTGGAAGAATGCACATTTACTAAGATAATGCCGAACAGGACGGAAGCAGTGGGCGTCCCCCCAAAGGGTGCACCCCCACTAGACCACCAGGGTGAGTTGTCACACCTAGATCTTAGTAGATCTAGTGGTATGGCCAGTACTCCATGTAAGTGAGGTGCAGTTCTACAGTGCTTCCCCTTGAGAAGTCAAAGGAGATAGTTGGGCTCATATTCTAGAAACAAACATTTTGGTGTTTGTTTCTAGATGCCTTTTTTACTTGTTATCTCTTATCTGACTGGAGACTAAACTTCTCTAAGGAGGCTGCAACCTGGTAGTTTTATTATTGTTGAGCATCTGGACTGTTCTATTGGATATTTTGTAGCCAGAATAATTTTGTCATGAACGGCACCCAAAATCCAGAACCTTTGCTAGGCTTCCTGGTCACAGCTCTTGCATCTGCCTCTAACAGCCACCTTTCACCACAGGATGCAGCCAGGTCTTATTAAGAGAGGAGCCAAACGAGGATTCTGGACGAGCAGAGGGGCACGATCGTATAGCAAAGTCTTTGGGCAGAAGGTCACGGTTCAAGGGGTAGGCAAAACCTTGGTCAGACAGGCAGAGGTCAGTTCAGGCTGAGTTCAATCAAGATCGGACAGGCAAGGGTCAAAACCAGAGGAGAAGTCAGAATGGTCAGACAGGCACGGGTCAGATAACGGAGTTTAGAATAGACAAATACAAGAGGTCCTCTGCACTCAACCCATTATCATTATGTTGTGTTTGGTAGGCGAGGATGAGCAGAGTATAACAGTGCTTTATTAGCAGGTTTATGCAGCCATTACATAACATCAGTAACTCTTACTTTCACTTTTAAGCTGTACAGTCCTGTGTATGCACAGTGATACCCGCTGGCCATTTGTTTAAACACCACATATTCCCCCTATAGTAGGAAAGCATTTGGGCAAATATAATAAACAGTAACAAGTAAACAGTATGTTCTTTAAAGCAATATATACATTCTTCAGATGACATGACCTTGGTCCATGCAGGTAGTTTTCTGATTCTCTCAGTATGCCTTATGGGTTCCCTTTCTTCAGGCCTAATGCGGTTGGCATTAGGAGTAGGAAAATGTCCTTCATCAGATGGAACATCTGCAAAGTCATATCTAGCAGGAGCAAGACGACTTGCATTTCATATGCGTCCATCAGACAGTTCATATGTGTATGGTCCTCGCTGGCGTCTCACTTCAAGTGGTGTAGTAAATTTAGATTGTCATTGTTTCAGTATACCTGGTTTCTTACTTCTGACTAAAGATCCAGGCTGAAAGTGCACTTCTCTTACACCACATTTTCTGTCAGTACAGTATAAGCCTTGCATTTAGCTTCTTGATGTTTGACAATGTCAGCAGTAGATGACAGTATTTGGTGGAAATTTGATGTCTGCAACATGTTACTTAGTGCACATCTGTCTGCCATGTAATAATTCAGCTGGAGATGATTGGGTCATTGCATGGCATGTTGCTCTGTACTTATGTAGGAACCATGTTGTAAATACTTTCCAAGATTTCCGAGTAAGATCTCTCCATTTACTTGTGGGTAATACACTGAAGATTTCCTATGCCTCTCTTTAGGAAAGAATGCAAACTCATATGAGAAAAACTGTGGTCCATTGTCTGATATTAACTCCTTTGGATTTCCTTCTCTGCTGAAGACTGTAGACAGAAATGTTATTACTGTAGCTGATGTTACATGAGAAACAAATGCAATTTCTGACCATTTACTGTAATAGTCTATCAGAGTTATAGCATATCTGCAGTCTATAGGAGCATCTGCAAAAGGACCCACAATATGAATAGATAGTTTTACGTTCTGTCTCTGTAAGTGTTCTGGGTGCAAATCCAACAGTTTTCTCTGAATGATCCGCATGGATCTGTGTGAGAACTGCAGCAATGCTATAGTCTGAAAAATCTGTAGTAACCACAGTGGGTAGTGCAGGATCAAATAAAGCTAGCACTGGACTGTTCACAATTAACTGCTTCACTATTTCAAAGCTATGTTGAGCAGATTCTGACCACACCAGACTTAAAGTTCCATGTAGTAGTGCTCTAAGTGGCTCCACAACTGAAGCATAGTTGGGAATAAACTTATAATACCATGAAGTATGACCTAAGAAAGCTTGTAAGGTCTAAAAATCAGATGGAGTAGGTGCTTGTGTAACTGCATTGACATGGTCAGGGTCCGGCAGTAATCCATCTTGTGAAATTATATCACCCAGAAATGACAGCTGAGTTTGTCTGAAGTGGCATTTCAAAAAGGTTCCGTTTGAGTCCTGCAGAATCAATGCATTTCAGAACTTTTTCCAGGTACTTGTCATGAAGATCCATAGTTAGAGCATAGACAATTATATCATCCAAGTAGCACTGTACACCAGGTAGGTCATGGAGTATAGAAGACATCAGTCTTTGAAAACAACTCGGTGCTGAAGCCAGTCCATTAGGTACACGCTTGAACCAAAACAAACCATCATGCGTGATAAATGCAGTGAGGTCTTGGCTTTCCTCATGCAGTAATACTTGATGATAAGCACTCGAAGATCCAGGGTTTAAAAGAATTTTGCTCCACAGAGTTCTGAAAATATTTCCTCTATGTGTGGCAAGGGATGATTATCCATAACAACTGCTTTATTGCGTTCACGGAGATCAACACACAATCGAATACCTCCAGTGTGAGAAAAGCATATACAACTGTCTCATGAGAGTCATCGAGGAATTGTACGTACAAAACAAAGACTACAAGAACTATTCTGGTGGCCAGCAATGGATGCCGATGTGGTAACTGTCATTCATTCTTGTGTTACTTGTCAGAATCATGACAAACCAGCTATCACACATACACCACCACTAGTGATGGGCGAATTTATTCGCCAGGGCCGAATTCGCGGCGAATTCCCGCGATTCGCCGCTGGCGAATAAATTCGCGAATCACCAGCGAAATTTCGCTTGGCGAAAATTCGCCGAAAAAAACGAGTCGCGCGACGTTTTTTGACGCGCCGCGTCGTTTTTGACGCAACGCGACTTGACGCGACGCGCCGCGATTTGACGCGACGCGCGTCAAAATCGTCCCGCGACTCGTTTTGCAAATTTTTCGCCGATTCGCGAATTTCGCTAGAAATTCGCGAATTTTTCGGCGAAGCGAATTTCGGGAGATTCGCCCATCACTAACCACCACTTCAGCCAGTGCCATTCCCTGATTCAGCATGGGAAAAACTATCTATTCATATTGTGGGTCCTTTTGCAGTTGCCCCATAGACTGCAGATTTGCTATAACCTTGTTAGACTATTACAGTAAATGGTCTGAAATTGCATTTGTTTCTCATATAACATCAGCTACAGTAATAACATATCTGTCTACAGTCTTCAGCAGAGAAGGCAATCCAAATGAGTTAATATCAGACCACAGTTTGTCTCATCTGAGTTTGAAATCTTTCTGAGAGAGAGGAATATTGTGCATAGGAAATATTCAGTGTATTAACCACATGCAAATGGAGAAATCGAACTATGTGATGTGAAGAATGTATATATTTTTTAATAACTTAAAATTTTTATTTGTTTGTTTCAGGCATAAAGAATAATCATGGGGCCCTGTACAACAAAATTTTCAGGGCCCTGGCACCAGAGCCCCACCCCAGATCCTGCCCACTCCACATCACAGTTAAAAGACCACACAGACATCAGTGCTAAAAAAGTTAAAAAAAAATTGGGACCCCCAAAAGATATTTTAAAAAAACATTGACACCAGGGCCCCCCTTACAAGTTAAAAAGAAATTGGAGCCCCAAAAAAATATATGTTTAAAAAACGTTGGTGACAGGGTCCCCCTTACAAGTTAAAAAAATAAATTGGGGTCTCAAAAAATATTTTTAAAAAAAATTGATGAGAGGGCTTTTTTTTTTTTTAACTTGTAAAGAGGTTACAAGTTAAAAAAAAGCCATTGGTGATCAGGGACACCCCCCCCCCCCGGGAGTTAAAAAAAAATAGCTTGCCAGGGTGTGTGTGCTTTCAGCGTGCTGCCAGCTTAATAGGACACAGCAGTGCATGGAAGCTTTTCTCCTATTTAGATTATTTGTATCCGCGTGGTCCTTTAAGAATAAGTCCCGGTTTTAAGTTTTACGTCTGTACTAAAATTATTCCTAGCCTGTTGGGTGCAGATATAAAGGTTCCAATTGTTCCATATTTTCTCCCAACTACCCCTTTGCCCTCTGATATTTGTGGTCATATACTCCATTTCCTTCATATCTTTGACTCTGCGAGTTATATCTAGAATATTAGGTGAGTGTATGTTTTTCCACTGTCAGGTGATTGCTAGTCTAGTTGCTGTTAGAAGTGGTGTAGATATCTAGATGAATATCCCTGAGTAATTTCTGCAAGAGCAAATCTTCAACACCTTTCCATAATGCAGCTATTTTAGAACATTCCCACATTATATGTTGCAAAGTACTCCTAAGGCCACAATTTCTCCAACATAATGGAGAAGTTTCTGGGAAAATATGATTTAGTTTCACAGGTGTGTCATACCAAAAAAAAACATAGAATTGTGATAGAGTGGTGTATATATTATCAGCCAAAAAGGCTTGCCTGGCAATTGCCGCTTCTTGTGGGTTCTGAGGTTGTGGGGGTGATAGGTTATATAGTTTAGAGTAGTACTCCTGAAATGCTGTGGCTATCCCCTAGGGTGAAAAAGTTTTTTCCCCATCATCTTTAGTTATTGACACACTAGCTGATTGAGCAGTTAGTTCTCTAAGCTTTTTGGCTAACAAAGAGTGTGGTTTGTCTCCCCATTCGTAAAATCTCTGTCTCATTCATTTTAGGGTAGGGACAGACAGGGAGAAGGAAATTCGGTGAGATTGTCGCCTGCTAAAAACGCCAGGCGACAGAATCTCCCCGAATCTCCCTGACTGTCCTACCCTTAAAGTCTTCTCAATGTGAAGAATCTATATTATTGCTTTAAGATGCGTACTGTTTCATTGTTGTTGTTTATTACAGTTGTCCAAATGCTTTCCTACTATAGGGGGAATCTGTAGTGTTTATACAAATGGCATGCAGTTCACTGTGCACATGATTTATACTGTGCATACACTTTACCTTCTATACTGTTTAAAAGCACTAGAGTTCAAGTTACTGCTGTTGTGTAATAACTGCATCAACCTGCAAATAAAGCCCTGTTATAGCTCATCCTCGGCTATCAAAACACAACAAACATGTTTTTTTTGCATGTGGGAGCCCTTTACCCTGTGGCCAGCAAAATGTATGCTTACAAGTTTTATACCTCATAATACATATATGAAACTTTATTCTAGTTAAGCATCAGGTTAGAGGGGATACAAACCTAAAAAATTAATTAATGTAGCCATGTATAGTGCTTTTCTGGGCATTGTTGCAATTTGCATTTTATCATTTTAGTAAGTAAGATATTTGCAGTTTTAGACAAATACTATGGTTGTGGTTCAGCAGCTTTCTTTCAGTCATCCAAGAGGTGCAAAATCAGTTTGGGTCACTGACTTTTACCTTTAAAGATACTTGCTGGGCAATAAGTCTGTATTAGCAGTCCAGAACTGCAAATATCTCAGAATCCACAAAAAAAAGTGAAAAGTTCTAATTAGTGATGGGCGAATCTCCCCCGTTTCGCTTCGCCGAAAAATTCGAATTGGCGAAAAAATCCGCGAAACAAAACGAGTCGCATTTTTGACGCGCGTCGCGTCGTGTTCATCGCTTCACGTCGTTTTTGACGTGCGTCGCGTCATTTACGTTTTTTCAGCGAATTTTTTTGGGCGAATTTTCGCTGGTGTCTCGCAAATTTATTCGCCAGCGGCGAATCACGGGATTTCACCCTGAATTCGCCTCTGGCGAATAAATTCGCCCATCACTAGTTCTAATATAAGCTTTCTGAATAAGTTGACATGTAGTTGTATTTTCCTTGTTCTCTATGTAAGGGAACAAATGTATCCTGTCAGGGATGAGCACAACTAATAGGGTGTTTGCATGATTAAGCCCAGCCTTTGCAGAATACATAACTGTCAGCAAAACTGTTAAATCTGTGGTGGCATTACAGAATTACAGTACATATAAAATATATATATAAAAAAAGATCAATCAATATTGCTATAAAGAAGACCAAATAATAAAGTAACAGGCTTTCTACTTTTACTGACTGATTTAATGGAACTATCCATAATTTAGAAAATTGTTTAATTTAGCTTATGCCAGACATTGAAACATATATGATATACTGTCCTTACACGTGACATTTATGCTATAATGATGCATTAAGCAGGGGGAACATCTAGAGATGTTAATTAAGTCTTATTTAAAGTATTGTCATTAATATAGATATATATCTATATTAATGATATATAGTGGTATGGTGTTGATACATTGCACATCAGAAAATATGCAGTTGGACAACAGCTGAAGTTGCAGGTGGAAAGCCACATGCTGATGCGCCTTGAGGAAAAAAAATACATCTGTCCAGATGTCCACTGAGCTTAATAGTAAGACCTCAAGGATCATATGTGAATAACAGCTGAAGTAAGAGAGCAAACTTTTTTTTATTTTTATTGTACAATTTCAGTGCTTCTATTAACTGATTAAGGGAAGGGTGCTCGCCAGACTTAATTTAATTTATTGCTGCTTGTCCATGACTGGGGAAACATTTGTCCCCTTCAGAACCTATAATTATCTAAAAGTCTAATTGAACACAAACTTTGCATATCCTGTAGGTGCAAATGACTAACATTAAAGGTTTAACTACTCATGCTTATCTGCATAAAGATATTGATAAGTTCATTCACAAAGATGTATTTATTTGCTCACCAGTCTCAATTGCATTTGGCCTACAAGACAAGGACAATATGTTAGCAGTAAATATAATGGTTATATAGATGAGGTTTTTAAAGACAATGCCAATTCCTCTCTTGGAATTTGCAACTTTCCAATAAACATGACTTCTAACAACATTCTATTCTGAACACATATACAGTATGCTAGAAGTCCAGATGCCAGCAAGGAGAATATGATGAGCAACTTGATTGTTGCTTTTTAGTTAATTCAAATGAAGGAGCCTCATATGGCTTAGTTAGGAATTAAGTTAATTGGGTTTGGTGTTATGTGGGTGCACTTTCTGGAAACTTCCCCATGTTTTCTTCAGCATAACTTGCGGCTCAGCTCCCATGTCACCCTGTTAGCCTAGACTTTAATTAGATCTGGCATTCTCCTCATAATGATAAATGCTGAGATGATGAATGCAAATGTAAATTAGTGTGAAGTGGCTCAACCATCAGAGCTGAATATCATTAACACCTTCCTACTGTTAAATCAATCAATGTCATCTTTGGATCCCTGTGTTCAGTGGGTGCAGGTGGCAGATCACCAGAATGCTATCTACAATATTTGCTGTCCAAGCTTTGTAGATTTAATGCATGTTTTTGTTGCTATCCTGTTAAATATTTTCCTTGCTCAGTTCTATTCCAACTGGAAAATAACAGTTTTGAAGAAAATGAGTTTAATACAATCTCAATACAGATCTGGGTAAATATCAATATATGTTAGGCTGGAAGAGACATTTACTTTTATTTTTTTATGACTTCATTGTTTGGAAGAGAAAATACATGTTATATAACAATGCACAAAAAATATTTTACTGAAATAGTGAATTATAGCAGCCCAAGTCAGAACCAAGTGTATAGTATGTTTGTAACCATCACAAGCCTTAATGGGAAATAATTCAGGCATTATTTTTTCTTGAACAAGCAGGAAGCTATGCAATTACTGTATAAATGCATATATCAGTCACAGGACTATTAAAACATAGAACTGTTGCTTTTCCAGGCAAAATGCATGTCCATGGAAGTCAGTTTGGGGGGCTTTGGCACCTCATTTTATGGCTACTGAAAAAGTGCCCCTACACTTCTTTTTCTAACTCACACTGAGAGGGAGCTTTGTTCAGTTGCAGAGATAAGCATTTGGCAAACACCTGGCATCTGGGTTGTCCATGAGAGGACCTCAAAAATCGCAAATGCTTGTTTGCCATGGGCCATACAACCATATAACACAAAAGGAGCAGAAGACTGTGTAACTACTTAATATGTTCAGAAACTGAAGGTGGTTTAGTGGCAGATAGTGATGAATGAAATTTGTCACCGAGTTTTGTCACAAAAATGACAGTGGGTGAAAAAAATTGTCACGCAACAAAAACATTTGACGCCCATGGACTTCAAAGCATTTTGGCAAGTTTGTGCTGTTCCTGGAACTTTTGGTGAAACAGGTCAGATTCACCCATCACTTGTGGCTTACTTGTCATAGACCTTAAAAGCAACTTTTAGCAAGAAAAGCACACAGCTGGTTGCTATAGGTTGCTATTTAAAAATAGTAATGTTTGACCATATAGTTACCCACAGCAAACCAGTTAGATGTTTGCTTTCAATCAAATTCATCCATTTATGTATAAATTCATTTTATACATTCTACCTACCTTCTTGATGAAGCAGGGCAATGTAAAAGCATCCTATATGAATGAAAAAAAGTCTTGCAAAGGGTATCAGACTAGTTCTCAAATTTGTGCAAAGATTATTAAAAGTAGTAATCTTGAATTTACTGTATTCTTCAATCCTTTCCTAATATGTATATTCCAGCTGTATCAACTTAACATTCAGGTCCATTTATCAAATAAACATTGATGGCAGAATGTTATACATCAATGAGCATCAAAATCATGGTGCAAATTGGCCCTATTGCTGTACCAATCAATAATTAACACGTTATAGCCATTGCAGTTACAAACAAAAGTCTTTTTTCTTATGTTTACTACATAGGGTCAGATGAACATGATGACAAATTTAGTTTTGCATTATACATCAAGCTATTATAACATTAAAGTTGTAATTTGCTTGAGCTACAGCTTATGTTGTAAGTGGGCTGTTTACCTGCCACTGTAGTATATGCGCATCTCATACAGTTTTTCATCAAATAAAATTGTAAAAAAAAAAAAAAGACTATTTGGAAAATAGCTAAATATGTTGAAATAAAAGATAGTTGCTTAAAAATCTAACATAAAGTTAATGGCAACTGTACTAAGCATATATTCCTGAATCTCATTAGGTAAACAATACAGTAAGGGGCAGATTTACTACTGGTCGAATTTCGAAGTGAAAAATCTTTGAAATTTGACCATCAAATTTTTTTGGGGGGGTAAATTTCGATCAAATATGACCATTGAAAACGGGTGTTTTGAATCCAATGAATAATCGTTCGAATCGTTTGATTCGATCAAACGATTCGAACGATTTCACCAAAATCCTTGAATTTCTCAGAACTTAGAAAAAATTACAAGTCCTGTGAGGTCCCCCATAGGCTAAAATGGCAATTCAGCAGCTTTAAGCTGTCGAATATTCGAAGGATTTTTAAAGGGCCGTACTTCAAAATTCAAATATTCTAATTTTTTTAATTCGAATTGAATTTTGGGTGATTTGATAGTCAAAGTAGCCCAAAATTACTTTGAAATTCAAATTTTAAAAATTCAAATTTTATTTGAATTTTCACTTCGACCCTTAGTAAATCACCCCCTAAGTGTCTTATGCTGTAATTCCAGAGCACTGCCTGGAGTTCCCATTAAATAATATCTGAACAGTCCATTTTAACTTTACTTATGACCTGTAAGCTTTCAGCTTATTAAATGAGAGCACACTGTACTTTTGTGTCATGCAAGAAAATTTTGACCTTTTGTATCAAAGAAAGATAATCACTTAACATAAGTCCTTTATTTGCTACTCAAACCGTTCCTTAACAAATAATTGCATCAAAAGTTCATTGGCCTTTATTGCTCTGTCAATTAGACTGCTAAGGTCTCTGAGGATGAAACCAAATGAGCTGGTCACTAGGCTATAAATAATTCCTTTTGGCTACTCCATTTACCTGAGGCTGTTTATAAAGAGGTCAATGTTCTACATAGAACAAACAGAAATAACATACCTTTTGCATCAAGTTAATTAATTTTAATAGATATATGTCCAAATTTGAAATACCTTGTGATCAATACATTTTAACTTTCTATTAATGTAAATATGGCACACATAAAGATATATTTATTGTTTTCAGATTAGTCAATTATTTTATCACAGTTAGCCAACTTAAAGTATGAATAAAGTGCTAAAATATAGATAAAATGGAGCTCGTATAAATCGCTTAATATGTGTGACTGTTCCATCTTTCTTTCTTTTGCATTAGTGATATTAATTTGAAAAATATGATATAACACTGCTGTTAATGCATAAAGGTCAAGACTAATTGTAATCACAAATTGTTCTCAAACAGACCAGACTGGGATAACAGCAGGAGTCCTGTCTTCAGTGCTGAGAGTGAATAAAGCGCTAGATAAAGGCAGATAGTCAGGGAAAAGAAACAAAGATACATTTTTACAATTTGTTTGGTAGGCTTACTGTAGACAATATATATATATATATATATATATATATAAAAATCAAAAACAAACCGCACTCATGGGACTTTGATGAAAAAATCTTCTTATGTGTTTATTTGCAACGTTTCGGCTCCTAGACTCGAGCCGTCATCAGGAAGTGAAACCCATGACCCCACCAACACATTTAACCCCAAAAAAGGCGCCAATTTTAGAGTGTGATGTCATGATTGACATGCTGCTGGTGCAATAAATCCATATTGGGCGTGACATAGACATAAACAAACATGAGTCCGTGCACATGGATAATAAATGTATAGTCATAAGTGAAAAAAACCTAAATATCAAATTACTCAGGCGCCAATATTTCATTCCAGTCACCCATACAAATCTGTGCCAAAAAGTGATCGGTTATCTATATCGCAATATCGCATCAAATCTTACCCTGCCACTCTGATGATCAGCAAAATAGAGACAAAAATTCTGGTATGTCGCCTTCTTGCTGGAGGCGGACCAACGTAGAACGGCTGGTGCTCCTCCATTGCCCACGCTGCTAGAGCCCAGTGCGGAGTTTTAATCCATGTGATGCCTGTGTACAAGCGATTCCGCCGCTGTCAGTATTAGCGTCATCTCACCCGCCCCTTTGACGTCACCTCACATCTGTTGAGGATTCCTACGGAGGGACCAATGACTTGGATCAATAGACAGGGGGCGGGTAGACGCTCATAGGTGGAACACCCGGCTCGTAGTACAAGGGAAAGCCCTGGTGCTCGTAGCGGGGTATAATGAAATACCCACCTCGTACTCGCATCATCGAGGGCATCATAACCTCTTGTTGGCTACTATTTGAGCCTATTGAGCCCTAATATTGGTATTCATTGTCACCCTGGTGGGAGCGCCTTCGTACTGCATCCTCCGACTGTCTCTGGTGGTCATCCACCTATCATCTGGGGAGCACCGCCTCATTGGCACGTCTTCCAGAAGGGGCCGAAACAACTCGTCTCTTGTGATCTCGTTCGTAGCATCGGTGTATCAATGAATGAGCCATATCGTTAAAGTATCTCTGATGGTTCATAAAAAATAATACAGTAAGATTACATAAACAAAACCACATGTATCAGGCAGTGTCATAAAAGGAGCACCTATATAATTATAGTGCAGAATGAGAAAATGTAAAAATAAAAAATGAAAAAGAAAAAATCAAAAATAAGAGATAGTAATGCAGACTATATTTTTGTGATGAGGACTTCCTGTCTTACATCGGAGTGACCCCATCTGGGGAAGGGATAGGTTATAATCTATCCAAGGGCTACTATAATGATAGGAGAACCGTGAGTTTAATAAAAAGAAGACATTGGTAGAGTCTCATTTAGACCCTTCGGCGTCAAAGTCTCCAATGTAAAGATCCACATGGCCTCTTTCTGCAACAAGAGTGTCTCCCTGTTGCCTCCCCGTTTAGGAACAGGAACATGATCTATAATCATATGTCTGAATTGTGGGAGTGAATGTTTGCAACTCAGCCAATGTTTAGGAACCGATTGGTCAGCTTTTCCAGTTGCTAGTGCTCCCCTGATCGCACAGCGATGGTTGTTCATTCGTTCACGATAGGTTGTGGAGGCTTTTCCCACATAATATAAACCACAGGGGTTTATCTTTCTGCTCTCAAAGTTCTGAGTGCCTCCCTTTCACATGGAGATAAATTAGGAAAAGTGTGGCATTTGTTCTGGTGTATCCCTACCGAATCCTTGGCCAAAAGATGTGTAAATGTGGAGATAGAAGGGGCAGTATTAGGAGGATCATAGGTACTCCTAGCTCTAAAGCGAGGGCTAAGTGTTGTAGATTGATCTGGGGAGGCCCGTATATGGTCCTTGAAGTGATCCCGTAATTTTAGATGCCTTTTGAATCTGTGTATATCCTTATAAACACCAAAAGGTAAGGACTGGTTGGTGGGTATAAATTGAAGGCCTCTATTTAATAAACGTGATTCGCCCATGGTAAGTGAATGTTGTGACAAATTAACCACTATGTTCTCTTCCTCCCCCTGCGTGGTGGTTTTCCTATGATGTTTCTTTCCACCCCTTCTTGTCCGCCTTGTGTAACCCCTTCTGTAGTTTCTGGGGTTTCACTTCCTGATGACGGCTCGAGTCTAGGAGCCGAAACGTTGCAAATAAACACATAAGAAGATTTTTTCATCAAAGTCCCATGAGTGCGGTTTGTTTTTGATTTTTCTGTATATGCTATAACCAGCACCTGGGCATTTTCCCAAGATTGTGAGTGCACCGGCTTTGGTCTTTATATTTATACATTGCCTTCACCTGCTTGCTTCAGGAGAAGGTAATTCTCTGGTTGCACCTCCTATACTTGTGTTATACAGGAATAATATTGAGACTGGATATAGAAGGAACTCTTCACTGTCAGCACAATCGGTTACTCAGCAATAATATCTGCAACACACCAATGGATGACACACAGTTACCAACTGAAGTAGACACTACTGGGGAACACATCTTTACAGCAGAAGACGCGGAGCGCATACTTTTTGCGGACCCTCCCTCTACAGCCTCCCCAGGTAGGACCCCCCGGGACTTATATCACCACTTATTAAATCTAAAGAAAAGAGAGACAGATCTATTCTTACATGGTACCTATCTCTCTAGTTACCATAGACAGAAATTAATTCCCAGGGGTTTCAGGGTGAGAAATATACCAACTTTAGGAAGGGCGAATGCCGATTTTTGTAGCAAATGGTGCAAAATTCTTAATAAATGCTCGCTTGATCTAGTACTATTGGTCATTGAATTTGTGGGAAACGAATTGAAACAAACAAAAACTGACACCAGCGAGTTTGAATCACATCACCTGCTACAATTATCTCAGGACAAATCTGTAGATTGGATTAAAAACATTTAGTTGAATGTGAACAAATATAAACAGGATTTGATTTCTTTCAAGGAAAAGAAATTGGTCACAGTCAAGGAGGATTACAAACAGAAAAAGGTCTACAGGCGGTTGCTAGGGATTACGGACGATAGAAAGAGAAGGACGACCCATAGATATAAACCCAGGACACTGACGACTATTGACAGCTCAGGTGATTCAGCGGATTCAGACCCAGGAACCTCGACTTCCTCCCCCACACCTTTTTTAGGGACTTCCCTCCTTGCCCCAGAAACTACAGAAGGGGTTACACAAGGCGGACAAGAAGGGGTGGAAAGAAACATCATAGGAAAACCACCACGCAGGGGGAGGAAGAGAACATAGTGGTTAATTTGTCACAACATTCACTTACCATGGGCGAATCACGTTTATTAAATAGAGGCCTTCAATTTATACCCACCAACCAGTCCTTACCTTTTGGTGTTTATAAGGATATACACAGATTCAAAAGGCATCTAAAATTACGGGATCACTTCAAGGACCATATACGGGCCTCCCCAGATCAATCTACAACACTTAGCCCTCGCTTTAGAGCTAGGAGTACCTATGATCCTCCTAATACTGCCCCTTCTATCTCCACATTTACACATCTTTTGGCCAAGGATTCGGTAGGGATACACCAGAACAAATGCCACACTTTTCCTAATTTATCTCCATGTGAAAGGGAGGCACTCAGAACTTTGAGAGCAGATAGATCAATTGTAATCAGAGAAGCTGACAAAGGGGGCGCTATAGTATTATTGGATTTAAATTATTATGTGAATGAACTCCAAGAACAACTATCAGATTGTAATACTTATACACAATTACCGGGAGACCCCACCAATAAATACAAAAAGGCACTGGACACCCTAGTGGGGATGGCACAAGCAGCGGGATGGATAGATACGGGTACTGGCCAATTTTTGACTACTGACTACCCTAAAATACCTTTTATATATACATTACCCAATCGGCGATTGGGTCATTATTCCAACCAATGGCCCAATATGTAGATTCGTTCCTACAACCATTAATAGTGAATATGGACTCCTATATCAGAGACACCTCCCATCTATTGACTATGTTGCAAATGATTACAGTCCCCCAAGATTGTTACTTAGTGACGATGGACGTGTCCAGCCTATATACCATAATTCCTCATGAACAGGGTATATTGGCATGCAAGGATGCACTGATAGATAAACATCAAGGGATGCCCCCGGTCGAATTTTTGACCTCTGCTTTGGATTTCATTTTGTCCCACAATTACTTTACTTTTCAGGAGCGGTTTTATCTACAGATCTCAGGGACCGCCATGGGTTCTAATGTAGCCCCCTCATATGCCAATCTGTACATGCAGAAATATGAGTCAGAACATCTTCTTCCATTAAGAGGAGATAATATACTTTTTTATAAAAGATATATCGACGATTTATTCATTTTATGGAAAGGGACAGAAAGTGATTTATTGGCCTTCAACCAGATTTTGAATGAACTAGATTCACCCATTAGACTCACTATGGCCTATGACACAAAACACATCGATTTCTTAGATGTGAGTATTTTTATTAAGGGGGACCGGCTAGGCACTACCCTATACAAGAAGCCCACCGATAGGAACAGTTTTATCCAGGCACATTCGCACCATCCACCTCATATGTCCCGGGGGGTCATTTACTCTCAATTTTTGAGGGTCATTAAAAATAATTCGGAACGGGATACGGCTGAAGTACAACTCGACCTATTGGCCAAGCAATTTGCCTCTAGGGGCTATGGAGCCCAATTGATTAATTCACAATTAACACGGGCCAAAAAGCTAACACAGGAGGAACTTCTACATCGAGAACCCAAAAGCCGCAAGACCCCACCGGACACCATTTTTGTCACGGAATGGTCAGATGCGAGTCTGGAGATACAAAAGGCAGTCAAAAACCGATGGGAAATTATCAATACGGACGCTAGTCTACCTTTTTTAGAAGCTCGACACCCTATGATGGCCTACAAGAGAGGGCGCAATTTGAATGACCTTTTGTTCAACAAAAATCTTTCAGTGGAACCCAAGAGGGGCTTGACGTGGCTAGACCGTCCTCTGAAAAATGGGTGCTACAAATGCATTGACTGTATGACATGCAGGAGCATGCTACAAGGAACTCACTTCACACACCCCAGGACGGGTAGGAGATTCAAAATAAACCACAGGGTCACATGCACCACAGATCATGTGGTATATATGGCTTGGTGCCCCTGTGGTTTATATTATGTGGGAAAAGCCTCCACAACCTATCGTGAACGAATGAACAA
>CM044442.1:58327434-58346799 GCA_024363595.1 Xenopus borealis
CAGTCTGATCAGAGCGAGTTTACTACTGCTACACACCAGGGACACGGGATTAACTCCGCTAAGCAAGTGTTTAGATAACAGACTTGTCATACAGGTTTACCTATGTTTTACCTTTCCTTCTCCTTTAACCCTGTGAAATATTATGTTGCAGAGATGCTCTTATACTGTCAAAGTTTGCACGCCTGAAATTCAAAGTTTTAGTTACTCCCTTATAAAATTGCCTATGCAATAGAATCTCAAAGGAGACCATGTTATGATCACTATTTCCTAAATGCTCACCCACACAAATGTTAGAGATGAGTTCAGTATTATTAGTTATTACAAGATCCAAAAGAGAGTTATTCCTAGTAGGTTCTTGAATGAGCTGGGATAAAAAGTTGTCATTTAACATATTTACAAACCTACTAGCTTTATCTGTCTTGGCAACCCCATTACCCCAGTCAATGTCCGGATAATTGAAGTCACCCATAATAATAAACTTAGTTGTGAATCCGCTTCTATTTGTAAGGGCTCTTACACACGAACGTTTTTACCTGTGCTCTCCTACGTTCCGTTTTTCTGCGTTCAGCCGCAGGGGAGCGCAGGTATAGACGCACTCAATTATTTTCAATTCCCCCTTTCTAATCCCTCTGTCCCTCCTAAAAATGGTGTAACCATTTAAATTCACTGTCCAGTCACATGTTTCATCCCACCAAGTCTCAGTGATACCAATTATATCATAATTGTTAGAGAATGCAATCCCATTTTACCTGACAAATTTTGTGCATTTGCCAGCATACAGCAGAGGTTACTACTTTTACTTTTTAAATGTACATTACTTTGAGGGGAATTATAAGATAAGTTAATATAAGTCTGTTTTCCTTGTAACAGAGGGACCTCCTTAGCTGGTAAACTGTATGCCCCCCTCACTCCTCCCCCATGACCCCTTACTAATCCCACTACCCCTTCTACCCTAGCTTCCCCATAATTCTTTCTCTCATCCATCCCCCACTTGCCTAGTTTAAACACTCCTCCAACCTCTTGACCATTCTTTCCCCTAGCACAGTGGACCCCCTTCCATTGAGGTGCAATCCATCACAACTGTATAGGTTGTACCCCAAGGAAAGATCAGCCCAGTGCTCTAGGAACCCAAACCCTTCCTTCCTACACCAAGATTGAGCCACGCATTTACCTCCCTAAGCTCCTGCTGTCTCCCTAAACTTGCATGTGGCACAGGTAAAATTTTGAAAAAATTACATTGGAAGACCTTCCTTTAATCTTAGAGCCTGGATCCCTGAACTCACTCTTTAAGGTCTTTCTTCTACCATTTATCTTTTCATTAGTACAGATATGTACTAAGACAGTTGGGTCATGCCCAGCCCCACCCAATAATTTGTCTACCCGATCAACCACATGCTGAACCCTGACACCAGGTAGACAGCAAACTGTTCGGTTGTAGAGATCCGGACGACAGATTACCCTATCCACTTTCCTAATAACTGAATCCCCTACAACCACAATCTGCTTAGGCCTGACTCTGCTCTCCTCCCCACCACTACTAGAGAAACTGGTCTCCCAGCTGTTAGAGGGATCAGCCCCATCTAGAATTGCCAATCCAGAGTTCACACTCCCATCATCTTCACACAATCTGGCAACACTGTTGGGATGTATAAACCCAGGATCACTCTCCCTTTTCCTTTTGCCCACCTTAGATTTTCTGTCACCCAGCTAGCTGCCTCAACATCCTGCTGCTGTTCTGTTTCCCCTAAATTATCTGACCCCGCTAGGTCCTGCTCACTGAACAAGAGACTCCTTTCAAGATTGTCAATCGACCCCAGTGTTGCAATTTGTTCCTCTAGTGCTCTGACTCGTGCCTCCAAAGTGGCAATTTGCTCACATCTACCACAGAGGTAAGCATTTTGGATCTGTTCTTCCAAATCTGCATACATATGGCAGACTGTGCACTGGGTCAGACCTTCAATCTTGCTAGCACTCATTATCCCAGTTACAGATCAAAACAGGAATAAAAAAAAAATTATGGTTTAGAACAAACTTTTGACCTAGTTTGAACCTCCTTTAGTTTAAACTCCGGTGTTTGCAACTCCACTTACAAAGCCCCCATTAACTCCGGTGTTTGCAACTCCACTTACAAAGCCCCCACTTAAAGAGCAAACACTTAAGAGCAGCTAAACACTAGAGCAAGCTCCACTGGAGTCCCAGGGGTTCTATTTATAAAGTCTGTTCAGGTGCAACTAATCAAACCCCACCCCCTCAAACTGAGGGAAAACTAACAGCAAAGTAAAGCAGGTTGTGACAAACTTGCTGTAAGCACAATAGCACAACAAACTTTGCTATTTAGCACCAAATACAGAAAAAAATATATAAAAAATGAAACTACAGTATTTAAATATACCACCTTATTATAAAATAACAGTTAATAACAAATACTTATCCTTTTCAGACGGTTTGTTTGTTTGTTTTTAGTTGTGTATGACTCCTTTGCACTCCTTATTGAAAAGTGTTTCCCTAGGGCATGTCACCAGACCATAATTAGAATGTGCTTCATTTCTAAAAAGGCTATGCTAGTTGACACACCCCTTTCCCTATTCCTAGTACTCTTTACTTTTTATTATGCCCAATGCTAATTTGCAGAACAATATTAATTGCTTTAGTTAAATTCAGCTGCCTTGCCATAATACATTTTACTAATAATCTCTTCTTGAGTACATTAGATTGATTGGAAACTACACATATTTTTAATATTCTAATAGAACTAGTGATGGGCGAATCACTAGTCGCGGCACGTTTTTGACGTGTGTAGCGCCGTCTCGTCGTTTTCGATGCATCGCGTCATTTTCGACATGCGTTGCGTCATTTTCGACGCGCAACTGGGTTTTTTTTTTACGCCAGCAAATTTTGCCAGGCGAATAGCGGGAATTTGCTGTGAATTCGCCCCTGGTGAATAAATTCACCCATCACAAAATACAACATATTAATTATTTAATTAATTCATTCATTCCCTTTTTTAAATGGTTGTTCACCGTCCCAAAACTTCTTGTTCTCAAATACTATGCTAAAAAATAATGGATTTCCTTTCTCCAGGTTCTTTTGTAACTTTTTTTCTAGAAATGATATTTTAAACGTGAATTGCACTTTTCCCTTGGGTTTCACAGTAGCTGCTCAGCAAGCTTGTTTATCAACTTTCCAAACTGTCCAATACATTTGATTCTTTCCAGGTTTAGAGTTACTTAAAGGGGAACCAAACCCTTTAACATAAATAGTCCCCCCTCCATGCTCCACCCCTCGTTGCAGAGTCAGCGCAGCAGACTTTATGGTAGCCATTTTCTGGCTCTTCGTTCTTCTCCGGGTCTTCTTCCTTCTGTCCCTTTCGGTGCATGCGCAGTTGTCATGAACCAGAGGACTACTCCAACAGCGCATGCTCTGATACGCAGCTTGCTTCCCGAAGAAGACAAAGAGCTGAAGATGACGCCTGTGAGCTTCGCTGCACTGACTCTGCAACCAAGGTAATTAAACGATTAAGGGCAATTACAGAAGGTAACAGTTAGGCTGGGGGTGAGGAGAAGGAAGGAGGGACTATGTAGGTTAGGGGGCATGGGTTTTTATTAGTGATGGGCGAATATCCCGAGATTCGCTTCGCCGAAAAATTCACGAATTTCCAGAGAAATTCCCGAATCGGCGAAAAATTCACGAAACGAGTCGCGGGACGCTTTTTGACGCGCGTCACGCCCTTTTTCAATGCGCATCGCGTCTTTCCGACGCACGTCGCGTCGTTTCGACGCGTCACGTCAAAAACGACGCGCAACTCGTTTTTCTGCCGAATTTTTCCAAGCGAAATTTCTCTGTTGAGTCGCGAATTTATTCGCCAGCGGCGAATTGCGGGAATTCGCTGCGAATTCGCCCATCACTAGTTTTTATAAGTAGGTGTGTGTTCCTCCTTTAAATAATGCTTAGCAGTGTATTATTTCCTAGTTGCCATGCTGTTCGGTTTTTATACTAGTGCAATATCTAATTTGTACCTGTCTTAGAGAAACATCCTCATACATATTAGTTCATAAATCATAAATAAACAGTGATCTGTCTGCTATTGAATCTAACCCCCTGATTGTCTGTTGATGTTAATATTCTGTCCACAGGTGGCATATCACATGATGAAGTATGCAAGTAGAAAAGCAAGGATGTCTGTGTCCAAGGAATTGGATTAACAAAATCTAGATGAGAACTATTGTTCATGGAACTGACTTCATGAAATTAAAGAACAGATCATTTTAAACAAATCTAATAAATACAAATCATGGTAATGCATAGTAGGAAACAGACATTTTGCTATAAGAAGAAGTGCAATCAGCCATTGCTTTTATTTATAAAATACTAGTTCAATTGTATTTTTTTCCTATGCAATTATTTCTGTAGACATTTCTAGAAATTCATTTTCTGTTTGGTGTACTCTTTGTTTAACCATTGTACACATTTTTAGAAATTTCCATTTTCTTCATTGCCGGCGAATACATTTGCAAAATGCCTGCAAAAATTCACCTGCCGAAAATTTGCTGGTGTCTTGTTTTGGACACGGGTGTCCATTTTTGGACACCGTCGAATGTGCTCCAGCGCCCAAAACAGAGCCCCATGTCCAATAGGCTAATGATGATCTACTCTGTGCATTTTTTGAGACTTTGTTTCATGCTCTGATGGCAAGTCAATTAATTTTAGATTGATTTGGGGAATCCAGAATTATCCCTAACAGTTCAAGAAAACAGGTTTATTTAAAACATGAATTGCTCTTAAATAAAAACCGTGACTTATCTTTGCTCACAAACTGAATTCATAGGAATCATTAAAGAACACCTTACATTAATGATTTTTATTCTATGCTATTTTGTTTAACCCCTTAAGCCACATTTTTAATTGTCAATATTCTACATAAATTAGCTTGGGGTATAAATATATTGCACCTCAAGAAAAGAAAGCACATTCATTTATGTACTATGCTTGAATGGCAAAAATGATCAAAATATAATTCGTGCCATAAGCCAAACCTCAGTTTTTTATGTTTATGTCTATTAGTTCATGCTCTATCTACTTTGTACACATGGTCTTAGATTTTCCCTGAGGCCTAGAATAGAGGATTCATAAAAGAAAAAATGTAAATTCATTCCTAAATTTTTAATATTAAAATGCTTTGACATTTGGTATAAACATACTTCAAGATGTATTGCCCCAAGCAAAATAGTGTTTTATAGATGGACATGCAATTGTGTTAGTTTCATTATAGGTCACCATTTTCAAATTAATAGTCAAAGGTGTAAGTATTTCACTAAAAGAGATTTATGGTGCAAAAAAAAACTCCATAAATGAATTATAAGTATTTTATCACAACATGGTTAGCGATCATTGCAAAAATGTAGTGGGTGATAACATGATTACATTGCAAATCAGTAATTTTACCAATTATATTAATATATACTGTATGTAATCTTTCAACAATAAACAAGGTTTTTGTTATTGTTTTGGCAAGGGCACAGACTACTGTAGGAACTAACTCATTAGTCACAAAATTTGTTTAAAATGGCAAGCCATTCAGAATCAAACAACCAAAGAGTCTTTCAACCATATTTATGCTGATGTTTTTAGTGTGTTTGTCTGTTTTCTGTACATAAATGAGTACTTATTTTGCTGGGATGGCAACATTTAAAGCCCCTAACCATAGTGTTTGCTTAATGGAAAATAAGGCATCGAAATCTTTGTGGAAAGTTTATTGGAGGGAAAAATCCGAGCTGGTGCTCAGAGATGCTATTGCATATGTTTAAATGACTATTTCATGTTGTTTCTTAGGTAAACTTTTGAATCATGCTATAAAATATATTTCTAAATCCCTTTAAATCCTTAAGCAGTGACCAAGAAAAATTAAATTTCTCAACATTTATATGAAAACACCAAATGCACATGCAGAATGTATGACCACTAAGAAAATGTTTCATTTGTCTCCATAGACAGCTATGGGAAAATAACTACCTGCATTTCTCACACTTGTAACACCTCTATTGTTCACACCCCGAAAGCCTTCTACTGTTCACACCTGAGACACAGAATGAAAATGCCTACATTGTTCACCTGTTCACACTTTATACAAAATGCTAATGGAGAACCAGCACTGTGTCACTGAATGTAGTACATCTTAGAGTAGCCCTGATGGGTTACTCTGTCTCATGCTCTATTCTGCTTTCCCTATGCTCCCTGTGTGCCCTGCTCTGCCTATGTGTGCCCTGCTCTGCCTGTGTGTGCCCTACTCAGCCTGTATGCCCTACTCTGTGTGTGCCCTACCCTGACTGTGTGTGCCCCACTCTGCCTGTGTGTTCCCCACTCTGCCTGTGTGCCCTACTCTGCCTGTGTGTGCCCTACTCTGCCTGTGTGTGCCCTACTCTGCCTGTGTTTGTAATACTTTTCCTGTGTGTGCCATACTCTGCCTGTGTGTGTCCTGCTCTGCATGTGTGTGTCTTGCTCTGCCTGTGTGTGCCCTGCTCTGCCTGTTTGTGTCCTGCTCTGCCTGTGTGTGCCCTACTCTGCCTGTGTGTGACAAATTCTGCCTGTGTATGTCCTGCTTTGGCTGTGGGCCCTGCTCTGCCTGTGTGTGTCCTGCTCTGCCGGTGTGTGACATACTCTGCCTGTGTGTGTGACATACTCTGCCTGTGTGTGCCCTACTCTGCCTGTGTGTGCCCTACTCTGCCTGTGTGTGACATACTCTGCCTGTGTGCCCAGGCTCTGCCTGTGTGTGCCCTACTTTGCCTGTGCTTACCCTGCTCTGCCTGTGGAACATAAGCCTGGTATTTGTTCTGGGGGTTTGTTAACATTTGAAAATAAATTATTGTTAGGGGCCCCTAAGGTGTTTAATCATGTGCTGCGGTTCTGTGTTATCGACAGGGGAAGAGAAGGCATATGGATTTAAGGGTATGACACCTTTTTTCACATATGATTGATGAATGATATCCCTGCAGTGAGCACCAACCATTTGTTTTTTTTTTTTTTGATGTGCTACCACAAACAATTAGGGGCAGATTTATCAAGAAACGTTATTCGGTGTGTTTCTGCGATCGAAAACGTCTGTTTTTGATCGAATAGGTCTGTTTTCAGTCAAATTTAAATCATTCGAATCGTTCGATTCGAACAATTTCCTTTAAAAAAAAATTTGATTTCTCAAAATTTGTTAAAGGCATCCATAAAGGTTATAGAAGGTCCCGCATAGGCTAAAACAGCAATTCGGCAGGTTTAAGGTGGCAAAGGGTAACATTTAAATTAGACAGTACTTCGAATTTTTAAATGGTTATATTTTTCAATTCTAATTAGTGATGGGCAAATCGGAGGGTTTCCCCTCGCCCAATTTTTTGAAAGATTCATGAAACGCAGCCGCGTCTTGTTTTGGACGCGGGTGTCCATTTCTGGATGCTGGTGCCCATTCGTGAATCAAGGGAATTCGCTGCGAATCTGCCACAGGCGAATAAATTCGCCCATCACTAATTCTAATCAAATTTTGGCCTATTCGATAATCGAAGTACCCAAAAATTACTTTGAAATTCTATTTTTTTTAATTCGAATTTTCACATCCACCCTTGATAAATCTGCCCCTTAATTTGGACGTGGTCTTGTGGGAACATGGGTGTGGTTTAAAGTAGGTGTGGTTTAAAAACAGGGAGTGGTCAACACTGGCTTCCATTATTGGCCCTCCACTATGTAGGCCAGAAAAATTCCAGCCCTCTGTAACACAGAAGTTGGACAGCACTGACTTAGGGGATGGTATTACAAGTAACGTATCAGTGTTTGCAGATGATGCAAAATTATGCAACCCAATTAATTCCATCCAGGATGTGGCATACTTGCAACAGGATCTTGACAAATTGGCAATCTGGGCAGATAAGTGGCAGATAAGATTCAGGGGGTTATTTATCAAAATTCAAATGTTTCCTTTTTTCTAAAATGAAAAAGCCCAACCAAACTAGAATCCACGTTTTGACCTTATTTATTATTAAAAAACAGCATGATTTAAAGGAAAACTATACCCCCAAATAATGTAGGTCTCTATGAAAAGATATTGCATAAAAGAACTCATATGTAAAACCCTGCATCATGTAAATAAACCATTTTCATTATAATATACTTTTTAAGCAGCATGTGCAACTGGGTAATCATAAATAGAAACTTGCCATTTTAAAAAATGAGGACAGCCTCCTGGGATTGTACGATTCAAAGGTCAACACAAACATACCAAGTTAGGTCACATGAGCCAATTAACGGACAGAGTTGTGTCTTTTGCTTCCACACTTCTTCCTGTTACAGCCACAGTTGAAATATTTCTGGTCAGGTGATCTCTGAGGCAGCACACAGACCATCATGAAATGGCAAGAGATGTAAAAGGAGAATATCTGTTGCTAAAGTATTCATTTTGGGGGTATAGTTTTCCTTTAATCAGATTGAGGGAAAACAATAAAATTAGCGAAACCCGAATTGTACACATTTTTCAGAGGTTATTCCCGAATCGTACATTTTTTTCTTTGCTTTACCCGAATCATACAATTTTTTGGGTCTTTTTCCTGAAAAGCCAGAATTTTTTTGTGATTTTTGCCTGAAAACCCCAAAATAGTTGGAGTTTCAGGCTAATTATACTTATATATATTTACATTTATTTTAAGTATTTAATTTAACCTTGGCAGGTCTGAGATGGTGGATTTTCTGATTCTGACTTTTTGGGTATTATAAATCTTGAAAAATGTATGTTTATTTAACAGAAAACACAGATTATATAGTAAAATATAGTAAAATATAGTATAAAATATAGTATATAGTAGTATATAGTAGTAATTTTTTTTGTTTTAGCATTCGGACTTTAATAAATAACCCCCTCAATGTTGATAAAAGTAAAGTCATGAACTTGGGCTGTAAAAAATATCCAAGTCACTTATACCCTTAATGGGACTGCACTAGGAAAATCCATAATGGAAAAGGACCTTGGAGTCCTTGTAGATGATAAACATTTAACTGTAGCAAGCAATGCCAGTCAGTAGCATCAAGGGTACATAAGTTCTTGAGCTGTATTAAAAGGGGCATAGATTCACGGGAGGAGGGGGATATTCTTCCACTGTATAGAGCACTGGTAAGACTTCATATAGAATTTGCAGTACAGTTTTGGTCTCCAGTGCTCAAACAGGACAATATTTAATTAGAGAGGGTCCAGAGAAGGCCAACTAAGCTGGTAAAATGTATGGAACATCTTAGCTATGTATAAAGACTGGCCAGGTTTAAGGGGCAGATTTACTATGGGGCCAGATTTACTAAGGGGCAGATTTACTAAGGGTTGAAGTGAATTTTTTAATTAAATTGGAATTTAAAAAATTAAAATTTTGAAGTAATTTTGGGTTACTTCGACTATCGAATAGCCCAAAATTCGATTTGAATTGAAAAAAATTGAAGATTTGAATTTCGAAGTACTGTCTCTTCTAAACCTTTGAATTCTACACTTTGCCACCTTAAAGCTGCTGCCATTTTAGCCTATGGGGGACGTCCTAGAACCTGTACTGAAATTTTTTCTAAGTCCTGAGAAATCAAAGGATTTTTTGCAAAATTGTTCAAATCAAACAATGCATTCAAATGATCTGAACAATTTTTATTCAATTGAAAATGGCCTTTTAAAAAAAATTTGATGGTCGAATTTCTAAGTTTTTTAACTTCGAAATTCAACCCTTAATGTGGAATTCTCTCCCTGAAGTCATACTGGTTGATACATAAGATGGCTTTTTGCAGGGGTTGATGGCTTTTAGCAAGGTGGGAATGAGTAGCTTACAACCCAATTTTTTTTATTTATTTTGACCAAATATAACTTCTCCAAAGTTATATTTCAATAGTTAACACTTTTTTATGCAAAATATTTATTTTTTAAATAAATGCTATCTTTATAAGTTTTATTATAAACTGTGCATATGTTCATAAAATGTGTATCCCTTTATTGTGCATATTTTAAGAAATGGTACAGAAATAGTAGAATAATCAAACTGAAAAGTCAAGGGTTTCTAGAATAGGTGACATATTTACTAAAGGTCGAAGTGAATATTCGAATAAAATTAGAATAAAAAAAATAGAATTTTGAAGTAATTTTGGGCTACTTTGACTATCGAATAGGCCAAAATTTGATTTGAATAGGACAAATTTGAGTATTCGGCAATTTGAATTTTTGAGATACTGGCCCTTTAAAATCCTTTGACTTCGACACTTCACCACCTTAAAGATGCCGAATTACCATTTTAGCCTACGGGGAACCTCATAAAACCTGTCCTGAAAATGTTATTAAGTACCAAGAATTCGAAGGATTTTGCGGGAAATCATTCAAAACGATTTTTATTTGATCTAAAATGGACCTATCCGATCAAAATAGGTAAATTTTCGATCGAAAAAGCCCTTTAAAAAAACTTTAAGGGTCGAATTTTGAAGTTTTTTTACTTTGAAAATTAGGCCCTTAGTAAATCTGCCCCTAAGTGTTGTGGTATCCTTGTAAAATTATGTTATGATACAGTATATTGAATGCAAAATATTTAATATGACTATCAAAAACAAAAATGAATGTATTTGATTAGCTTTTCGGTAAGAAAGCATTCCAGTTGTATTCTTTGTGTATTCCCTAAAAAGTGCCACTGGTGGGCAGCAGTTAAATGCAATAAAACTGTATTGTATTCTAAATACAACCATTCCCCTTTCCAATGCTTTTTTTATAAGGCAGATATCTACTGCAGAGTATTATAAAGCCCATGTCACATTAATCTTTAAACAGCATTCTCTGAATCATCATTATTTCGTACACCCATCATTACATACTCCAAAAACACATTTATGTTACCTGAATAAATATATTCAAACTGTTAATGTTGGTTACTTTGTTTTCAAAAGAACAGAAACATGTTAAAATATGTTTTTATAAAAAATTCTTCAGTATCATTTGCTTTGTATCACGGTTATCTTACTTTGGCATTTTTTGCACAAACTGTGCATATATATATATACACACACACACACACACACATATCTATAGTGTTTATTTTTTACTTTATAACATAATTATTCATAAAAGTATATGGAGCTGTATTTTGTATTTGCTATTTGTATATATTAAGAAATTGTATTTTGTACAGATGTATTTTTGACTTGCTTCTGTTCAGTGATCTATGTTACACACTAACTAGTGTTTGAATGGTGCTTATTATCCCGAAGGTAATTTTAGTTATGGTCTGACTTCTGTAGCTAATGAAGTAATGTACATTGAGCAGAAAAAAGGTTATGATGATAAAACAAACTGATACAGTGTGAGGATCAATATAATTTTCTTTTGTTAATTAGATTCTGATTTAACACAGCTATATACAGTAAATGCAATAATAATCTGCTATGAATAGGTCAGAGCTAAACAATCACTATTAATAACAATACAAATTTTGTTGCAAAGGTATTTTCTATAAAGTAAAACATGTAAAAATAAATTCCAAAAATATTGTTTTCCTCTGAGCACAGATTATTCCCTACCTCCTCACAAAGCTGTCTCACCGGCGTGTATTTTTTGTGGTGCTACAAATGCTCCAGTGAATACGCTTATGATACAATGATGTGACTAGATCAGCTTGGCTTTTAGTGCTGACTGTACAACCTTCTATTTTGTTAAGCAGACTGTGAAACATATTTGCAACATTCCTTATGGGTTTATAAAGAATAAAATAGCTAAACTAGAAATTTTAAAAAAAATTAAAGTTAGGAACATCTATCTTTTGAATGTCTGCAGTCTCAAATTTCATCATATACTACTGTTTGGGATCCTGTTAAAATCCCCAAGTCCCATATCAATAAAGATGCTTGGCATAAGACTGTATTTGAAAAAAATATATACTGTCTTATATAGTTTGAATATTATATCCAAAATATAATTTGATTTGTAACACTAATTGCTTTATACTATCTATGTATCTCAGATTTTTTTTTTGTTATCTTTTCTTCTTTCTGTCAGTCTCACTGAATCATGAGATTCATTATTATATATAATCTTTAATAAATGTGTTTACTTTTACAATAAACAACTTAAAATACCTGCAACTTTAACAACAACATAACTTTAAATATTGTCTTTGTAGCTATTTGAGGGTATTGCATGCGGCAAAGAGTATTCTATGCTTTTCAATGCCGGTTGTAAAAAAAACATATGCGTCTGTGTGTCCTTTTGTGTGCTGGTGTGTGCCTATGTGTGCCTAGTTAATTTGCTTCTAGATATGTTTCCATTTTTACACCTTTGAATCTATTATATTGTATGCAATTACCACAAAATGTTAAACAAGTTGTCACTACACTTTAATTTTGGATACAATATTGCAGCATCTGTCTGTATAGGTAGGGCAATATTAATCTGATATTATCATACTTCACTCAAACACAAAATCTAGTTAGTAGCTGGTCACGTCACCAGGTGTCTTTGCAAGCCCCCCTCCCCCCAATGATTTGGTCACCATCAAAAACCGAAAACTGAAAAAAATCCCTGAATAGTTCGAAAGCATCATTGATGAGTGCATGTAAGCATTTATGAAATTAAGGAGTTCAGTCTTTTAGTGATTTGGTCAAACTAGAAGATCTCTATGAATGTGGAGAATATTTGGTTAACAAAACAGATATTAAAGGGGTGGGTTAACTATAGTATATAAAATTATCAGTTCTAAGCAAATTTTCAATTGGCAGTTCAAATTTTCAATTACAGTTTTTAATTATTTGCCTTTTTCTTCTGACTCTTTCCAGCTTTCAAATGGGGGTCACTGGTCCCATCTAAAAAGCAAATGTTCTGTAAGACTACAAATTTATTGTCATTACAACCTTTTGTTAGTCACATTGCTATTCAGACCCTCTCCTAATTATATTCCAGTCTCAAATCAGTGCATAGTTGCTAGGGTAATTTGGGCCATAGAATCCAGAAAAATGCAAATTGTAGAGCTGCTGAATAGCAAACATAAAACTTAAAAACCACTTTCACTTTTCTTTTTTAGTAAGTTTATACATCTTAATTTAAAAATTATTTGCACCAGTACAGCAGCCTATTGCAACTAATCAGGTCTTTACTATTTTATTACTTAAAATAGTATAACTGGTTGGTAAAGGATCTTTCTTGCAAACTAATTCAACATTTGTCAGTAAAGCAAAATCTTGATTTTCTTTCTTAAAGGGACAGTTCAGTGTAAAGATAGAAACTGGGTAAATAGATAGGCTGTGCAAAATATGACATGTTTCTAATATAGTTGGCTTGGCAAAAATGTAATCTATAAATGCTGTAGTGACTGGATGTCTGACATAATAGCCAGAACACTAATTCCTGCTTTTCACCTCTCTAACTCTGAGTTAGTCAGCAGCTTGGAGGTGGGCCACATGGGACATAACTGTGAGTTTGCAATTGGTCCTCAGCATTCAGCTTGGATTCAAATGCAACAGTTATGACCCATTCCCCCCCTCAAGTCACTGATTGGTTACTGTTTGGTAACCATGGTAACCAGTCAGTGGAAAAGCAGGAAGTAGTGTTCCGTTATGCTAGATATCCAGTTACTCCAGTCTATATACATTACATTTTTGCCTAACTATATTGGAAACATGTTTTATTTTGTTTACCCAGTTTTTGTTTTTTTACTGAACAGTTCCTTTAAGATCCTTGTATCTTTCTTTATTTGGATGTTAGTAATAACCTTCCATAATTCCTTTTATCATTGGTCTACTTGGTTAAAGTTTCAAGTCTAACAGCTAGCAACAATTGATATACTGTTTGATACCACCCAAGACATGATGTTTGTATTTACACCAGATTTAACTCAATGATTTCAAAGGGGCTTTATACACGGGGTTGGTAACTCAGAATGCATGTTGACCCCGATAGTATATAAAGACTCTGGACAAGAGGTGAGGTGGTGAAAGGCCGCAGCTTATTTTATTCCAACACATATTATAACACTTCCAATTGCTATATCTATATCCATTATAAATTATAGCTTTGAATTATTTCAATCAGAATGACCAGCCTCTGCTTACCTCAGTAGACTGCCTTACCAAATGTATTAACATAAGAACTGCCATTACCAGGCCAGAACTTAAATTGTAACTTGTAAATATAATTTCTCCTCCATACAAGCTGCGACAACCACATGTTTTTTTTTTTTAATTATAAATTTAAATATTAAATTCAGGGTGGGTGGGACAAGCACAGCCCGCCTTTCCTGCTCAGGCTCGTCGGTGGAAAGGGGGGGAGGTAAGCCCGCTCCTGCTTTTAACCCCTCGGTTGCTGCACAGCCACTAAACCACCAATGATAATCTTCCCTAAGTGGTGATGCAGGCAGCCAGCCCAATTGGAGGGGGGGGTTGTATTGGACCCGACCTGCTCACACCAACCCCATGGGATCACAGGGGGTATTAACTCCCTGCTCCCTACTAGTATCCTAGCATTCAAAAGTTTAAAATAACCCAGAAATTTTAATTTACACAGTCAGAATTTTATATATACAAAAAACTAGAAAATCATGGTACTGCCTTTGATATCCTGATCAATCACCAGACCTCAAGCTTGTAAATCTATTGTAGGAAGGGCTTCAAGATAAAGTTATTGAAAAAGCTACAGGACATGTAACTGTAGGTTACCATTTTCCTTGAATATCTTCAGAAACTGACAGCTAAAATGCAAAAAGTCTTCTCAGCAATTCCAAACTTTCTGTTCAATACAGCAATAGGTAACAAATATGTTACAAGTCTTATTTAATGAGCTCATGGTGCAAATGTTCCCTTAATTCTATGGCTGGTGCTTGCAACTATGCTGTCCCCATCTCTGTCTGGTTTGTCAGGGTAATCCGTATATTCAGGTTCTCTGCACACTATTTCTTCTTTGCTTTAAGAACAATTATTTTAATCCTTGTAAACCACCATCCAATAGAATTTTAGATTTTTTTTTGTACTTTATTTTACACTACTTTAGATCAGGTGTAACACATACAAGTCGATAGGAAAGGGGCAGAGAAGGCAGAGAAGAAACTATTGGGTAAAAAAAAGTTATGTAGAAAGAAGCTATCAGTTAATCTCTTACCTTTAGTTATTGTTATAGTCTGTGCTATCACTGAAGACTGATTAACATAAGGAGACATTTTGTTTTGGACAAAATGGCAGTATTTTAAACCTGGAGCAGTTATACAAGATGGATTCAATATGTTCTTGATGGGGCTAAAAGCCATTTTGTTGACAAAATAATCTTTTGAAAATATTTTCCCCATTTTATATTCCTTAGCTCATATCTGTAAATTCAATTATACGCATTGATAACATAAAATGCTAATTCTGCTACTTGGAAACGTTAATTTGATAATGAATCAAATGCATCAACCGTGTGCAGTATAGATTAATATAACATTTCAATTAAACAATTAGGAAATTGCAGTTTCCATTAACTCAGAGAGTATCACACCCACATTTACAATGTATAAAATGGATTCATATTATTTCACTCTTTTAACGGATACATTTCTTTACTTTGATATAGATGTTTCAGAAACCAGCTTCATTAAAAGTATTCACATTATATACATTTATGTTTTCAGCCCAAAATATTAAGACATGTCAATGTGAATCATTAAACCAGTTATGGAATTTATTCTGAAGAAACAGAACTTGTTCAGTGACGGCTAGGCATTGATTTGTGGTTTTTTGGAAACTGCCTACTTCTTTTATTTACAACTGAAATCTTGGCTCTTGTTCAGTTGAACATAACCCATGTACATTATGTCTAAGTAAGCCTATTAAATATATTGTTATGTACTGCCAATGGATTATTAAAATAACTGTTGTTCCACATTTCAAACATGACTAGTGATGGGCGAATTTATTCACCAGGGGCGAATTCGCGGCAAATTCACAGCGAATTCCCGCAATTCGCGAAACGCCACGAAACGATGCGACGCGTCGAAGTTGACGCAACGTGCGTCAAAAACGTGCCGTGACTCGTTTCACAAATTTTTTCTCCAATTCGCGAATTTCACTGGAAATTCGATAATTTTTCGGCGAAGCGAAACTGGGTAGATTTGCCCATCATTAACATGACAGAATAAAGCAAACTTAGGTGTAAAAACTCCTAATTTCTATAATTTTGTGTCTCCCACTCCCTGGATGGAACCTCAGACTATAAATGTGTACTTCCTGCTAAAGGCAGATTACTCCATAGTCCAGTCCCTCTGGAGATGCTCTTTATAAAATCTATAAATCTTCTTAATTTTAACAGCTACTGAACTGTTTTAGGTAAATGAGAATGCATTGTTTAAACTGATATATTTGACAGGGCCAGCTGTAGGTCAGATACCCTGGTTGAAAAAAATTGCAATTAAAAAAAAATTAACCTTCAAAACCTGCAAAAACTAACATATATGCTTATATATTACTGTTTGTTTAATTGGAAATATATCCTGAACCCGACTCAGCTGACCTGAGCTTTTTGAACTGTTTAATAAAATACAATGCAAATACCTTTTTTCATCTGTAGAGGTAAAGATATCATTTATGGAAATATCATTTGTAGAAACTGATAAATTTGTGATTTCTCAATTTAAAAAAAAATATCATTTGTGGAAACTGATATATTTGTGAAAAAAAATTAATTATTGATTGAGTTTGCAGTATTCAAAGGAACAGCTGAGTTCATTCATAAATGAAAGTGTTTTAAAGTAATAAAAATATTATGCATTGTTGCCCTGCACTGGTAAAATGTGTGTGTTTGCTTCAATAACACTCCAATAGCTTCTATAACATAGCTGCTGTGCAGTTATGAGGATGGCCATTCAATCGACAAAAGAAGAAAAAGAACAGATTACACAGCAGATAACAGGTAAACTTGGTTTAATACATAGGATTTAGTTCCTACACATTAAGATAAATTAGAGTCAGAATATTTGATTCCAAGACATGAGTTATTAATCTAGATCAACAAATACAAACTTTAATGGCAGAAAAAAAATCCCAAAAAAAAGAAGAAAGAAAAAGAATGCCCCACTTTATCCCTCATACAATAGTAGTCAATAATTCTATTACCTTGTAAGTGATGATTTGGCTACACGACTAAGCCAGATCAAATTAATCACAGGTGCGGCTTAAATTAATTCAATCAATTCATTAGAAGTTAATTTGACTGAAATTAGGAATCAATTTGTAAAGTGCAGTGCTTAGTTAATTTATAAATATCAATTTAGATTAATAATAATTCATCAAGTACAAAAGTGATTCATAAATTACTAATTCTTAAAAAGGTTACATCTATCATACTATAAGTAGTTAGTTTACAGTGGTAAAAAAATAATAATAATAATTACAGAGCTTATGCTTGCAAGTGCTAAAAATATAAATATATATAATCAAGGTATATGAATTAATTAGAAGACTAAAATTAATTGGATAAAAAATCAGTGCTCAAATTCATGAAGGATAGGAGGAATTGGAAGAAAAGAGAGGTGGAGTTGTCCCAAAAACTGCTACCTAATTGATTTCTTCCCTGGGACACCACAAAGATGGAGAAGGCAGAGAATCCGGGACTGTGGTCTCGCTTTTACCTAAACCCTAGCAATTGAGAAGAGCTGCGATACCCTAAAAACCACAAATCCACGGCCTCCTGGTAAATTAGAAACAGATTCCAGCACTGGTTTGAGCACCCTCCGATTCCCCACCCGTATATTCGACCCAAATGTAAAATTGCGCGTTTCACAATTCAGCTTTTTTAAATGTTGAGCTACGGTTGAAATGATTTTATCATTTTTATTTTCGTTTCCTGCATTTCTGATGGTACTGCAATGTTGCTGCATTCTGTTCTTTAACATTTGCGTGGTCATGCCTATGTATTTTTTATTGCATGGGCACTCAATGCAATAGATCACCCCTTAGTTCTACAGTTTATATAGTTGTTAATCCTATGTGTTGTCCCAAACCGATCTGTAAAGTTAGTGGTTTTTTGCAGTCTATTGCACATATTGCAGTTGCCACATGGAAAGCAACCATAATTTTGTTTCTGAGGACGCCCATTACTTTGAAAGTGACTTCTTGTGAGCATATACCTTAGATTGGGGCTTCTCTTATAGCATATCGATGCCCGTTCTTGCAATATGGAGCCCAGAGTGTTGTCCTCCCTAAGTATTGGCCAGTGTTTATTTATAATTGTTTCTATTTCTGGACTTAATGTTGTAGGTGGTTATAAATCTGACCATATTATCTGGTTCACGTGTTTTTTTCCTTAATTGTCAGCAATTCTTTTCTATCCGTAACTAATGCTCTGTGGTAAGCTTTTTTCACCAGCTTACCCGGGTATCCTCTTTGTTTTAATCTCATTCTGAGGTCCTTGGCTTGTTCTTTAAAATATCCTATAGAAGAGCAGTTACGTTTTAGTCTCAAAAATTCCCCTATGGGGACTGATTTTTTTACTGAGTGTGGGTGTAAGCTCAGAAGTAGCTTTCTGGCCAATAAATTGAGATCTTTAATAGTCTCAAAAATATCCAACTGAAATGTGGGTGAAAAGGAGAGACCCTTACTAAGTGTGTTTGTATGTGAAGGAAGCTGAGAAACAACTATCATTGACCAGTTATAAGGAAATTTTGGGGGATCCCACAGAGAATTTTAAACAAAGATATGATAATATGATAAGACAAGCATTTGAAGAGAATTTAATTTCCAAGAAAGAAAAACAATTTTTAACGATAGAAAACCCTAGGGTAGCTACATTTTACTTACTTCCCAAAATGCATAAAAATTTATCAAACCCTCCTGGAAGGCCCATTGTATTGGGTAATGGCAGTCTGACCGAAAAAGTCAGCCAGTATTTGGATCTCAGAATAAGACCAAGGGTAGAGGATCTTGAATCCTATGCAAGAGATACATTGGATGTCTTGTCCCAGCTAGACAGATTGGATAAAAGAAAATCTGTCTGCTTAATGACTCTACAGCTACTAATTCTCTTCTGAGTTTTTCGAGCTTCCACCCACACTCAGTTAAAAAATCAGTCCCCATAGGGGAATTTTTGAGACTAAAACGTAACTGCTCTTCTATAGAATATTTTAACCCTTTAACCGCCAAGCACGTATTCTATACGTGTTGGCGGTTAAAGGCTCAGACCACCAAGAACGTTTTCAATACGTTCTTTGGCGGCTGAGCTATCTCTCTGCTTCGGCGGCTTTTGCCGCCTCCGCAGAGAGATGGGAAGGAGGACAGACCCCTAGGCAACATCGCTAGGGGGCTGTCAAGTCGGATCTGCCACGTGTCTCCCTGCGATCTCCTGCAACTCTCCTGCTACAGAAAAGTAAGTACACA
>CM044442.1:58366410-58379100 GCA_024363595.1 Xenopus borealis
ATGTTCATACTGTCTTTTCTCAGTTATTAACATCAATTTAAAAGAGTATGTTGATTCAATTATTACTCCAAGCAAATAAATTGTTACTTAAGGAATATGCAACTGAGGTTCTGTAATACAGTATAGCTTAATAGATTAGACTCCATTTTTCACAATTTCTTTAAATATCAGATGCCTCTGGAGGAAACGTCAGGTGACTTAGCAATATGTTGGTCATAGCACCAACGATTTCAATTATTTCAAATGGAGAGGCATTTTTGGGAGTTCACAGTTGTGAGCAATCTCCTTGTCTCCCACTGCCTTAATCAAGAAAACAGTTATTTGATTTGCACAACACAAACTTTAATACTTACCCTGTGCTTCTGGTCATTTGCATCAAATTCATGATATGTTTAATGTTCATGTAATTTTGGGATTCAAACCCAGTTTTTTTTGTATTTTAAAAGTCTCCCTTAGCTCCTAGCAAGGTTACACATTTAGTTGGGATATCTATCCTGCTATAGTTAAAGAGATATCTGGTAAATCCCTCCACTCATCCATTCTTGAAGGCATTTATTTTCTGCACTTCCCAATGTCTGTTTCTGTGTGATTACGGTTGCTTTTTTGTACAGCCAGACTGCAAGTGCTGCTTGGTGAGTCAGACATTTGGTAGTCAAAATTGGTAGAATTTGGAATTCTCAACCCTTTAAATACAACCCCATTCAGGGTATCAGGTGCTTAATCTGGATGACGCTTTCCTGCCCAACAGGTCCAGCATACAATGTAGAAACAAACCAGCAGCACACTGAAGTGAAATAAGTGATTTGTTGTTTATTTTAGGCCATGTACATACAAGGTAAGCTGCTGCTTTGTTTCTACATTTTAGGTAGTCAAAATACTGAAATTTGAGAAAAAAATGAATTCCCTTGGATATTGGGTCCTGTAAATAGAATATTTGTTTACGGTCTAATATGTAGCTCTCTATTAAAAATTGCATGCATACATGCCAACATTTTGTCATCCTCTATTTCTCTTTCAAGTAAAAGTGTATCCTGAAGTAGTGACCTGCATTAAACAGGTATTTTAAGATTTTGATTAAAAAATTATTTCAAATTATTGGTAACAAACTGGTATAAACAGATGCTGTTTATATCATGTTTTCATAACTGTAAAATGTTAGCCCTTCTTCTTTTTCTATGACAAATCATAGCTTATCCTGTATTAGAGATGGAATTTTGGGCCATTTGAAAACATTTTCATTTTATCCATATCTTTTTCAGTTTAATTGTAATTACCTGTCTGAATTTTTGCTACAAATATAAAGCTTGCTCATTCAGACTCATTTACTAGTACTGGACAAATAAGTACATGGAATGTCACCCACAGTCACCCATCATTAACTAGCTTTGATCATAATAAAAGCAAACAACAGTACAGTAGATGTACACATGTATACAATAAGTACATTGTAAAATTACAAGGGATCAATATTTATGCAGGGTCTATTTTAATATGTTTCAGCCTGGTTCCATCAGTGTATCTGAAACTCTTCATTAACCCAGTGATAATGATGACCCCTGGCTTAACTCTCTTTGTAGTGTATCTGTTTTCAAGATCATTCCTCTCTGTCAAAATCAATATCTCTCACCTTTGTCAGCAATTTTTATCTCTGTTAAGTATCTTCTTTTCCTGTGACATAATCAATATGCATAAAGCTGAGCAGTGAATTATTTTTTTTATATACTTTATTTTTCTTTTCATTTTTCATACAAACCACATCAAATAAACAAGACGAGGAGAAAAAAAAAATTGAAGATGCAGCCATCCCATCGTTTTTCCTCTTTTTCTCCCCTTTCCTTTTTCCTTCATTTTTCTTTCCTTCTTCTTCCTCAGTTTTCTGCTATCATCGCTCTTTTATATTCTGTAGTTTCCTTGTACATTACCCACTTTGTCCATACCTCAATGTATTTTTCTTTTGTTCAGTTTGTTAATGCCACCTGTTTCTCCATTTTTCTTGTCATTTCTATTTCCTTTATCCAATCTTCAACAGAGGGAGGTTGCTCCCTTTTCCAGCGCCTAGGTATAACTGCCCTTGCCGCTTGCAGTGCAAACCCTGTGAAGCCTTTCTTAGCTTTCTTTATTGATCCTGGTGTTGGGGAATAATCCAAAGACCAGAGATCACTCGAGGTGAAAGGAATAATCCAAGTTTATTATTTATATAATAAACATACGCAAGCTCCGTGGGTTCTGATACACAAGTAGGTCAGAACTGAGAAACAAAAGATTGACCACACATTATATACCCTCTAGTGGGGAACTTCATGGGAATGGTATTTGAAAGGAGTAAGGAAGGGAGTATAGGGAGTGAGGAGGAGTACAAGTCAGTGTGATTAGCTAGTTATGTGAAAATAAAGGGAGTACCACTATGTGTGAGCTTCAAAGCTATTGCACCTTGTTACTGGGAACCAAAACATAATAGTGATAACAACCTTCTCGCAGATGTTACACATAACCTTGAACAGTTTCTAGAAGGGCCTCATGGGCACTTAGAAACTGTTCACTCCATTAAGGGGGGCCAAGCAAGGCCTGCAAGACTTTTCCTCTACAACACCTCCCTTTTGTCAGTATGTCTGACAACAATAATACAAAACAAACAATTAAATATAGCATACCTTATAAATGCTATGCATACAACCTATATGAGAATACATCTGGTATATAATGTTCATACACTGTGGTGGTTCATTGAAATCATTTCAGACTTTTAGTGTTCTTAGGATAGAACAGAACAGGCTTAGAAGAACTTGCCTTTAGAAAAGAGTGAGACAATAAGGAGATACAGCAAGAACAACAGCAACAAATGATGTTAGGTAGACAGTAGATGACTAGAAGGATGACACCAACACGAACGAGGACATACAGAATGGTATGGAAAATCTTACAAAACCAAGCACTGATATCTTGGAACCATGTGGATGGGTCCAACCAGGGGAAGATGGATTGTTCCTTGTGATTGGTTAAAAAGGTGTCCTTCATCTACTGAACCTTTACCAGGTGTGAATTACAACTGTACCTAACCCTCCTTAACTAGCTGGAAGATAATCTAACACTAAACAATGCTGCAGAACTTCCTTCTTCAATTGTTGGAGTTCATGACTTACTATCTTCAAACTGTCGTCATATTCATTAGTAATGTTATCAAGCAGCAACATATTAGACATAAGGCTAAAGGCTTTCTTAATGCAACATCTATTTACCTCAGGGGAAGTTAAAGAGAGCTCTTGCCTTACCTTTAAAGATGCAACACTTCATTAGAAGTGTGCTGGAGCTATCTTAATATCTTTATCTTCCATATACCAGGTGGGAGGAAGCAATTTAGCAATCATATATACACCATGGGAGCCTTTTGGTAGGCACATTTACCACAAACTAAGTAATAAGGTGAAGGTAAAGTGTAAGGAGGTGTAGATGATTAGCTGAACTGTTGATACAAAGGCCATCAGAACATAAGTGTACCAACTTACCAATATCCTTGGGCGACACCGTTTTATGAAAATACACTACTGGTGCTTTATTGAATCCTGAGATGGCCATTGGAATAAGTGTAATGTTATACTGGAGAAGTGTCAAATTACCTCAAGGCCTGTTAACTACATCCTGACAGGATAGAGATTCTGCTACGTATGGCATACTGCGAGCTGACAAAGGAGAATCTGTACATATCCAACAATCAGTAATAGTGTGGATTGCTGCTATAACATGCATTTTAACAAAAGCATTATCATTAGGCTCAAACAGTTATGCATATAAGTCTCTTTTGACAACCTTAACCTGATCGGTTGATGACACATTAGCCTCCGAAGTTGGTGAGGCTGCTGTTGTGTTTACTTGTGAGTTGTCATTGCCTGCAGGCTTTATGAGTGCTGTCGTCAACACAGCAACGCAGATAATGATGTGCAGTACGGAGACACAGATGATAAGTCTTTTATCTGGCTTTGGGACAAAGCATCTGGCCCACAGAGACATGATGGTGCTGCTGAGGATCTTCACCCGATGGGGACCTATGTCTTTTGCACTGCACGTTAGGGTCCCTGGGACTTAGGTGGTGGAGGGAAAGAGGCGTTATTATGTCCTACCATTCCCCCCCAATTACACCGCAGGTGGAAGTTGAGATTTCTTACTGTGAGACGCGTGGATCTAATTCGCTTTCCCTTCAACTTTGACAGCGGTCTCTGTGTGGTTAGAAGTATTTGGAACGGTCCTTTCCAGCGGGGCTGAAGAGCTTTGGCAACGTGCCTCTTCACTAGGACCCAATCTCCTGGAGTAAGTGCATGTGATCCTGGAACATCAGCCGGATCTGGTAATGAAGAATAAACTCGAGCACAATTTGGTCAGTTCCTTAGGTAACTTAGGTAACTGAGTAACATATTCAGTCATTCTTCCATAGTTCATGCAAAGAAGATGAGTAGAAGGAAAGTACTGAGCCATGCGTGCTTGTCTCCCAAACAATATTTCATATGGGGAGAGTTTACTTAGCCTTTGGGGAGTGTGCATGACAGCCATAAGCACTATATCAAGGGCAGCTGGCCACGCAAGTTTAGTCTCTGCACATACTTTACTTAGCCTGCTTTTAATAACACCCTTTAGACTTTCCCCCTAGCTTGGGGATGATATGGTATGTAACTTTTGATGAATCCCAATGTCTTTGTGCAGATTAATTATATTACCTGTCCCGTGAAACGTGTACCTTGATCAGAGGATAATACCTCAGGCAGTCCATAACTGCAGACAATCTCTGCAATTAACTCTTTAGCTACAGCTTCATCTGAAGCTTTTACAATGGGCCAGGCTTCTGGCCACCCAGAGAATTTGTCAACACAAACAAATACATATTCATAGGTACACCATTTAGGTAACTGTATGAAATCTATCTGCAATATCTGAAATGGATACATTGCTTTAGGTCAGTGTTTGATAGGTGTTGTAATAGTCTTATCTAGATTATATTGCAAACAAATAAAAATAATTAAACATTTTTGGCTGCAATAGACGAGAACCCAGGGGGCAACCACATTCCTGACACTACATCACAAATCCCCTTAAAAAGTGTGGGTGAGACCATGTGAGGTAGCAACCAAATATGGTAACAGAGCACGGGGTACAACTGGGCAATCACCTAAATTCCAAACAAAAACATCAACATCTGGAGTATGTGTACATCTGGCTTTAAACTAATGTTCCTTCTCCTCAGGTTCCAATTGGTCCTGAAGGGCTGATAAAAAACAGCACTAGAGGGAACAGGTAGAGTTGGTTCTTTTACAACACATACTTTAAACATTTTATAATACAATGCTGCCTGCTTTGCAGCTACATCAGCATAGGCATTATCTTGTGTTACACAGTCAGAGGACCCAGTGTGGGCTTAGTACTTAATGACTGCAACCTGCTTTGGTAGTCAGATTTGGCACTACCGGATGGGCTGCAACAAAGACTTTCTTAACTGCTCTAAGATCCTGAACAAAACGCCACTCATTCTTGCCGGGCTTTTTAATTGGCAAGATGGGCATATTTACAGGGCTAATACTATGAATTCAACCCACCCTTATCAAGTGCCCAGTAAGAATGACTGGGCAAATCCCCTATACCGTTGCCCTGGACAGTGGGTACTGTGAGATTTTGGGTGGGGGGCCCTTGGGTCTACTTGTATGGACACGGATGGGATGGATGACATGACAACTAACATCTGTCGGTGATAAAGCCCACAAATCACTTGGAACACATTGTAATTTAGGAGGTACAGAATCTTCCTCCTCATAAATTTCCTTTAGTGCCAGAAGATTAGCTGTATCTAGTGCATTAGTCATCTCAGACACTTACGGAGGCAAGGCAGATCCACACGAGAATAGAGTGCTCACCTGTTACTAATGACCTCTCGGGTATTCGGTGCTGTGCAGTCAGGTGAACTCCCTGCTTAGAGTCACAATATTTCTATAAAAGCCCAAAAACTGAATCTGAGTGCTGCGGTCGTTTTTGGGCTTTTTTTTTGCAAGGCAGGCACAAATACTGCATCCGGATTACAGTATATGGCGCACCCTGGTTTAGAAAGGATGTCCCTACCTATGAAACTGTCAGGGATGGAGACACTTAAAAGAAAGGCAGCTTTTGTGGATACAGGACCAATGGACACTTACGCTGGACTTGTTTCTGCCATAGGGATAGGATTTCCTCCAACTCACACTGCCGTGACTACATAACCAGATAATGGCAGGTTTGAGTGAGTCTTTAAAACTGAGCGGGCAGCACCAGTATTCACTAAACAAAGTTAGGGTCTTTTAATTAATAAACACTTTGATTTGGAGGTCTGGATGGTGATTAGAAGTGTTTGGAAATACTGGTACCGGGGCTGCCTCGCACCTTCAATCGGGATTCATGAGGGATGCATTGGAATGTGAAGGGGCTGCATCTCCCGCTGGGAAAGGGCTTTCTTTGGGTATATGCACTTATATGCATAATGCCCTTGATTATTACAGTTAACGCAAACGACTGTCTTTTTGTTACAATTATCTGACCTGGTCTGCTGTCTGTTGATTATTGTTTCTGGAGTTTTGGGAATTATCCTGGAAGTTGTTAGACTGTTGCTGAACGAATAACACCTGCTGGGGCTTAAAACAGGAGTTCTCCACTTGTAGCAATGGCAATTATCTTTTCTTACTTCTTATGCTTCCAGGCAAGACTATGTATGCTGAGGTTACTTTGAGGATCATTTAGTAATCCTGACACAAAGATAATAGCATACTGGACAGCAGACTCTTGGGCATCTTGGTTAAATTTGAAAACTATTTCCCAAGAAGCTTCTGAAAGAAAATAATGGTGCTTACTGTACTTTTCAGAGCATGTAAACGGACTCCGACTTAGGCTGGGTCAACAGTGTTAGTATCTCAATACATTTTGTCTAACCGACATTGGTAATCCCCTGGACCACACACGTTTGAGTACAAATAATATATTGGTCTAATTAGGCTTATGAGCACCATGGACAAACAAGAGTTCCTATGCAAATTTGTGTGGATTAGTATGGGGCTGTGGAACCTCTTGAAAAAAAAAATCCTTCTAAGATCTGTGTGTTTTTAGTCAGATGAACTTCTGCAGCGTCCCCCCGTCGCCCCCCTTTTTCTCTACTTTGTATTGTACGGGGCGGGGTAGAGCATAGCTGCGGGGCTGGGGACTGCCTGCTCGTCTGTATCTGAGCTATTACTGTCAGAGAACTTATCTCTGAGCTGTTTGTCTTTTTGGTGTCAATTTTCACTGTTCTCTATTTATTAACTTAACCCTTCCGCTATCAACTTTTCTTGTTCATCTCTTTGCTTTCTAGCTTCCTCTCATTCTAAGACACTTTCTTGACTTTCTATGGCACATATCTGACCTTCTACCTCTTCTGCTGCCTCTCACTTGCTCTTAGTTATTACGGGAAAACAACCCATCATAGAGTGGTGAGGCTGACGGCTCTATGTATGCCTTATGAATTACAACCACTCAAGTCTGTGGGGCTAAAGCTTCTGATGTGCTGCATATGTACTTAAATGCTTGTACTCTTGTCTGGTGATCCCATGTACCATTGGGAGAAATGGCACTCGCCTTAGGCAAGTAAGCCACTACATCTTTGCCATATTTAACAGCGATCACCCTACTTGGTGATCGCTGCGCACTCACACCACCTGGTGAATGCTCCACAATCACCCTGCTTGGTGACTGTTCTGCATTCACTCTACTTAGTGAACGCACAGAGGTGATCAGCCTCTGTTCACAAACCTCCCCACTAGGGCGAGATGCTCCTAACGGAGTCTTACACTCATTCTGGCCAAATGCCTGGGTGAGCCTATTGCCCATCCCAACTAAAATGCCCTCTTCCCTCAAGTGCGCAGACTATCTTGGGGCATACTATGGTACACTGGGTCCTGACAAGGTAAGTTAGTACAATTCTTATAAGCAGCAAGAGTATAGAAAAGTTAGAACTTTTTCACTTTGCAATTAGTCCCCAATCACATGCACATTCCTACAAGACACATGGTTAAGACAAACATAGATACCTCGAGTGATCACCTTGGGTCAGGCTGCTTGCACAGCAACACCCTGTCCATTTAGAACCAGAGGAGAAAGGAGACAGAACAAGGTATGCTTACCCTGTGTGGCCACTCCTGTCCCGTTAGTTGTCCGGGTCCTCACTGTGGATGGGTGAAGTCAGCGTCTTGAGCCTGCCCGCATTCTCCACCATTTTGTTGGGGAATAATCGAAAGACCAGAGATCACTCGAGGTGAAAGGAATAATCCAAGTTTATTATTTATATAATAAACATACGCGAGCTCCGTGGGTTCTGATACACAAGTAGGTCAGAACTGAGAAACAAAAGATTGACCACACATTATATACCCTCTAGTGGGGAACTTCATGGGAATGGTATTTGAAAGGAGTAAGGAAGGGAGTATAGGGAGTGAGGAGGAGTACAAGTCAGTGTGATTAGCTAGTTATGTGAAAATAAAGGGAGTACCACTATGTGTGAGCTTCAAAGCTATTGCACCTTGTTACTGGGAACCAAAACATAATAGTGATAACAACCTTCTCGCAGATGTTACACATAACCTTGAACAGTTTCTAGAAGGGCCTCATGGGCACTTAGAAACTGTTCACTCCATTAAGGGGGGCCAAGCAAGGCCTGCAAGACTTTTCCTCTACACTGGTATCATGGAAAGTAACATTATTTCTGGTGCTGCGGGTAGGACTTCCCCTGTCGCTTGTTTCAGATGTTTTGTAATCTGTTCCCAAAAAGGTTTGATGCTCGGGCATGACCACAAGATATGAAATATAGTCCCTCTTTCACTCTTGCATCTCCAACATTGGTCTGTATTTACGGGGTATATTTTCCTTAGTTTCGAAGGGCAGAGGTACCACCTTGTAAGGATTTTAAAATTTGTTTCTTGAACTTTCGTTGCCATGCTCATCTTATGTGTAAGGGTATAGGCCTTTTGCCACTCCTCATCTGTAAAGGGATGTCCAATTTCTTTCTCCCATTTCATAGTGTATGCTGGCCTTGTTTTAAATTTGATTTCGTTTATAATTTTAACCCCTAGAGCTATTGTATGAGTTGGTGGGGTGTTAGCTTGTACCCACTTCTCAAAAGTCGTAACCTTCTTTACTTCCACTCTTCCCTTTAATGCTTTATCATACCAATGTGTAAGTTGGGCTTATTGAAAGCTATGCTTTGGCTTTAACTCATGTGTCTGTATCATTTCCTTTAAAGGTATCAGTCCTTTTTCATTTAGCACTTCATACGCTCTGACACATTCGTTATCTTTCCCTTTTAAAAACCCTCTGGTCATCAGACCCGGTATGAACTGGGGGTTTCCCGTTATTGGCATAAGTGGCCCATTTGTATTTATAATATCCTTATGTTGTCTTCTTATTTCGTCCCAATGTTTTAATATGCCTCGTGTTATCAATGGGTATTTATTATAGGTTTTACGGTTTTGCTTAGGTATCCATGGAAGTGCTGCCAACACTGTTTTGACATTAGTTTGTTCAATCCGCACCCAGACCTTATCCTGTTGGTGATGTTGCCAGTCCAATATCCTCGCCATCGTTATAGCTTGAGAGTATGTTTTTATGTCTGGGAGTCCCATTCCTCCTTTTGCTTTTGGCCTCACCAAGATTGTTCTTGAGACCCTACTTCTTCCTCTTCCTCCCAGAAATTTCGTAATCAGCTTTTGCGTTCCCGTATAGAATACCTTTGGGATCTGGCATGGCAGAGCTTGCATTATATATAGGAGCCTGGGTAGAATATTCATTTTAATTACACTCGCCTTCCCAAACCAGGAAAGCTGCAGTTTCCCCCATTCATCTAGTTCTTTTCTTATTTGTTGTAACATCCTACTATGATTCAAGGCATATGTTTCCTCTACCTTCTTAGGCACTAATACCCCCAAATATTTAATATAGTTCTGCGCCCATATAAAGGGGAAGTCCTTCCTTAAGTCTACCAGCATTTTAGGTTTTAAGGTTATAGCCATTGCCTCTGATTTAGTTATATTTACCTTAAAATTACTATATACCCCAAATCTCTCCAGTTCTGTTATTATTTCTTGTAATGAGGTAAGTGGTTCAGTTATATATAATAGGAGGTCATCTGCATAGCTTGCTGTCTTATATTCTATTCCTGTTTGTGAAATTCCTCTAATAATGGGGTTTCTTCTTATTGCATTAGATAGATGCTCCATAGTCATCACGTATAATATCGGCGAAAGTGGGCACCCCTGTCTAGTCCCATTCCTGATTTGAAATGGTTCTGACAGGGTCCCATTGATTTTCAGCCTAGCCGATAGGTTTTTATACAGAAACAGTATCCTTGCTAATGCTGTATTTCCCATACCTATTTTGTTTCAGGCCATGATACCCTATCGAATGCCTTTTCCGCATCTGTACATAAAATCATTGCTTCTTCTGATCTCAGAGTCATCTGTTCAATGAACGTAAAAGTCTTTAATATATTATCTCTCCCCTCTCTTGAATGGACGAATCCAACTTGGTCCTTATGTATAATTCTTGAAATCTATGTGCTAAAATTTTTGCATATACTTTCAGGTCCACATTCAATAAGGAGATTGGCCGATAACTTGTACAAACTGCTGGATCTTTCCCCGGCTTTGGTAACACTGTAATATGTGCCTCCAAAAATGCGTTTGAGGGGTGTGAGTTTGCACCAATCTCGTTAAACGCCTGTAACATAAATGATCTCAAGCCCACTATGTTCTTATAGAATAAAGCTGTGTAGCCATCCGGCCCTGGGCTTTTCCCCAGGGGTATTGTTTTAATTACTTGATCAAGCTCTTCTGCTGTTATTGGTGTTTCTAAATGTTCAATTTCTTCTTGCGTTAGCTGTGGCAGACCTGTTCTTCTCACGTACTCTTCACACGCTGTATCTGTTTGTTCTGTTTTATTCTCTAAGTTATATAAAGCAGTATAGTATTTCTGAAAAAAGTCTGAGCAATTTCCATTGACGTATAACATGGTTTACCCCTCGAATTCTTTATCATGGAGATATACGTTAACGCTTGTTTTGTTTTTAATGCCCTCGCTAGCAGTTTTCCACTTTTATTTCCATATTCGTAGAATTGTCTTCTGCACCGTGCTATATAGTATTGATGTTTCTTATCAAATTCCATTTGAAGCTGCTTTCTCAAATTTATAAGTTTCTCTAAGGTTGTTTTATCCATCGTTCTCTTATGTAGTTGTTCCTCCTCCTGTATTTTTTGTAAGAGATTTGCTACTTTATTCGCTCTTTCCTTCTTAAGTCTTGCTCCATGTTTAATTAGAGTCCCTCTCAGCACACATTTTAGTGCTTCCCATTTATTTAAAGCTGCTTTAGTATCTGCCTCATGTGTGATTTTATACTCCTTTATACCTTCAGTTAGCTCTTTAAAGCAAAGTGGATCTGCTAATAAGGAGTCATTCAGTTTCCACGCCCACTGTTGTTCTTTATCTTTATTCATTTTTAAAGTAATATAAATTGGTGCATGGTCAGAAGTAGTTATAGGTCTGTTTGTTTAACTTGTTCTAATAAATAATACGAGACCAGTAGATAGTCTATCCGACTGTACGAATTATGCACTTGTGAATAGAACGTATAGTCCTTTACTGTAGGATGCTGTATTCTCCATACGTCTACTAGCTGTTCCTGGTGTAACTGTTTTTTCAGAGCTTTATACATTCTATATGGAATTACTGACTTGCCTGTAGATGTATCCAGCAGGGGGTCCAAAGTCATATTAAAGTCTCCTCCGTATATTATCAGTCCTTCTGCCCATTGCGTCATTTTGTTTAAGACTGCCGTTATGAATGTTGTCTGTTTGATGTTAGGGCTATATATGTTGACTAATGTCATTACTTGGCCTTGAATATTGATCTTTAATAATACGTAACGGCCTTGAGGGTCGACTTTACTGTCTATTATAGTGTGCGCCAATCTTTTATGCAGAGTTATTGCCACTCCTTTTGATTTTCTGAGGGGGTTATCACTAAAAATCCATGTTGTATAATATTTACTTCTAACCACTGGTCTATGTTGCGTTTTATAATGTGTTTCTTGTATTAAGGCGATGTCTACCTTCCTTGTCTGGAGTTCGTGCAGAATTTGTGAATGTTTTTGTGGATTATTTAATCCCTTCACATTATATGAACATATTGTTATTACCATTGGTGCCCTTTATTTTATCAATCACTCTCTGCATGGGATGGCTACATCTTAACAAAAAAAGAATAAACATATAAATAAAAAAAAAATACAATTCTTCGAAAAAACACAAAAATATATAAACAACACTTATATTGTTCCACCACAATGATTCCCCAGCTACTCTGGGATTCCATTTATACAGTTTATTTTACCCTTAGGTTTTATTGCAGCGTCAATTTCTGCTGCGCCCTACTTTGGGGGAGTTTTGTGGGGTTTTGGGGTTGGTGTTAATTTATTTTCCCACCATATGCGGGGGGGCTCCACCGTCTCTTTCTCAATGCTTTCCTCGATTACCTTTAAACCACCCTCTATACTTTTCCTGCCATTTATTCATGTTTTCCCTATGTTACTACCTTGTAGTCACTTTCTAATTTTCCCTTGCCTATAGCAATAATTATTATAATAATATTATTAAAAAAAAAAAAAAA
>CM044442.1:58383445-58396261 GCA_024363595.1 Xenopus borealis
GAAGAAGCTATGAGAAGCAACGAATAAAGGTAACAAAATTAAAAAGTAATTGAGTAAGTAGGAAATACCATATTTATTAGATACACATTGTTTTGATCTTATAGTTTTTGCCACATGCAGTGGCAATTTTGTTGTTGATTCATTGTTCCTGCACATTACATTATGTTTTTGGTCATTTGTTTATGTTTTGTAAACCTTATACCTCATTTGCATTTCTTGTTTGTTTTGTTGTGTATTACCCTCCCATGTCTATGACACTGTATGATATCCTACATGTCTACTTTCCTGCCATTGGTGTTTTAAATTGGTTGTGGTTGTTTATTTAATTTACTTTGAGAAGGGCTATGGACCTAGCCGGAACTTCAGTTGGGTTTTTGTTTTTTCCAATAAAACTTTTTTTCCACTATAAGCCCGCAAGTGCATGCTCCTAAATATATAAATATGGTGCTACCTTACACAAAGAAATTTCCCCTTTGCCTCTGTAAAATACAGAAATCTGGTGGTATCACAGAATATAGACAACTTTATAAATTTGCAATTTTTCTTTATACCATTTTTACACAATTTTTTAGTCTAAATAAGTTTACACGGCATAATAAATAGGACCCATTTCTTTCCAAAATTTACCTTTTCCACATGTATCTAATGTAACAGGCCAACAGGGTTAACAACAAGCTAGTATATTAGGGCATTGGTTACATTTGACTCTAACAATGAAGGCTATGCCTTCGCAAAGTGGAAGAAATGGAAACACAACAATCACAGTCAAACACAGGTAATTGCTTCCAAAGCATCTCTTTCAGCTTCCACATAGATGGTCTGGGCCTGTTGACAACAGGGGAACCCTCCACCTACAGTGGCCTGTGTCAGTAGAATAAGGTACAGATATGTAAACATTGCCTTTATATATATTATTCAAAATCAAAATATTCATAAATGAATTGATTATTTTATGTTTGAAACATTTGTAATTAATATTTTAACAACTTGATTGGCACATACTATGAACTAGCTATGTTTTAGAAATTGCTTTGATCTATGTCTGAGCAAAGAAACCACTTTCTGCTGAAACACATTTAAGTTATGTGCTGAGACACATTAGTTTTTCAATTCCATGTTATTTAATGCTTAAATTGTAGTGTTACTTAAATTGGTATGAGCTTTGCCAGTTCCCCTCTTTTACCCAATTCCTCACTGTAATTTATGTTTGACATTGTGTTGGAAACTGTAAGCTTACAAAAGATATGGCAAACACCTAAACCTGCCTGACTCCAATGGGAAACAATTCTAAGAACTCTTTTTTGTTAGACTATGAAGATTCTCATTTATTTATTTATTTCTCATTCTCTTTATTGTTAGAAAAAATGAACCAAGTTCACATCTGATATTTAAAATATAGTATTTGCAATATCTGTGAGATTGATCCACAAAATATTTATTAGAAATCACATACCAACCAGAAAAGTAAATAATACAAATTCCCTCATTCTCCTTAATACAATTGCTAAGTATTCTACTAAAAAGGAAGCATGCATCTCAATTACTTCAAGGGAGGTCACCTTTTAAAATGCTTTGGAAAAGAGCAGAGTCAAATAAAAATGGCAACAAGAACAGTTTTTTTAACTGATTCTTTGTAAGGAAAATATTACTTCAAAGATGCGGATTTTTTTTTCTCTCTTTTTTTTTTTACTTAAAAGTGAAATATAACACATCCTACAAGGTAGTGATTAGTTGTAATGATGATGGTTTTCTCGCCTTCTTTAGTATATGATTATGCATGTCCTGAAAAGTTTATTGACACTTACCTCACAGGTAGCCACATGCATTTATGGTTGCAGAGCAGGCATAACTGTAACAAGACCCCATGCTCTCAGTTTTCAGCTCTGGTTGATACATTGATATAGGGAATAAGGAAAAACCTAAAATTCAAGAAAATGCATTTTGAACCCTTTGTATAAACATTTCATCTTATAGATTTCAGTTTTTAACCAAAGTAAAAGCAACTAGTATTCAATCAATATTTCTCATGCTACACAATAACTTCCCTTCTGGCACACTATAAAAGGCTGTTATAATCTCTGTGTAGACCACAACATGATTCCTGTTTCATTTTCATAATTAAATAGTTTGAAAAAATATATAGTTCATAATAGAACTTTTTACCCTTGCGAAAAAAATCTTGTCCTACTGTAAGAGTTCTTAAGGGGAATACAACACTGTAAAACATACATCTGAATTTAATTTTTTTCATGACATACAGTCATACATACAGGGAAGTCATAAAAAATAAGCAAAATTGTCTGCTGCTAAACTAAACTTATACTTATAAAGGACTATTTACAATACCCCATTTGGTGTGCAAAGTGCAAAAAAAGGCAGCAGTTGTTTTTTTTGCACTTTTCCCACTACATCAGACACTGAAGTAAAATGTGCTTTGAATGCAACAATGCCTGCGTTATGCATTAAAGAGAGATAGCAGGGAGAGGCACATACAATAAGTCTCTTTGACTACCACCCCTTAATATTGAATAATTTTGGAGTGCAAATTAGATGTGGCAGGACCCACAGCCCACATCAGGGCCTATCCTACAGGGCAGAGCTGTGCTTCCTAACACTACTGATTATTTATCTAGTGCACTATCCAGGGGGCACAACTGCTGAGCACTAAAGCACTAAAAAAAGGTTTACATAATTTTACACATAGCAGATTTATAAGATATGCTTGAATGTGGTCTACTAATTTTTCCAGTAACAAGTTTTATTACAGACAGTGAGCACAGGTGAAAATATAAATACCACATATTATTTACATTTGGATGCTTTGTGCATGTTTTCCTGTAAAAAAATCCCACCAAAAGCCCCCTTAAACTTTCTGGCATTGCTCCAGTCCCCTCTCCCTCCCAAAGATGTGCATTAGTTTAAAAAAAAAAAACCCTTAAAAAATCAGACCCTTAAGTGCAGAGAAACGCAGTGGAGCTCCCAGTTGCAATATTACAGCTCTTCGCATTGTCTGGGCATTCTTCAACAACAGGTAGCCTGCCGGCACAGGGTTGAGCCAGGTCTAGGACCGGCTTCAACTGCATGTGCACAAACCGAAGTTGAATCATGAAGATTATAACAATATTGGGAAGATGGCTATTGGGAGCTCTACTGCTCTTCTCTGCATTTAAGGTCAGATATATTTAAAGGGTTTTTTTTTTTGTTTTTTTAAATAATGAGGGAGAGGTTGGCAATGGCAGAAAGTTTAGGGGGGTTTTGTTTTCCTTCAATGCAGGATTGCCCATACTTTACTGATACAAGGTTTACGTTTATTGATGTGCCATTATGATATACATTCATAAAAGGTTTACTTTTATTGATGTGCCATTATGATATACTTTCATAAAAGCATTTTAGCATTATATTCCATGGAAAATATAACTTAACTACGGATTAATGGGAAAATATATACTGCTATATTTAACAAACGACTATTTTTTATGTCATGCCAGTATATTTTACAGTGACCATGTAGCTGTCAAATTAAACTAAAAACTAAGAAGCTAAAAATCAGGATGTACAGAGTAAATCGAGCTGTTTACAATTTACAGATAATACAATTAATACCAGAGCAGAATAGGTCATGCAAAAATGGTTAATAATAAATAATAAATGGTTATTTATTTTCACTGTTTCATGTGATGGATTTTCACATGCTAACCGGCTCCAGCTATCATAGAGCAAAGACACAATTTTATTTTGGAATGTTTTCTTGTCTAGACATTAACTAACCTTACCTGACACCTATACCTGATCCAGAAACAGATATATGTACATGTTTCATAGTTAATAATAATAAGTAAACAAGCCCATTTGTGTTAAGCTTTGCTTTCAAAGGCTATTTAGGTTTGGCGCAGGCACAGTGACGCTGCGCAGTTATGCTTACGTCAAATACGAAAATAAGTTTGGCGTCTCTGTTCCAAGTCTCAAGTGTCAGATTTTCAGTGGATTCATTCAGCTACTGGTCCTGGCTCTCCTCCAGTGCGCCCCAGCTTCGGTGAATCAATCGCCTAGGCTTGTCCAAACACATTCTGCCTCCAGCGCACTCCACCTTCTGCCAAGTTCCATTTCTGGGAAGCTTCAGCCATAGTAACCAGCTCTTCAGCCATAACAACAGCGTTTCAGCCATAGCAACCAGCTCTTCAACCATAGCCACGTCTCTGCATAGATTCTTTCCTATCTTACATCTACCCCTTACTTCAGGCAAGGATTGTTCTTCAAAATATTCCAGATACATGAAGCAACATTGGACTAGATTCTTTCATAGCTTACATCTACCCCTTACTTCAAGCAAGGATTATTCTTCAAAATACTGCAAATATCATGAAGCAACCTTGGACTAGGTTCTTTCCTAGCATACATCTACCCCTTACTTCAAGAAAACCAGTTCAGATGATGGATCCACATAAAAGTCATAAAATGTATCTTTTAATAATAATTACAATAAAATGTGCTTCCCATAGACAAACTCATTGCTTTCATGCTTTTGAAGCAGTGCAGGACATGTCCTTAAAAATACACTAAGTAAAAACTGCAAACGGTGGATAGGTGGTATCTTAAGTGGACCAACGTTCAATTTAGAAACATACAGCGCTATGAAACAAGTTGGCACTATAGAAATACATGTTAATAATAATAAATAATAATAATTGTGGCACCAATGGCTCTATGCGTTACAGCTAGTAATTTGTCCTTCCATTTGTTCCCTGTGCCATTCCTGCCTATCTATGTAGGGACCAAGTGGGATCTAGTCACACCACTGTCCACCTATGCCTCCCAGGTACTAGGTACTAACCAGGTACTAACCTGTGGATGAGTGGCATTCAGACCTATTTCTTCTATATTTAAGGATTGTTCTTCATTTTATTTTAAAGAATCAAATTAAATCTTTTATGCTACAAGCAAGCACATCTAAAAAAAAAGTTGGGGTCAAATTTATTTTAAGCGCCAAAGTCTTTTATTTGCTTCTATTGTATAAAGAGTCTCCTTCAATTTATATATCTTAAAATACAATCAGTATAGCTATAAAAATGAAACAAACTGTAGCAGATGTCTAATAAAGTTGACTATCCTTTATAATGTATTATAGTTTTTGAAATAACTGGCTTTTTATTGAGCCAACTCAACTAAAAGAAGAATCAAAATCATTGTATTCCATCTGTGCAAGGTAAGCGATACTAAGCTAATGTCAGTACCCTTGCTTCTATAGCCACTTGTCCAATTGCAAGAGACTAAAATACTGATCATTTTTAGTGATGGCCGAATCTACCCAGTTTTGCTTCGCAAATGTTTCGCAAAACGAGTGGCGGCACGTTTTTGACGCGCGACGCGTCACGTCATTTTCAACAAGTGTTTTCGTCGTGTCGCATCAAAAATGACGCGCGACTCTTTTTTTTAGCGAATTTTTGCCAGGCGAATTTTCGCTGGCGTTTCACGAATCGCGGTAATTCGCCACGAATTCGCCCCTGGCGAATAAATTCGCCCATCACTAATCATTTTTAGTCTTGATTTACAATACTAACCAGTTAACACACAATAACACAGCCTTTACATCTGGCCACAAAGATTCTGTATGCAAAACTGCAACAAGAATGAGTTTGAAGCAATATGGGGGCCATGATGGAAAGGTTAATTTCAGAGCACCAGAAACAATAAAACATTGGTAAATATGTCTGATTTGCAAAGACTTTCTTTGCCCTTTATAAATCTTTTTCCTTTTCCATTTGGTAACCGAGCATTATAAGTCAAGGATTCATATAGCATATAGTTTGTTAGGGCAATAGCTAACTAACATGTGCTGTGAATTGAGTTGTTTGCAGCAAGAAAAACATTCACTATTTATCCTGTTAGCCTTTTTTGAATTCAGCCATTGCTACTCAGCTGCTTGTTTATATGAACTATATAGTAGTGTTTCTGAAGTAAACACATCAGTTTTGCCAGTACAGGGCAACACTACATGATTTTTTCATTACTTTAAAACACTTTCTTTTTGGTGTTACTGTTTCTTTAAGGCATCTCACTAATAAAAACATTTATGGGGATGTGTATCAAAGGGTGAACAGACAGTTTGTCACAGATTGCCATTAAAGATTTCAACAGCTATCTTCACTTGAACAGGATATTAAAGTTCTCTGTGGCATTCTTTGTTCAACCTTTGCTAAATATGTCCTGAAAAATTCTAAATCAAACAGAAATAAATACATATGTGAAAATGTAATTTTAAATTTTCATCTCAGTATAGCAAGGGTTTAATCACCATAATAATTCTCTTAATTGATGGTGTCTAATTTACTTCTACTACTTTGAACTTTTTAACCCTTAGGGACAGATTTACTTTTGGTCGAATTTCGAATAAAAAAAATTCGAAATTCGACCATGGGAATAGTAGGTGAAGTAAAATCCTTCGAATTCGAATATCGAATTAGAAGGATTTTACCGCAATTCGCTCGATCAAACGATTGAATAGGAAAAATTTGATCGATCGATTAATCGTTAGAATCGATTGATTTGAACGATTTTTTCGATCAATCAAATTTTTTTTTATTTATTTATTTATTATCAAAAATAATGATACCCAATTCGGCAGCTTGGATCGGGCGAAACTAGGTGGTCGAATAAAATTTTAAATGGTACATCGACCATGGAATAGTCGAATAGTCGAATATATAATAAAATTAAATTTGAATATTCAAATTATTTGAATTTGAATATTCGATGGTCAAATTTTCCTAATTTGCATATTCGAAGATTCAAATAAAAAATTTTTAGAAATTCGATCGAACTTCGAATTCTTCATTTGAATTTAGTAAATCTGCCCCTTATTGTCATTTTACTGTTAGACATGAGATTTCAACTTTTACAATACTATTTTAAATCTGATTATGTCATAACAGGCAAATTTAGCAACATGTCACAAAAGTATTGACATTATTAAGGAATTAACCATTAGGCTTGGTGTTATTTATAAATTGTTCTTCACTGACACTTTCACTCTTGGGGGTAAATTTACTAAGCAGCAAACATTTGACAGTAAGGCTTAGCACCCATCACAACACTTCGCTGGGAAAAAATTGCCTGGGACAACGCAAATTTACTTAAATGTGAAGTTTTATCCTGGCCAACGGACACTGGCAAAGTTTCGCTAGCATTAATTCAGCAATGCAAGCAAATCAAAGTGAAGATTCGCTAGAGTTCAATTCCGCATTTTCGTGAATTGGCAATGATTAGCCTGTAAGTCAGGGTGTGCGAGGACCAAGACTTCTTGAAGTCAGTGGTTTCACCAGGGAGACATGGAATACGTTGGGAATCCGCATCTCATGAGGAAGTTGTGGACAAATTGCCACATGGTTGATGATCTCAGAGATGGAATAAGGACCAATGAACTTTGGACCCAGCTTGGACCCAGACGAATGTTCCTGGAAGAGAGCCACACTTTATCGCCAACTTTATATGATGGAGGGGATCTCCTTCTGTGGTCTGCAAAAGTCTTATGCACCAAAGTGCTTTTTTCTAGGTTAGACTTAGTTGCAGCCCAAATAGCAGACATATGGGCCACATGATCATTAGCAGCTGGGACATCTGACAGTAGGAAGTCTTGTGGAAATGCCTGCAGATGCTGACCATACAGTGACAGGAAAGGAGATATTCCAGTGGAAGTGTGACTTGCATTATTATGAGTGAATTCCGCCCCTTGGGATGGCGCCACTCCTCGGTTCCTGATGTTGTAGTTCTGCTCTGCAGGGAATTTAGAAACATGGATGTAGCTTCCCATACATGGAGTGTTTCTGGGAAAGGATAGTGCCAGCCCCAACATCGGAAGCATCAACTTCAAAGAAGAAGGGTAGACGCGGTTCAGGATGTGTACTGAGGCGGAAGTCAGAGACTGGAAGGCCTCTGCAGGAGACCAAGAATTGGATGAAGGAAAGGAGGAGAATCCCTTGATAAATTGCCAGTAGTAGTTTGCGAAGCCAATTAATCTCTGGATCGCCTTGGTGCTTAAAGGAAGTGGCCACTTCTGAATAGTGGAAACCTTGGCCAGATCCATCTCGAAGCCTACAGGGGAAATAATATAACCAAGTAAAGGGATCTTAGGCACCTCGAAGATGCACTTCTCCAGCTTGGTGAAGAGGGAGTCTTCTCTTAAATGAGAGAGTACTTCCCTCACCTGTGAGCGATGGCTTTCCAAGTCTTGGGAAAATATTAAAATACTGTCCTGGTAAACGACTACCGATTTTCCTCTGACGGTCCTGGAAGATGTCGTTCATGAATTCTTGGAAGGCCAAAGAGCATTACGAGATATGCCCATTCTGGGTATTGAATGCTGTCTTCTATTTGTCACCTTCTCGGATTCTGATGAGGTGGCACCGTGACGTCATCGCGCCACGTCAAAGTAACTCGACAATGAAATCCATACTCAGATGAGTCCATGGACGAGAGGGTACGGGTAGTGGCTGCAGAAGACCACAAGGTCGAGTGTGACTGGACTTGGAGGTAGCACACACAGTATAAGCAGAGACAAAGTCTTTGACGTCCTTACGGATGGTCAGCCACCAGACAAGGCGACAAAGAAATTCAAGAGTTTTTTCTGAACCAGGGTGGCCAGCTTGTTCGGAGCTATGAGTCTGCTGTAGAATGGGAAGACGTAGCTCAGATAGGGGTATCAGGAGGAGCGGCATACTGACAAGACAAAATTTGCTAGGCAAATCGGGGTAGTACCGCTGCGATGATCCTGGACGGAGGGATGATAGGATCTTGCTCTATAGGGAGACAATCCTATGGGGAGAAACTGTGAGACAAAGCGTCAGCCTTCCGATTCTTGGTCCCAGGATGATATGTTATGACAAAATTAAAACGAGAGAAGAAGAGAGCCCATCTTGCCTGACGGGGATTTAGCCTCTTGAGAAATTGAATGAACTCCAAATTCTTATTGTCAGTGTAGACAGTGACCGGGTGGGGAACACCCTCTAAGAAGTAGCACCATTCCTCGAGGGCAAGTTTAATGGCCAGGAGCTCATGATTTCCAATGTCATAATTCTGCTCAGCGGAGGAAAATTTCTTGGAGAAGTACACACAAGGATGGAGCTTACCCTCTGCAGAATGTCTCTGGGACAGAATAACCCCTGCTCCTACATCAGAGGCATCAACTTCAATGAAGAAGGGTAAGTGTGGTTCAGGATGCCGAAGAACAGAGGCAGAGATGAAGGCATCTTTCATGGACTGGAAGGCCTCTAGGGCCGCAGGAGGCCAACAGTTGGGTTTCCCTCCCTTGCGGATGAGAGAGAGAGGATAGGAGCAATACAGGAGGAGAAACCCTTAATGAACTGGCGATAATAATTCGCAAAGCCAATAAATCTCTGGATCGCCTTGGTACTCAGGGGAAGCGGCCATTTCTGGATAGCAGAAACTTTGGCAGGATCCATCTCGCACCCCTCTGGAGAGATAATGTAGCCAAGGAAGGGAATCTTGGGAACCTCAAAAACGCACTTTTCTAATTTAGCAAAGAGAGAGTTTTCCCTGAGGCGAGAGAGGACCTCCTTTACTTGGGAGCGATGACTTTCTAAATCTTGGGAGATCCCAAAAGACATCGTTAACGAACTCTTGAAAGACGGCAGGGGCATTGCAGAGGCCGAAGGGCATCACGAGGTATTCATAATGCCCATGCCCTCTCGGATCCTGATGAGGTTGTAAGCCCCGGGAAGATCCAACTTGGAGAAAATCTTGGCCCCTTTCAGTTGGTCAAAGAGTTCAGAGATAAGGGGCAGGGGGTACCTGTTGTTGACCATAATTTTGTTAAGACCACAAAAGTCAATACAAGGACGCTGTCCTTCTTTTCTACAAAGAAGAAACCTGCCCCAGCTGGAGAAGTGGAAGGACTCGTTGGAGGTTCTCGGAGATATATTCCTTCATGGCAGCAGTCTCAGCAGAAGACAAAGGGTAAGTCCACACAAGGAGTGGCATGGTTCCTGGAAGGGCAGTCATACAGCCGATGCGGGGGAAGAAATTCTGCTGACTTTTTGCAGAAAAAGACAGAGGGCAAGGACAGGAGATCCATGGCGGAGATGGTAACCAGCTGGAGAGGAGGAGAAATCAGACAATGTCTTTGGCAGTACTGACTCCAACGGGAAATTTGGCCTGAGGACCAGTCGATGGAGGGGTTATGAAGACGTAACCAGGGTAACCCCAACACGACAGGGGTGGAGAGACAAGGAATGGTCATGAAGGAAAGTTTCTCCAGATGCAAAATCCAAGTCTGATCCGATAATTCTCCAGTAGATAGGGTGATAGTGTCAGTGGAGAGAGGTCTATCATTAATGGCAAAGACCCTTATGGGAGGAGATACTGGAAATAGAGAAATGCCAATCTTTTTAGCAAATGCCAAGTCCATAAAGTTTCCTGCAGCCCCGGAATCAAGGAAGGCTGAGACTGGTATTGCTTGGGAGGACAACAGGATCTGCAAAGGAACACAAAATTGATGAGAATTTTCAGAAGGCTTAGGAGCAACGCCACGAGCAAAGGAAACACCAGCCTTACTTGGAGCAGGAGAATTCTTAAACTTGACAGGGCAGGAGAAAGCCAAATGAGATTGTCCACCACAGTACAAACATAGGCCAGAAAGGCACCTACGGAGTTTTTCTTGCTCAGTAAGTCGAGCCTTCCTGAGTTGCATGGGCTCCTCCGAAGGGATATTGGTCAGCTGCTGTCAGCTCATCCAACACTGGATGAGATTTCTTGCCTCGTTCTTTATCAGCCTGATGTTCTCTGAGTCGGGTGTCCATCTTGATTGCAAGAGCGATTAAATCCTCTAGGGAATCAGTTAGATCCCTGGACACCAGATTATCTTTCAGACGAGAAGACAGACCTTGATAAAAAACTGCCTTGTATGCCTCATCGTTCCAGGAGGTCTCAGCCATGAGGGTTCTAAAGTCTATGGCTAACTCGCTGGCACAGAGATTGCCCTGACAGATTTGCAGCAGACGTGATGAAGCAGCAGCGACCCGACCAGGAGAATCAAAGATGGTTTTGAACATTCGTAAAAATTCATTAACATCAAAAGTCAATGGTGATTGTCTCTCCCAGAGAGATAATGCCCATTCAAGCGAGTTGCCCTCCAAACAAGACATAACATAACCCACTTTCGCCCGCTCACATGAGAATTGGGAAGGCTGGAGCTCAAACTGAACCAAACAGTCACGAATCCCCTGCAGGCTTGAGGGTCACCAGTGTAGTGAGGAGGAATATGTGGCTCACGGGCCGGTATGACAACAGGCGGAGGAACAACAGCAGCAGCAGGAGTAGGAGACAAACGGGATACAATAGAATCAAGTACTTGCCCAATTCTGACTTGCTGGGTCTCATACGCCTCCATACGGGACACCAGCCCACGGAGGGCTCTTTCGACATCTGGCACAGCTTCTTCGGGATCCATGGCCCAAGTATAATGTTAGGGGGGGCCAGCGGCTCCCACGAGGAGGTAGTCGGGAGCTAGGAGGAAGCCCTTCCAGAGAGTCCAATGCACAGAACAATGGGAATTTCCAAAAGAATAGTCAGGCACGGTTCAAAAAGGCAGGCAGCAAGAAATCAAAGTCAGGAATCGGGCCAACAGGTCAATAACAGGAACAGCAGTTAAATAGGGACACCCAGGAACTACAGGTACGAAGCGCTATACTTGGGCACAATTCTGGCATCCTGGGTGCCTTTAAATATTCAAATTCAGCACCAAAAACGTGGCGCCGTGACGTCATCACCCGGCACCGCTACCCACGTGGTGGCTCTGGGCTCCGCCATTGTGGGATCGACGCCGGGAAGACCCTGGCACGGCTCCGGGAGGCGTCCGTGACAGAGGGTAGACTGTCGAGGTTGGGGTTGTTTTCTCTGGAAAAAAGGCGCTTGCGAGGGGACATGAATACACTTTACAAATACATTGGAGGACATTATAGACAAATATCAGGGGAACTTTTAACCCATAAAGAGGATCACCGCAACAGAGGCCACCCCTTCAGACTAGAAGAAAAGGACATAATATCAAAAGCTATTTTGATACTAAACTCTACAGTTAGTATAGCCATGGGCATATATGGTTTGTGTGAAAGAGTGTAGGGGTGTGTGTGTGTGTGTGTGTGTGTGTGTGTATGCTGGGTTTTAATTTGGAGGGGTTGAACTTGATGGACTTTGTCTTTTTTCAACCCAATTTAACTATGTAACTATATTGCCTATGGCAGTGCTGAAATTTTTCTGGCCTACATAGTGGAGGGTCGATAATGGAAGGCAGTGTTGACCACTCTCTGTTTTTAAACCACACCCACTTTAAACCACACCCATGTTACCACAAGACTATGTCCACATTAATTGTGGTAGCACACCAAAAAATCAAATGGTTGGTGCTCACTGCAGGTGTTTCACTCATTTGTGAAAAAGTTGTCGTATTAAGACAAACCCTAAATCCATATGCCTCCTCTTCCCCTGTGGATAACACAGCACCCCCAGCACATGATTAAACACCTACTGCCCTTAACAATAATTTATTTTCAAATGCTAACAAACCCAGAGAACAAATACCAGACTTATGTTCCACAGGCAGAGTATGTCACACACAGGCAGAGTATGTCCCACACAGGGAGCATAGGGAAGACAGAACAGAGCAGGAGATAGAGAAACCCTGTTTGTCACACACAGGCAGAGTAGGTCACACAGAGGCAGAGTATGTCACACACATGCAGAGTAGGTGTCACGGACACGGTACTCCCAACCGCACGTGACTTCAGGTGTGGCTGTCAGGGG
>CM044442.1:58407232-58425597 GCA_024363595.1 Xenopus borealis
CAATCAATACTCTGAAGGGCAGTCCTAAAGGCACTAAAATTAGCTTTTCCAAAATTCATGTTTTTTTTTGCCCCAGTATATATGTGTTTTTTGCACCTGACATTAAATGAAATAACATTATGGTCACTATTACCTTGGGGTTCAATGACTTGCACATTTGCTATAAGTTCTGGGTCATTTGAGATCACTAGATCCAGAATAGCATTTTTTCTGGTAGGCTCCTCAACAACCTGTGCCATAAAATTGTCATGCAACAAATTTATAAACTTATTCCCATTAATTGATCTGGCAGGACTGTTGCTCCAGTCAATATCTGGGTAATTAAAATCCCCCATTATCAATACTTTTCCCAAACTAGCAGCTTTTTCTATTTGTGTCAGGAGCTTAGCCTCCTCCTCCTCACTTACATTAACCCGTAAGCTAATATGCACCAATTCACCAAGATTTCAAACATGAATTTGAATGCTAAATATGACCTTTTTTGCCAGAGTCATAAGGGCAGATTTACTACTGGTTGAATTCGAGGGTGAATTGTGGTCGAATTTTAACCCTTCAAATTTGATATACGAATTTGAAGGGTTTTAGAGCAATTCGATCAAACGATCAAATAAAAAAAATTCGATCGATTAAATAATTAGAATTCGATTGATTTAAAAAAAATTTTTCGATCGTAAAAAACTTAGAAAAACCATATGGGAGCTTCTCATAGGGTTTAATAACAATTCGATAGGTTAAAACTGGCAAACTAGGCAGTCAAATTAAAATTTAAAGGGCAAGTAATTCGACTGTATTCAATATATATATTCAAATAGAATTTTATTCAAATTATTTGAATCATTCGATTCAATCGAATTTCCAAAATTCGATGGTCGAAGTAGCCACAAAAAATATAAAAAAATTTGAATTTGAATCTTTTTGAAAATTCGATAGAATTTTGAATCGTTCATGTGAATTTAGTAAATCTGCCCCATAATATTAAGCAGCGACATTGATTTAGTTAGTCTTTGTACATCTGTTAGATAAATTAAGCTATTAAGATAGCATGAGTCTCAACATTGTTTGCTTGCATGATTTCAGAGTACAGCCTTTGAGCTTGGCTGTTTTTCCAACTGTATTTTATCTAAAGCAACAATTGTCTAGCTATATAGCTCAGAGCAAATTTGGGCCAGCCACTTTGTCAGGGGGCATAGATGAATTGGCTGTATACATTTCCCAGAATTGTAAAAAAATAAGTGTAAATAGGTTAGTATTACACTGAAACAGAGCTTATTTACACTTTGGAAGGTAATCTTCCAACCAACAGTGCACAGTTTTGTGTATCTTGATCATTTATATCATTATAATTACATATGTTTAAAGGGCTTTCTTGCACAAATAGACAGTTTAATGAAGTGTGAGCTACCTACCTTCTTGCCAGTCAGAAGACACTGATATATTTCAGAGACTAAAGCCTTAAGGATACTGAGCTAAATAGAACATTGCTCAGCATGTTTGTAGGAAATCCAATTATTTATCACAAGCTTTGAATCAAGAAGTGGATTCAGAACCTCCTAAAGCAATTATTATTTGTACTAAGAAGACAAACAGACTTGAAGGCCTTTATATAGTGGTTTTGAGACCACCCAAGAAATGGGTCTTTTACAGTAACTAGTTCCAGAAAAACATATTTATTTACTTGACATTTCAAGTACATTCATGTAGGATCTTACTGTATCCTTGAAAGATTGTATGTAGTATATAGCTGTTTATTTCCCACTTTATCATATATATTAGAAAGTATTTACTTACTTAAAAATAAAAATGTCTGATATTGCCTAATAAGCAAAATAATATGCTATACTTCAGATAAGATAACAATGTAATATTGGCCTCCGGATTAATTCACTTTGTTATTTGGAGTCAAAGACACTGTCAATATGATACAATTTTAAATTTTTTGGTTAGAGAGATAAGAAAAATAAACTATTTTTAAAATTTTAAATATGAATTAAAAAGCAATTACAATATGAACACCAAAATGACAAAGAATATCACTGTCATGAAAAAAAGGTGAAATGTCTGTCTCACACAAATATGACCACTTAGTATTATTATTCAGTCATTCATAGAAAAACACAAAGAAATTATGCAGTCTGCATTAGATTTCCCAGCTGTATCATTAATTGGTCGTTTTACGCTATATTAAGGGGGTCTTTTATTAAAAATTGAATTTACATTTTTTCCATGAATCTCTAAAAATGTATGGTTTTTTAAAAAAAAGCTCTAAAAATTTTAAATTTAAAAACCAAGAAAACATTTAATGGCAAACATCACCAAGTAAAAGTTGTTGAGGTGCTGTAGAAGTCAATGGGAGCTGTGCTGATACTATTGGACCACTCTAAATCTATTCAGACTTTTAGAGGTATTCGTATTGTTTTCTCTAGTAACTGTTCAAAAAACTTTTTGAGGTATTTTCATTTTTATAGCGTGTCGTTCAGAGTAATTTATCATTCATACTTTTTTATTCTGATTTTTAAATAAAATCTCACAACATTTGTAGTTTTAGAGTTTGTGAGTTATTCTTGTTTTCAAACAACTCTAAAACCACTAAAATCTGACCTTTGAAAATTCAGCTTGCATATGTATCAGCACTTTTGGCCTGTTGGATGTAGGACCTCCATTTTCTTTCTGTTATCTGTCTTGAGTACTATATAAAATCTTATTATACAGCAGAAAGTAAGCCTCTTATAAAAATTGAATGCTACATTAACTACTTGTAAATATTGCCTCTATATGGTTTACAGTCTCTTGCATAGACTTGCAGTCCAACTTGATATGTTTCCACCAGCCCCTACTACCATCCTTCTTGCTCTATGTAAGCCATTTGAAAAGGAGAGGGATCTAAACTGATTCCCAAATGCGTATTACCCCAATCTGTCATATAAGTATGTCTATGAATTTCCCCCCAAGCATACCATGGTGTAATATTCCTGTATATCATCTTCTCAAGATATTGTCCATGATGTTATATTTATGAAGCAATTTGTTATATTAGTTTTTTTTCTTTTGGGATATACGTATGCTTCATTAGTTTGTTAGGTTTTTTTATGATTTAAATCAAACCCTCCCATGTATTTTTTTTACATATATTTTTTAAAGACCAATGGTCCAATGCAGTTGCTTTTGCCTCTGAAATATTTTTGTAATTTAAGAAAACTGCAATTGCTTACTACAGTATTTATTAATATTCTCTATTATATATTTTATTAACGTAATTGAGTTTAAATGTGTATATCCTTTAGTGACTGCAACTATCATTTCTCCTTAGCCAAGGTCTAAATGTGTTCATAATAAGCAATAGCAAAAACTGAATTTTTTAAGGGGCACATTTACTAAAGTGAATTTTCAAATAAAATTCTAATTTTGAAGTAATTTTAGGCTACTTCGACAATCGAATAGCCCAAAATTTGATTTGAATTGAAAACATTTGAAAATTCGAATTTTGAAGAACTGTCTCTTTAAAAAAATTCAAATTCGACTAAGATGCCTTTAAGATGCCGAATTGCCATTGTAACCTATGGGGGCCCCCATGGAAACTTTCCTGAAAGTCCTGGACAATTTGAATTTGATCGAAAACGAACCTATTCAGTTGAAATAGGTCCATTTTTGATCGAAAATGACCCCCAAATAAATTCGATTGTCGAATTTCTATTTTTTTTTTATTCAAAATTCGACCAATAGTAAATCTGCCCCTAAGAGTGCATTATTTCTCAGTTAAGTAAAATGTATGTTTCTGAAAGAGTGGGTTATTATTTAGTAGTATCTGTTAAAAAACATGTCTATTGTATATTTACCACATTAATATTTATTATATTAATATGATTTTTGCAGGAAGAAATGACAGCATAGTAACAGATTTAAAATAATATCCAATTTATATATATACAAGAAAATGGGGTACTGCAGAAGGACTGAGGGTTTTTTGTTACAGACACATAATCCAAAGGAATCACAATAAAATTAGCACATTTGAGACTCAATAAATAATAATGTGAAACTCTGTGTTAAATTAACCCTTTAGGATCTCTCAGCATAGTAATGAATAATAGTCATATGTGGGAGTATATTTAAAGGACATGTAAAGCCTACATTTTCCAACCATGTACATACATTGGGCCTATCTCCCCCACCCAAATGGCAGTATTTGTACTGCATACGGTACATCCCCTCCATTTGCCAGCATCATTACATTTCCCTAAAACAAATAGCAGCTTTCACCCTTGGGTTATTTTCCCTCTGACACATCACCAGTGCATTTATATCTGCAAACAGCACATATACATGTAAAGTTCATGCAATTAAACAATGCAGGCTAACACAGGCAGAATTTTCTATGATGACAAGTCCTGTTTGGATTGTGCACTGTAATGGTTAAAATAGGAGCAGACAGCTAGAGCAGAGTTTCTATGGAAACCAGCAATGCCATCTCTTCATTGGCTGCTAGACTGGAGGGTGTGCTTATTAATCTGAGTTGAAAAAAACTGAGCATGCTCATGAGCCAACAGTCAAAGGAAATCCCAGAGGGAGGGACAGAGTAGATTAAATGCTGCAGCCTTGCTATTTACCTTTGAACAACCAGATTTCAAAGAGGATCTTCAGTGATTACATTTTTGTGTGTGGGTTTTACATGTCCTTTAATCTGATAGATTCATAGGGGCAAACTTTAGGGGTGAAGTGGCCATCACTAGCGAAAATTCTACATACATAGAGGACAATTTGCTAGCGAAAAACTCAACTCTAATGAATTTTTGCGCCATTTCACCAGTGAATTTTAGCTCAGGTGAACAATCGTTACTCCACAAGTTAATCAAAGTGTGAATTTTCCACTATGTTACCCTTTTATAGTCTGTTTTGCCAGGTTATACCTGGTGAACTGATAAGATGAAGCCACACCCTCCACAATCTGTATGCTGAAAATAAAAAAAAAGACAAAATGCTGGCCTACTCAAATTTACTTAAGCATAAGGGTGTCAACAAAGTTTCGCTAGGCAGAAAATAACACTAGCAGCATTCCTCTGCCGAGACGTAACTTAGTATGTCTGACAAAGTTTTGTGGCAGAGCCTTCCAAGGCAAAAATTCACCCCATAGTTTATACTTTGTGTTATATTGTGATTCATCCATTCATGCAACTCACACCAGTAACACCTGTTTCTAGGAGTTGCATGATACCTTGGTAATCCTATCAAAGTAACCCCACAGAATCATACCTCACATCTTCAAATGGGTCACTAGACCTCTGTCATTGACTTCTCCATGAACTCAGCAGGTTTTAGGTAGCGTCCTATGAAATTCAAGTTGTTCTCAGGGTCAAGGTATAATAAATCTCAAATTAGAGTTTGGATTTTTCCCAACTCGAATTTTTGTGTTTTGACAATAAATACAAAGCAAAAATTAAAATTAAAATTTACAATTTGAACCTTAATAAATCTGCCCCTTGAAGTCTACTAGAAAATCATGTAAACATAATAAATAACCCCAATAGGTTGTTTTTGACTCCAATATGGATTAATTATGTCTTAGTTTAAGATCAAGTACAAGTACAGTTTTATTATTACACAGAAAAAGGAAATCATTTTTAAAAATGAGGATTTTTTTAAAAATAAAATGTAGTCTATGGGAGAAGGCCTAATCTGTAATCCAGAGCTTTCTGGATATCTGATTATGAGGACAAATTTGCAAATTCCTGCTTTACAAAATGTCTGCTTGATCTCTGTTTATACTTATGTAATCAATTGATATTTGTAATGTCATCATGATGGGTTACAACAGGGCTGTTTTAAGATGTTATACAAGCAAAATATATTACTATGCACTTCCAGATCTATCAAAATATGTTTCCTCTTTCCAGTCTCACCCATCCTGATTTAATGTTAAATGTTTGTTATAACCATGTTAGTTAAATCTGGCATGTCCAGAAATATATACCATTGAATACATCTTTTTAATTGAAAATCCAATTGTACTTTAAATGCACTGGCAGACTTTAGTTTTAACAAAATTCTTAAACAGAATCCCAAGGATGAAATAATTTTATTAATTTCATTTTAGCCTTGTTTATTTTTACTATATGTATTTGAGCAGCTTTTCTTGTCTCCAATCATTTTATTTAACAAGTGAAAACAGTTTGCTTCAGAGAATTTCAGCATTTTCTGTGTTGAAGATGGATCTGTGCATGCTGAATATAAAGTCAACCAATTTGTATAATCTTTTTACTCTTAATATTTTGTTCATAAATCCCTGTCAATCTGCTGTCATAACCTTATTTCAGCTAATTATTTCTGAAAATAACATTACTTAAAGCAGAATGTGTTGTTTCAACACAGTAAGCCCTGTCCATACTGCTGTTCAGAGTCCTGTTGGGACCTGCAGCCACAGCCGCTGCCTAACTTATATGTTTGAATGACATGGAAGTTAGAGGATGGGTAGGAGGGAGGATGCCTACATGACTTCCTCCAACTGCCCATCACGAAAACAGTGCTGCTGAATGCAAGCACCATTTCACTTTGAGATCAGGAGTGTTGGCCACCCACAGTAATGGGCAGTGAGTGGACCTGGGTAGTAATGTAACTAAGTAGCATTGGTCCCTGGTGCAGGCTGTGCAACTAGGCCCCACACCCCCTTCCAGAAGTGATCATCTTGGTGAATATGTGGGTGCACCAAGCCCTGAGGGGGTGCCATTGCATCCATTGCATCATTGATAGTTCTGCCACTGGACCATGGTCAGTGAGACCCATCTGATTTATTTCTAATGTCCTGCCAGCCCAGTCTAACCCTAGGGCTAAGTGATCTGAAATGAAGTGCAGAGACCTGCAGTAATTCAACATCAAAAACATGGTAGATGTTGTTTTTTGCTCTACTGCCCTGTGCAATATTTTAAGATTTTAGCAAACTCACTGGTTAAATATTTGAATCATTATTTTGAAGATGATGGTCAGTTTATACTGGATTTAAATAAAATGCCTTTTAAATCTCTTAAAATCGAAACTACAAATCTCATTACACCCCTCTCACTCCTACTATTCAAAAATCTACTATCAGAAAAAAACTTAAAAGTCCTGCGTGCAAGTGGGAAATTCTCTGTACTTCAGATGCTGTTAAGTCTGAAAAAGCACAGATATTAAACAGTTGTTTTTCTGAGATTTCAATCAATTTGCTGCAAACAACAGTATCCTGCTTCTTCAAAGAAAAAGTAAGAGTCGCAGAATGAGTGGAATGAGTCAAAAAGCATATGCCAGGTGACACTGCCATGGGCAAGTGAGCGTGTCCACCCCTTGTGCTCTGGGTTCTTGAACCTTTGCTATAAAGCGAGGAAGTGTGTTGAAGGAATGTTGAATCTTGATGCCATGACATCTAGACAGGGGCTGCCCCACCTGTTCACTATTTGCTGAAAAATTACTGGATTCAGCTGCCACTCCCAAGGATCCATTGTGTTGCGACTGTTCCTGGGATGAAGATTGCTGACAGGATGGCTTGATGTGATTCCAAAATGAGAATAGGCACTCGCACACCCTGAATGAAAGTCACGATACCTGGTGCTCTTTGGTAGAGGCACGGCTACCTCAATATATCATAGACATAGAAGGATCCAAGGCACTCAGGATTCAGCAAGCAAGGAGATCCTTGCACGTTTATTGCGGAAGTGAGCAACGTTTCGGGGTCACACCCCTTTGTCAAGCATACGGTGGTCAGTGCAGAAAAACATTTATAGTCTAAGCGTCAAAGTTGACGCGACGCGCGACAAAGTTGACGCGATGCGCGACAAAATCGTCCCGCAACTCGTTTCGCGAATTTTTCGCCGATTCGCGAATTTCTCTAGAAATTCGCAAATCTCTAGGCGAAGCGAATCGCGGGAGATTCGCCCATCACTAACAATGATTGGTGCATTCTAGTAGTATTCATTTACATAATTAAGTGCTATATTGCCTCTCAAGGCCTAAGCAGAAAGTGATTGGTCCATATTGGATGCATCAATTACAAATAAGTGTAACAATGTGTTAAATATACAAGAACATACAGTTCTAATAAAAGTTCATTATAAGAGTGAAGTCTTCAAAATCGCAAATCCGTATCAAAACCTAGTACATGGAGAAAACACAAAACAAGAAAATTCACCTATTATATATGAATTACACAAAAGAAGCCAGTTAAAACAAGTTAAAACCATTTTTAAGGGTTAAAATACTTCTTACCCTATACCAAAGGAGTAAAAGTTTATCCCTGACATATACAGGAAAATATTTATATAGAGTAAAGGATCAAAAACTTAAAGAAAACAGGCCAAATTAAACTCCTCATTTAAACCTTTTGGATGTCTGGACTGTAAAAGCCAGATCCAGTAACATTCCCTCTGGTGTAGCAATTTTTTCATATCTGACCCTGCACGGGGTAACACCCGTTCCAATATCTGCCAGCGTAATTGTGCAACCCGATGGCCATTGGAGAAAAAACGCCTAGCCAAAAGCATCTCTTTTTTCTCCTTTAAATCTTTAGAATGAATTTCCTTTTTTACTTGAGCGGCATTAAGATCAGTTGCTGTGGGCTTATGATTTCTTATCACAGATTTGTGCTCATTTAAACGGACCTTTATAGGTCTTGAAGTCTGACCCACATAAGTCAGACCACAGGGACATTTTATGGAATAGATGACATTAGCCGTATCACATGTAAAGGAACCTTTAATCATATGTTTAGTGCCTTGGGATGGATGCATAACCACATCCCATGGAATAATGCCGTTACAGTGACCACAATTTCTACAAGGGAATGTCCCATTGAATCTGGAAACTCCAACACCAGGAGATTTCCTAGATTTGATTAAAACACCGATATTTCTTCCTCTCCTATAAGAAAAAATAGGAGGTGATTGAAATAGATGACCAAATTTCTGGTCTGCCTTTAAAATGTTCCAATGTTTAAGGATGATCCTTCTACATAATTTAGAGTTGGAATCATAGGAAGAAATAAAGGGGATACGGGATATTGTAGATCTATTACTCCCTTTACGCTTTAAAGCTTCATTTCTAGGTGTTCTCCTGACCTCCTGTCTGGCTGTCTCCAACTCATTCTTGTCATAACCCCTATCGACAAACTTTTGTACCATCTTAGCCGATTCAGTCTCAAACAATTCCTCCGAAGAGGTAATGCGTTTAACATGCAAAAGCTGACTCTTGGGTAACCCTTTAAGCAAACCTGGGGGATGGAAGCTAGTGGGTCTGACCAAATTGTTAGTGTCAGTGGGCTTAGTATATATAGTGGTAGAAAAAGCATTGCCTATATAACAAATAAGTACATCCAAAAAATGTAGTTCACAGGGATTAGCTTCATAGGTGAATTTAATCGCATCATGTACCTCATTTAAATATGTAACAAATTCCTGTAATTTGGAAATGGTTCCTGTCCAAATAAAGAACATATCGTCCACAAAATGCATATATGATTGTATAAAGCCGGAAAAATCAGGATTGGAGAAAATATAAGTACTCTCAAAATAATCCATGAATATATTAGCGTAAGCAGGAGCCATATTGGCCCCCATGGCACAGCCCTGCTGTTGTAAGAAAAACTCATTTTTATATTGAAAATAATTTTTAGTGAGTACAAACTCCAATAAGGTACAGATAAAATTCACCATAAAAGAAGGAAGCGAACCCCTGGAAAGATAAGTACGTATACACTCTATACCCTCATCGTGTGGTATGCTGGTAAAGAGGTCCTTCACGTCCAGTGAACAAAGATAAAAGGCTTGAGTGGGTATTTCTATGTCACTAAGTCTAGTAAGGAAGTCCGTAGTATCTGTAAGAATTGGTTTCAGTGTAGGCAATATTTCATGCAAGTACATGTCAATGTAAATGGAGATCGGTCCTGTGGTCTGACTTATGTGGGTCAGACTTCAAGACCTATAAAGGTCCGTTTAAATGAGCACAAATCTGTGATAAGAAATTATAAGCCCACAGCTACTGATCTTAATGCCGCTCAAGTAAAAAAGGAAATTCATTCTAAAGATTTAAAGGAGAAAAAAGAGATGCTTTTAGCTAGACATTTTTTCTCCAATGGCCATCGGGTTGCACAATTACGCAGGCAGATATTGGAACGGGTGTTACCCCGTGCAGGGTCAGATATGAAAAAATTGCTACACCAGAGGGAATATTACTGGATCTGGCTTTTACAGTCCAGACATCCAAAAGGTTTAAATGAGGAGTTTAATTTGGCCTGTTTTCTTTAAGTTTTTGATCCTTTACTCTATATAAATATTTTCCTGTATATGTCAGGGATAAACTTTTACTCCTTTGGTATAGGGTAAGAAGTATTTTAACTCTTAAAAATGGTTTTAACTTTTTTTAACTGGCTTCTTTTGTGTAATTCATATATAATAGGTGAATTTTCTTGTTTTGTGTTTTCTCCATGTACTAGGTTTTGATACGGATTTGCGATTTTGAAGACTTCACTCTTATAATGAACTTTTATTAGAACTGTATGTTCTTGTATATTTAACACATTGTTACACTTATTTGTAATTGATGCATCCAATATGGACCAATCACTTTCTGCTTAGGCCTTGAGAGGCAATATAGCACTTAATTATGTAAATGAATACTACTAGAATGCACCAATCATTGTATAGCTTAGACTATAAATGTTTTTCTGCACTGACCACCGTATGCTTGACAAAGGGGTGTGACCCCGAAACGTTGCTCACTTCCGCAATATACGTGCAAGGATCTCCTTGCTTGCTGAATCCTGAGTGCCTTGGATCCTTCTATGTCTTTGATGTGATTCCACCCATGACATAATATTGTGTACCACTCGAAGTGCTGATGCTCTTCTCATTCCTCCTTGCCAGGAAGGCCCCTTTGTTACCTGTGATGTTTGAAATTATTTGTTTAAGCTCGGGCCCAAATAACTGTAATCCATAAAATTTCAGGTATGTGAGTTTATGTTTAAACACTGTATCCCCGGACCATTGCTGTAGTCATGGGGCTCTCCACGCAGCAACGGACGCCGATATCTCTATAGCTGCTTCTCCTAAGAAGGATAGTGCAGTCGTGTAAGTGCAGTCGTTCTGCACTTACAGGTAGGGCAGACTGAGAAATATGGCTATTATAAGTCACCAAGGAGTTCCATGACCATATAAAATCACAAGGCTGAAGGATAAGGGCTTTTATACAGGTCATGGAACTCCAAGGTTACTACTAATATCCTCATATTTTCCAACAAGGGTACTTTATAATAATACACCAATTTTAATGAGTCACGTGACAAAAATTACATCACAAAGTTCTGTTTATAACTAATGACATCACTAAGAGCCATTTATAAGAATATAATACACAGAAGCCGTGAATATCTTGTAAATTATATCTTTAAACGGTGAGTTCTGATGTCATCAGTTATAAACGGTGAGTTATGATGTCATTTCTGTCACATGACTCACTGAAACTTGTGTATCATAATAAATAACCTACCCCCTGTTGCAAAATATGAGGATATTATAAGTTACCGAGGAGTTTCATGACCATATAAAAACACAAGGCCGAAGGAGTTCCATGACCTGTATAAAAACACAAGGCCTTCGACCTTGTGTTTTTATATGGTCATGAAACTCCTCTGTAACTTAAAATATCATTATAATTTACAAGAGGGGTACTTTATTCAGTATATAATTTACAGTATAGTTATGGTTTTTGTGTATTATTAGTCAAAAGTGTGTACTTCATTTAATATATTTACATGCCTGGGTGCAGGAGTCTTGAGATTATAAGACATCATATTACCCTGATAAAGGTTAAAACGTTGGTTGAATGACTGTATTTTTTGTTCATCACTAGACCTGTGAGTGTAGTGTAATATGATGTTTTACATAAAACAAACAAGAGAAAATTGTGCTCACCAATAATTTTTAAAACATTAAGAGGGACTGCAAAGAGGCTGTGACCACAAAATGTATATAGACAAATACAAGAGGTCCTCTGCACTCCTACTAAAAAATTGAAAAACAATCCCTGTTTTGTTGGAAGGCAATTTTTGGTAGTTAAGGTACAAAATGTCTCAATTTCTGTAATATACTGATAATCGGTTGAATGCAGAAGACTTCTTGCTTTCATCTGTATGAATGTTGTGGTCACAGCCACATTGCACTCCAGCTTAATATTTTAAAAATTGTTGGGGAGCACAAAAGAAATGTTTGATTAAACCATCTGAATACTTTCACCTATATAGATGAGACCACATGGATACCTCAACACATGGGGGTAAATTTACTAAGCGGCAAAAATTCACCAGCGATGGCTTCGCATCCATCGCAACACTTCACTTGGACAATGCTAATTTACTAAAACGGTCAAATTTTCGCTAGAGTTACTTTGGCAGTTCGAGCAAATAAATGTGAAGATGCATTAGCGTTCAATTCTACCTAGTGCACATTTGTTAGAGGTCTTTTTGCATATGGTGGGAGATTTAAAGTTGGTTGGACCTCTTTATGTGACATGTTGCATCTAATACATTACATTGACACTGACAACTAGACATGTCCAGGGAACCTAACGTCAATAGAGTTGTTTTAATGCCCTACACATGAGCCCACAGTAAAATAATGTTACTATGTTACTATGTGTTAGAAAATGTATGGGGGAAACCGGTTACACAAAAATATTTTTATGACTTTTGCAGCCTATCACCCAGAAAAAGGAAATTTTTTTGAAAAGTTTTTGAAGTTCTGTGCACTCCATTGCCTTGTCTGAGCTGTAGAAGGTAGACCTTGCGAAAGAGGTAACATTCGGTAAAATCCGCATTTTAGTGAATTTCAAGAGTAACATCCATTCACCAGAGCGTCTATCTCTTTCTCTAGCAAAGTGACACCTGTGCCCATTAGTAAAAAAGTCCAGTAGTTGTATAGTTTATCCAGTCTGGACAAACTATACAGCCCCGCTTGAGCATAATTCTAGGCAACACCACATTACCTGTATCAAAACATTTCTTAGATAAGGGACATACTGCAGATCAATTAAATTATCTATGAAAGGAAAGATGCTGTATTTAACCAGCAGATATAAAATTGTCTATTAAAGTATCTTACTAAAACAAATTATTTGTAATATTGTCCTTTTTCATCTTTTAACTTCAGTCACCATTTTGTTATGGGATGTGTGCTTCCTCCAATCACCTGAAATTTTTAGGGCCCCTAAAATATACAGAGGTTGTCTTGTTACCAAAATATATTTAATTGCTCATAAATTGGGAATTGCTGCAGGGTCTGCTTCCTCTGTAGTTACACCCCTGGCTCTGTCCATTCATTGGATGATGTAACCTAAAAACTTTGTGTGCCCTTGGTTTGTGTAAGCACAATAAATTGTAGCTAGCAGACAGTAGTAGGTATAGTTCCAGTTTACAGGTGCACAACATAGTTGCAAATACAGCTACTACCTCTTTTTGCATAAAGCAGAAATAGAGCAGTCATTTTAAAAGGGAACATAATTGACAAGTTTGTCTGTCATTTCTGTGAATACATATAAGCTTACTGAACAGATAAAAATGTATCACACGTCCTATATAATAAAGTTCAAGTGTCTCTGCATCCAGTCCCTGTGTCCGTGGAATTGCGCTACTGCGCATGTGCGGCACGGACCGCAGGAAAGTAATGAGCACATCCTTCTGCTGTCATCTGCAGGCACAGTAAGCCCGGGATCCACACGGGTATGGGGCGCTCCAGATGGGGCAAGTCTGGGGAATATGGGAGTGGAAGGGAGCTTTCAAGGAACCAAATCATGGATTTGAAAAATGAAAAAATACATTTATTTACCAAGCATTTTAAAAAGCAGAGCAGGTATCAAAAAATGCTAACTATAGCTACCATACTTGTGTCATGTCACCTGACGCGTTTCATGCCTCCATCTGGCACTTCATCAGAGAGAAGTCTGGGGAATACATCCAGCAGGAGGATACACAGAGAAGCGGCGGCAGAAGAATGTAGTTAGTGCTGCAGGATGAGCCACCCCCCTCCCCTGCAGCTTCTCTCCGGCTCACCTCAGCATGTCTGGCCCGTGTGCAGCCCAAACAGCAGGATTAGCAATAAGCGACAGACCCTGCCCCCTGCTCAGTGACAGCCACAGAGGGGCGGGCTCAGCGGCGCTCACTCACACACGCACGTACAGAATAACAAAGGGGTCTCTGTGTCCCACTCTAACCTCCTCACACTCATTAATCACCCTGCTGCTACTGCCACGTTACTAGCTGCCCCCCCACACCGCTGTACCCGGTATCGTGCCCCGCAGCCACGACCAACACAGTCTGTCTGATGGCTCCCTGCCTGCCCACGGCTCAAATGCTGCATTGTGCTCGCCTCACGCCCGCAGCAGTAGCTTCAGCCTGTCATTCGCCTCTGCTTTAATCAGTACCTGTGAAGAGAGACCGGGAGTCAGGACACAGCGACCCGCCATAAAGCACCCCCCCCTACACTCAGTAATGGTGTCGCCCGTATATATTACGTCATCCTATAGTGAATAATGGTAACCCCCCCATACATTAAATAAGTGTCTCTGCGTCCAGTCCCTGTGTCCGTGGAATTGCGCTACTGCGCATGTGCCGCACGGACAGTCTCTGGCGAATTTACGCTAGCGAAGTAGATAGACGCGTAACTTCGCACTTCGTAAGGACGCTGTGGCGTGTTTTACCATTGTGGGTGATAGTCTGAAAAACGTAAATACGTTACCATTCCCACGACCAGATCGTAAATTCGCACGTTAGTGAATTTGCGTAGCGCAGGCGAAAATTCGCCTAGAACAATTCTGTTTTTATAAATGTTTGATAAAATATGTTCTAGCGCCTGTTAATTTAACTGGCTTAATGTCTAGTTTATTATAAAGTGTAAACTAACATACCAGGTTATGTTATGTTAGTGTCTTTGTCACCATGTCAAAATTCTATATGGAATTTACTTAATGAGTATTGGGATATGACAAGCCAAGCAGGAATGTTAAATTTCAGGCTCCTGTTCTACTTGTTTTGTAGTTGTATATCTTGCTGCGGAAATGAGGGGTGAACTAACACTTTGGATTAAAGAGTGCTCACCTACAATTGTCCATTAAATATTAACCCTTATATTCTTTATATAAGGCACAATAAGTGTGGCAACCTATAGCAGATATTTACCCCCCCCCCCCAAAATACATTTTTGCTAAAGAATGGGAATCTCAATGAATTAACAAATGTAAACAGTACTCTGTAAATACCAACATGGAAAAGAAACAGTTTACTCATGTTATAGCTTTGATTCAAGCAAACAGTTACCTGAATTTGATTAGTTTTGAAATCTGGAAAGACAATGGAGGTTTATTAGAGATCACTTTCCTGTCATGGTAGCTTTGCTTGACCTTTTTACTTCATGAAGTAGACATTGTAGAAATCTATAGCTACATTAGTTGCAGAATGCTGGTCAATACTAGATCATTAAACATTACCTTTTTATTATTCAGTTTACGATGTCATTTGTAATTCTTTCTTTATTGGATTTGACTGTACTACTCTATTAACATAACATCAATGAGAGCTGAAGTTATTGGACATTACAGTTCCCTGGTGGCCAAATCACTATCTAGTCTGATGGGAATGGGAACAACTTACTCAAGTCTGTGATGGGATTCTAAAGAGAGGGATTTATCAAAGTTCCCTGTAAAATTCACCACTATTTAATAACATAACATAATCAACATTAGTTTAACCAACTATAATGTTTGTCGCTGCAGTCATTTGAAGCAAATATATGCATTTGTCAAAAATATATAACAGGTCTTGATCACAATGCAACATTTTACAAAATGTTACAAAATTCTACCAGGTTATGAAAATTTTAACACATTTCTGGGAGTTTAATGTTTTATGGCCCTTGCTTATTTTAAATTACAATTTTATCTTTGCTTTTCTTAAATAGTTACATATGTGTAACAGTTTTAATTATATAAGAGTGGGCACTCAGTATTCTGGACTCTCTACCAAAAAGCCTCTTATTTAATTAAGTTTCAGAAACTTTTTTTGCCATCAGTGCAGGGGATCAAAGAGAAACTCTGGACTTTTTTTTTTGTAAATTCTTTATTTATGCATTTTGTAGGAGGGGGGTACAGAAAACAAAAAGGGAAGGGGGTAGGTATCAGGGGAACAAATAGAATACTTTTGTACAAGTATAACTTTCACTGCAGCAAGCGTTTTAGCAATAAGTCGTAGCTCATTAGAAAGACAGAATAGATCGGTGACACCTTTCAAGGATCATTGGTACAGCATACTAATAATGTTTAACACGATTGAATAGTAAATGATATTTACCAGGATTGTTTAATTTGTGCCTGGTTTACCCAAGTAAAACCCATATATCACTTTAGGTTTTCAAATTAAAGAGACTTAAGATTAGTGATAGGCGAATTTATTCGCCAGGGCCGAATTTGCGGCGAATTCCCGCGATTCGCCGCTGGCGAATAAATTCGGGAATCACGCCAAAAAAATGAGTCGTGCGTCGTTTTTGACGCAACGCGCCGTAAACGACGCGACGCGCGTCAAAGTTGACACGGCTTGCATCAAAAGGGCCCCGCGACTCGTTTCGTGAATTTTTCGCCGATTCACGAATTTCTCTAGAAATTTCCTCCATCTGTCTTATTTCCTCTACTTTCCCATACCAGTCATATAATGTGGGGGCTTCAGGGTTTTTCCACTTTAGTGGAATTAATGCTTTAGCTGCATTAATCAGGTGCAATGTAAACAGATCTGAAATTATTTTATTAGTTTCTTTAGAGTAATTAAGCATAATCATTTCACAATGGTCTACCCTTATATTGTTCTTTGTGACCTTGTTTATCACCTTTAATGTTTTGTTCCAGTAATCCTGCAGGTTAGGGCATGTTAACCATATGTGAGTATGGGTTCCTTTTTCCCATTCTGAACAAATATATCTAGAGTTCTGCGAGAAGTTTTCCTTAATTAAATTATACATTTTTGATAGAGGTTTACTAATGTCCCCTGGTTTTAAGAGAAGCCTTTCCCAATTTGTTTCTAGTCTGTTCCAGTCTCTATGGTTTTTAGACTGTACGTAAGCGTGTAGCTGGTTATATCCCCATATGTCTCTAGGGTGTGTTCCCCATTTCTTTTGGATGTCAGCTAAAGGTAGTATTCTTAATTTGGTTTCTCTATTATTCCAGGTTCCCCATCTCTTGAAAGCTCCTTTTTCCATTCGGGGGGGGGGAAGTCTGGTTTAAATAGTAATGGTTGAAGGGTATATGGGAGCTTTGTCAGTCCTAGTTGTATTTTATTTTTTTGCCAGATTTTTAATGTAGCCCCTATTAAAGGGTGCTGCCAAAGTTTTTTCTGAGTATGTTCTTTTTCTATCCATAGGTTGTTGATTATTGGGAAATCTAATGCCATTTGTTCTAGGATGCACCAGTCTTTTCTTTTTTTGGTGTTCGCCCATCCCAGTATACGCACTAGATGGACTGCTACGTAGTATAGGTAAGAGTCAGGTAACTCTATTCCTCCTTTATCTTTTGTATTAATTAATAGTTTATGTTTCAATCTGGGGTTTTTTCCTCCCCAGATAAATCTGGAGAATAATGATTTCACTGATGTGAAGAAGGATTGGGGAATCACTACAGGGATAACTTGTAGAAAATACAGCATTTTAGGCAACAATACCATTTTGACAGCTTGTATCCTCCCAAACCAAGATAGTTTTAGGTTCTCCCATTTATTTATCGTTTTTTGGAGTGATTCCAATAAAGGTAGATAGTTATCCTGGTATAACTTGCTCAAGTCTGCTCTTATTTTAATACCTAGGTATTTGATTTTTGGGGAGGCCCATTTGAATGGGAAGTTCTTTTTGAGGGCTGTGATCTTAGATTCTGGAGTGTTAATGTTTAATAATTCTGATTTTGTGTAATTTACCTTAAAATTTGAGAGTTCTCCAAATTTTCCTAGTAAAGACATTATTTTTGGTAGGGATATATTTGGTTTTGTAATAAATAATAGGAGGTCATCTGCAAAGGCAATACATTTAAATTCTTGCCCGCCTATTATTATTCCTGAAATGTCAGGGTCTTTTCTTATGTGAGCTAGTAGTATCTCCATAACTAGAATGAATAGAATTGGTGATAAGGGACAACCTTGGCTTGTCCCATTGTGTATTTGTACTTTATTTGATAATACTCCATTAACCCTAATCCTTGCTGTTGGGCTTGTATATAAAGCCATTATTTTATTTATTATTCCTGGACCAAACCCAAAGCCATATAGAGTCCTTTCAAGGAAAGTCCATGAGACCCTGTCAAAGGCCTTTTCAGCATCAGTAGTGAGT
>CM044442.1:58455769-58469941 GCA_024363595.1 Xenopus borealis
GGGTTCGCGAACCGTTTGCGAACCGTTCGTGAATTTTGCGCAAGTTCGCGAACGTGTTCGCGAACTTTTTTGCCACGGTTCGCGCCATCCCTGCTGGGCAAGTATATAGAATGAACAGCCCCCAATATTATTTTTATTGCAACTTCCCATTGTGAGCTGGGGAGAGAGAGGTAGGTTTTCTATACTTAAGCTGATCACTTAGCTCCCCGGATAGCCTTTATTTTCATAGAGCCTATTTTTTTTTTTTAACACTTTTTTTTATTCTAGCAATGGTCAGGTATAATTCTTACATCTCTGGATTTTTACCTAGGGGCAAATTTGTCAAATTCACATGAAGGATTTGAAATTTTCAAAATGATTCTAATTCGAATTTTCGAATGTTTTTGAAGACCATTTCGACCAATGAATTTTGAAAATCTATTCGAATATTGGACAGTCGAATAACTTCCCTTTTAAATTTTTATTCAATTGCCTAGTTCACCAGTTTCAACCTACCGAATTGGTTTTAATTATTTTTGATCAAATAAAAAAATTTGAGCGAATGGTTAAAATTGTTCGAATTGAACGATTCGAACAATTTTTATTGTTCAATCAAATATTTCCTATTCGATCGTTTGACCAATCAAATTGCGGTAAAATCCTTCGAATTCGAAGGATTTCAATTCCCATAAAATTCGATGGTTGAATTTGAGGTTTTCCATCATGTCAGATGTATACCAATATGCAGGCTTAAATGTAGGTGTCATTAATGGGCTGGGCAGAAAGCAGTGGCTCCACAGCATGGAAGGGCTCCACAGCATGGAAGAGCTGCCAAAGCCCGGGCTCCACAGCATTGAAGTACTCCACAGTGTGTTTTCGGCTGCCGGAGCATGGGGTTTCACAGCATGGAAGGGATGCCAAAGCGGGGGGCTCCACAGCATGTAGGGGCTGCTGGAGCATGGGCTCCACAGCGTGCAAGTGCTTCACAGTGTGTTTGGGCTGCTGGAGCACCGGGCTCTGCAGCATGGAAGGGCTACCAGGGTGCGGGCTCCACATTGTGGAAGGGCTGCCAGAGCACGGGCTCCACAGCATGGAAGGGCTGCCAAAGCGTCAGCTCCACAGCTTTGGAAGGGCTGCCAGAGCACGGGCTCCACAGTGTGGATGGGCTGCCAGTCTCCATAGCATGGTTGGGCTGTCTGAGCACAAGCCTCCATAGCATGGTTGGGCTGTTGGAGCTGGTCTCCATAGCAAAGTTGGACTGTTGGAGCGGATCTCCACATCGTAGATGGGCAGCTATGAGACCAGCATGGTAAGTGGTTGGTTGACCTGACCCTCTGAGCTAGACAAAAATGGTTGGAGGCGGCTCCTTACAGAGCGGATGAGCTCCTATGGAAGAAGCATGGTAAGTGTTGTTGCCCTTACACTTGGAGTTGGAGCAGGGGCAGCTGAGGGCCCCCAGAGCAAGATGGGCAGGATGACCTGCACACCATTATTATTAAAAGAAATGTAAGTTTTGTATCTGGGATGGAATCAAATTGCCTACCATGTTAGTGTCATAGTCCACCACATGGGCAGAGTAAATGTTAATTTGTAGCACAATAATGACATATTTTGTAGGTCGTCTCCTGGCCAAAGAAATGTTTTAGTGGTTCTGGTTTTTGTGCTCATCCAGTTTTTTTGCAGTGAACTATTTAGGTTGATATATCAGGCAACCTAGTAGGAACTTCCCTTTGCTTTAACCTATGCAACAATTATACATCCACGGGGGGTAGCTGGCTATGCCAGCAATTGCTAATGGTCATAGGTTATTTAAAGGTATTTCAACGAAGGAATGTATTAAGTTATGTTTTGTATACCTACGATATCTAAAAAAAAAAAATATATATATATATATTCAATAAGGCTAATGGCAAATTTTATTCCATCCTGTGTACAAAATGTGTGATACTAAGGAAATGCTTGGATATTTTGTGAATATTTAATTTTCATTCTTTTTCTACTTCAATCTTTTTTTAACTAATAACCATTAAAGTTATGGTGGGGACGATAGGACGGTAGGACCTTGCCAGAGTACTGCACAGGTAAATTTACAAGAGGGAGAATGGAGGTTCTCTCCTGTCACTGCACAGTGGGTTGATTGATACCGACTCTACTACTGCTTGTGCTAGGTGACAACCTGCTTGGATTTCCTATCATCGATACACTGCAGATTCGGGACCGACAGCAGGGCTGCTGAACTTCTCTCATGGTTGGAGAAGCAGCTCCTGCTGGTAGCAGAGTTGGGGCCATCCTCTCTGTAGGTAGAGGCAGCATAATACTGGTGGATATAATGACAGTGCTGATCTCAAGTGAGGAGTGGCAGAACATAGTAGCGATCTCTTATGGAATTCTGGCTTTGAATATTGCCTTGGGGTGAGGCTGGCAAGGTCCTTTTTATTTGAAAAAATGGGAATAAATGCTGTGGCCATTTTCACCATTTCTGGCTCCTGGTTTTTCATTATGGTATGTAACAATGGGGTTCAATGGGATAGCTCAAGGCGAAGGGTCAATTGAGGAGTCCCCTTGTCATTGTAATGTATGGTATTATTATAATGTGCAATTTGTATGTATGATATTTAAACACTTAGCGCTCACAGTAGCACTTTATGTTTTAGCACTTATTTAAAAAGTACTTATTTTAAATATATGTTATTAAAATGATGAGACCATTTGGTAACATGTAAAGAATAAATAGCACTTCATAATGTTACCATCACATTATAGGAAGTGAGTACAGTATATAGTATGTTTTCACATGTGTATTGTTACCTTCAAATGGGGACCCAAACATCAGTTTTACTCTTCTGTTCACTTAAAACAGAAATTTTGATGCACAAACCCCTTGTTTGATGGTCATTTCTATCTTCTATAAATCAAGGCAGTCTGCTGTCAATCTGACATTGTGAATGTAATATTATAAATGTAATCAAAGTGATAAAAGTTTAGTAAGAAACCTTTTTACTTTTTTAGCCTGGTCTGAGATGGTAAGTTTAGTAACATTTTTCTATAATAAATAAGATATGCCTATGACATAAAACCTTACCTAATCTGGGGGCGTGGCTACATGGCGTGCTGAGCAGTCGCATGTTCTGAGCTCTCCCTTCCCAGGCTGCTGAACACAGAGAAATAAGCGGGACCTATCGACAGCAAAGATGGGGAAACACCAAAAAAAGCCGGAACATACTTCCCAGAGTCAAACACAAGGCGCGCAAAGCACGATGTTGCCATACCTGGGTAAGAAAACCGAGCACCGCATGGAGGCCCGCGAACCCAAGATGGCGGGTGCAGAGGCCCGAAGCCCAAGCCCAGCAGGCTCTACAGCCTCAAGCTACAGCGCCGCTTCGGTACCGACTGACATACGTGCCTTATTAGCCGCATTACCCACCAAGGATGACCTCAGAGCCATGGCAAAAACCCTGCAAGAATTGCACAAAGCGGACATGACAGAAATAAAGACAGAGCTGCGCAACATATGTAAGGCACAAAGCAAAATGGAGACAAGGTTAAGCCAAACAGAGGAAGCTCACAACCAGCTCATCCACCGCGTAAATGACCACCATAGGTTCATATACCTACTCCGCAAGCACATGGAGGACTTAGATAACAGAGGGAGACGCAATAACCTCAGAATTCGAGGTATCCCAGAATCAGTCCCACCAGCGGAGCTACGCAATACGGTGAGAGCTATTTTTAACACTATACTTGGGAAAGACCCCACTGCTCCTCTGGAACTAGATAGGGTGCATCGTTCTTTAGTTACCCCCAGACTTAGAACTGAGCGCCCGAGAGATGTAATCTGCTGTGTCCACAAGTTCACCATTAAAGAGGACATTACCCGCACATTGCGTAACACAGAAAAATATCAGTATCAGGACTATGAGGTATCGATTTTCCAAGACCTTGCTTGGCTCACTATACAGCAACGCCGAGCCCTCAGGCCTCTCACCACCCTGCTGAGAGCTAAAAACATACCATATAGATGGGGCTTCCCCTTCGCACTCACCATCACGAAGGACGGAAAGCAACACAGCCTAAAAGAACCAGATGGCATAGAAGAGTTCTGCCACCGCCTAGACTTACAAGCACCAGACCTTAAAGACTGGAGAGAATTGGCATACAGTGGTGATTTACTAGAGACTCTGGAAATCGAACAGTGGCAATGTAAAAGCAGACCACAAAGGCCTGCACGCCAAGATACTTCAGAACACACAAACCACAACTAAGACTATGTTCAAACAGAAAAGAGACCTGAGGCAGAATGGGACCCTCAAAACACTTATCACTTGGATCGACTAAACTTTCAAACCATTCATCGCTACACCAAAAAAGCAGAACCTTAGGAACACATCATAGAGACTCATCATAAGCTTTCAAAATACAACATGAGACATCTGAAAAATTTCTTCCAAAGCAAACCTACCCAGCTAAACTAAAGCACTGAGGAACAGGACCCACCACAACGACTTACAAGATCCAAACCTTTCCCACATCTATACAGGCCAAATAACCCTCTCCACAAGACTTTGACGAATACACAGAGGACTTCACCTCAAAATTACTTAAGTATTCCCATCCAACAATAATTAAATAATAACTAGAGACTGCAACCAGAAACCGAGCCTGGAATTGATATGTTAAGGTTGAAGTGTTGCATGTTAAACTGTGTAATTATACATAGGCCTCAATCCATAGTTATACCCGGGCTTGTCACATAGTTATATATTTTTTTTTTTTTTCTTGCCAGCCAATGCATGTAACTCATTAGGCCAAACATAACTATATTGGTAAAGACCACCACAGATACATCTAATGGGAATTAAGGGCATTTAGGGAGAGGAGAGCATGAAGAGGGAAAAGGAAAAGAGGGAAGGGAGAAAGGGAAAGGAAAAGAGGAAAAAAAAGGGAAAAGAGGACCGTGCCTCCCAGAGAGGTGCTACAGGACCAGGGCTCTGGTTCCTTGAGTGTTAGGTTTAGTCAGTTATAGCAGTTTATGTAACAGTCACTCTAGGAGTGAAAGACAGCTCAGGGCAGCTAGTGAGCAGACATGGCTCCAACCAGGAGGATTAGTGGGGTTAGGACCCCGTGGTATGTTCACCACTAGTTCAGGGTTTACAGTGGGTGAGTTGAGGACCAGATAGGGTGTCAAGAGACAAGATCCCAGGCTGGGAAATCCAGGACTCGGTGTGATTCATAATAAAGAAGGTAACATCTGATCAGAGAGCATCTAGCTGGGTGAAGTGTGAAACATTACTCAGGTGGGAATGGTGCCCACAAGGTAGAGTGGGACAAGCTACGGTGTCTCCTCCCCTTTAGGTTGCATTACCCCACTAAGGTGTGTTATTTATACCTCATTGTCCGGATAATACCTAAAGCTGTGTTGAAGTGATATATCAATAAAGCTGAGTTGTACCGTTGCCTGCTTCTGTGCTATTTATGTGCCCAGAGACCGGTCCCGTGCTAAGGGATCGTGACACTCCGCTTCTCAGATTTAAAGGTTTCTCCACAATCGCACACAGTACCCCATTATCTACCAAAACTAGAGGAGCAATGATTATGGTATCAGATTCCTTAGGCTTCACACCCATTGCAGTGAAATCAGATAATCTAGGCAGATTCGTTTTATTAAAAGGGACCATAAATGGCATCACACACATTCTAGCTTCAGCTTATCTCCCTCCCACGGAACAACAAACAGCATTAACGGAAACGCTACACGCCATAACCGAATTTGAAGTAGGCATGCTTACCCTAGGGGGTGATCTAAACATGACACTAGAACCTACACTAGACTCATCAACTGGAACCTCTAGTATACCCCACAGAAAAATAGAAGCTTTTAAAAAGCAACTCAGAGATCATACTCTAGTAGACACCTGGCGTATCACCAAACCCTCAACACGCGATTACACTTTCTACTCCCATCCTCACAACACCTATAGCAGGCTAGATTACATCTTCATCCGACACGCAGAAATCAACCTACTTAAGGGAGCCACAATTGAGACAATTACTTGGTCCGACCATGCCCCAGTAACATGCACCCTTACCCGTAAAATCCCCTCCAAAAATTTCAAGACCTAGAGACTAAACGACTCACTCCTACGAGACGAAACCAATAAAAAAGAAATAATACTAAAACTAAAAAACTACTTTAAGGAAAACAGAACAGAACACACAAACCCCTGGACAGTATGGATGGCGCACAAATGTGTCATTAGAGGGGAACTTATACAATTAAGTGCCAGGAAGCAAAAGGAACGCAACACTAAACTACAGCAATTATTAGACAGAATTCAGTCACTGGAGACCCAACACAAACAATTCAAATTCGCATACACGTTAGACGCCCTCACACAAGCAAGGAAAGAATTAAGGGATACATACTCAGCTTACATGAATAGGGCCATAGAAATACACAAAAGACTTTACTTCGAACACGGTAATAAATGTGGCCGCTTATTAGCCGCTGCACTAAAAAAGAAACAACTGAGAAACCACATCACCAAAATAAAATCCAAAGAGGGTAAACTTTTACACACCACAACAGAAATAGCCGAAGCCTTCCACCAATACTATACCAAACAATACCAACTCCCGCTCCAAACCGATAATCGTAATAGAACAATAAACAAAGAACAACTAGGGAAAAACTACATCCAAAACTCAATAACCTCAAAACTCACAGAGGAAACAAAAAGAACAATAGACACTCCACTAACTAAGGAAGAATTCTTAGCAGCCATTAAAACAACTAAATCAGGTAAAGCCCCAGGCCCGGACGGCTTCTCAATAGCCTACTTCAAAGAACTAAGCGACCATATTGTTCCTTACTTAGTAGAAGCCACAAATTCAATCTCAACCTCTAAAGCTATACCCCAAGAAGCCCTAGAAGCCCACATAACTTTAATACACAAAAAAGGCAAGGACCCCACAGTCCCAGGAAGTTACAGACCAATCTCCCTTCTAAATATAGACACCAAATTATATGCTAAAGTACTAGCCACCAGACTCAACCAAGTACTACCCTCCCTCATCAAGCCTGAACAGGTAGGCTTCGTTCCACACAGGGAAGCACGAGACAATACAAACAAACTGTTTAGCATCTTGCAATATTGCAAAACCAAGTCCACACCTGTCATGCTACTATCCACAGATGCTGAAAAAGCATTTGACAGAGTGGACTGGTCTTTCCTGAGAAACACATTGAACAACATTAACTTAGGCCCCAGAATGCAAACCTGGATCAACACGCTCTACACTTTACCAACAGCAAGACTAAGAATAAACTGCGAATTCTCACAACCCTTCAGCATTAAAAACGGAACACGCCAAGGCTGTCCACTTTCCCCCTCTTATTTGTCCTATCAATTGAAAGCTTTCTGAACAAAATTCGAACAAACCCCGACATCAAGGGCATTACAATCGGCCCGAAGGAACATAAAATAGCAGCCTACGCTGACGATCTACTCTTCTTTATCAGAAATCCTAGAATCTCCCTACCAAACCTGATGAAAGAACTAACTGACTTTAACCTAGTAAGTAATTTCAAAATAAATCTAACAAAGTCCGTAGCCTTAAACATTTCGATCCCCCAAGAAGAGTTTGCAGCCGTAACAAATTCGTTCCCATTCACAGCAACAAACAGACACCTCACTTATCTAGGCATAAAAAATATTCCCAAACACACAACAGACTATAAGTAGAAATTACACAGACTTCTTAAAATCCATTAAAACCGACCTGGGAAATTGGACTAGCAAAAACATATCCTGGATAGGCCGAATAAACACATTAAAAATGAACATACTACCCCGATTCTTATACATTTCACAGGCTATCCCATACTCCCCACCTAAAGGCACATTCCAAACCCTGTACACAAACAAACAGATATATATGGGCAGGCAAAAATCCCAGAATAGCTCGGACAAAATTAAACGCAACAAAATCACAAGGTGGACTCAGCCTCCCAGAATGGAAAGGGTACCATCAAGCCACAATGATAATTAGATGTCTAGACTGGTCCTTCCACAGAAAATACAAACTCTGGCCACTCATAGAACAAGAATCCCTAGCAACACCACTATGGGCAGCACCATGGTTAAAGCCGACCGAAAGAGTCTATAAAGACAAAACAGATTCCAAACTAAGATACACATTAGATACATGGGACGCCTTCTCTAAATCGAAAAAATGGATCAACTCCCCATCCCCCTGTCTCCCAATCTTAAGGAATCCAGCATTCACCCCAGGCCTAGACCCCAATAATTACAAAGACTGGAAAATTCTACCACACACAGGTGCAAGTTTCTTCTATAAGCAAAACAAAATGAAGGACATTGAAGATATCTTAACAGCTACTACTCCATCAGACTTAGACAGATTTAAACTGCGACAAATCAAACATTTCATACATACTTCCTTCCCACCACATAAAGACAGACCAACTCTCACGAACATAGAACAACTATGGACACAGAAAGATCCCCCTAAGAGAGCAATCTCTCTAATATACAAACAAATTTTAGACCTAAAAATAAGCCCATCCTCCGCACTTAAAGAGAAATGGCAAAAAGATATAAGCTCGAATATTCCAGACAAACAATGGAGCAAAATTACACAATTGTCATATCAATCCTCCCAGTGCGCTAAAATACAAGAACTAAATTACAAGCTACTCACAAAATGGTACAGATACCCCACAAAGCTAAACAAAATATACAATACAGTATCACCCAACTGCTGGAGATGTGGCAACCATCTAGGCACTCTCACTCATATATTCTGGAACTGCCCGACGCTCACCACATTCTGGAACACCATTCGCCAAATCATCAGTAAGGTAACAGACATTGTAATATCAGACGACCCACTGGCCATACTCTTACATAACACAACACTATCAATACGAACTTACAAAAAGTCATTAGCCCCCGTAATGCTAGACACAGCTAAAGCCCTCATTCCAATTAAATGGAGACAGGCCTCAAGCCCAACTGTAGGCGATTGGATACAAAAAATTAAGGAGATACAGAAATTTGAGAAGCTGAAAACGGAGACATCAATTGATTTTAAAAACTACACAAATAGGTGGTTTTACTGGATACAATTCCTTGAATCAGACACATACAAGCAGCTATGTCCCGTGTAAAAACAGATAAATAATAGTATATAAGCATATGACAGATATCCAATAAACAGGGGTAGGGATGGCGCGAACCGCGGAAAAAAAGTTTGCGAACATGTTCGCGAACTTGCAACAAAAAATGCGAACGGTTCGCGAACGTCGCGAACCCCATAGACTTCAATGGGAAGGCGAACTTTAAAAGCTAAAAAAGACATTTCTGGCCAGAAAAATGATTTTAAAGTTGTTTAAAGGGTGCAACGACCTGTACAGTGGCATGCCAGAGGGGGATCAAGGGCAAAAATGTATCTGAAAAATCCATTGTTGACACAGCGCTGCGTTTTGTGCTGTAAAGGGAAAAAAGTCACTCAGGTGGTGGTTGTGGACACTGTAATATTATTGATATTTAGACAGACTGTGAACAAGCTCACACAGCTAGATGGCAGTTGTTTGAAGAACACACTGGGCAAAAAATGCTTACAGGGCAAATAATGGCTACAAGGTCAACGTATACACTACTACAGCGGTGGATACGGATTACGTAAAATATATTATGGCTGCTTGAAAAAAGTCACTCAGGTGCTTTTTCTGGAGAGGGTAATATTATGGATATTTAGACAGAATGTGAACAAGCTCACACAGCTAGATGGCAGTTGTTTGAAGTACAGTAGATTACTAGCCAGCAAACTTACTATCCACTGTCCCTGAAATCACTAACAGCTCTCTCCCTACACTATCTCTTCCAAGCACACACAGGCAGAATGAAAAAACACTGCAGGGCTTCGGTTTTTATAGTGAAGGGGAGTGGTCCAGGGGGTGTGGGGGTGGTCCAGGAGGGAGAGCTTACTGATTGGCTGCCATGTATCTGCTGGTCTGGGGGAGAAATGGCAAAAAAAAAGCGCCAACTAAGGCGAACCCAAATTGGCGAACGTCGCGCGACGTTCGCGAACTTCCGGCGAGCGCGAACAGCCGATGTTCGCGCGAACAAGTTCGTCGGCGAACAGTTCGCGCCATCCCTAAACAGGGGCTCAGATGCTACCGCCTCGGGATTCCAGCCTAAGCAGGAACAGCTGACTACAGGTCAGTCAATACATTTAAATTTTCTCCTTGGCAATACACAAAAAACGATAAAGAAATTAGAGTCGAATCATTCTTCCAGTCAGGAACATCACCCCCCCCTTTCCTTCTTGGACCCACCACTCTACCAGTAATACTATACAGGTGGACAATAGTGTTCAAACCCTCCGCTACCTTCCCCCCCCTTTTCTCTTCTTCCCACGTTTTCTTTTTTCTCTATACCCCTTGTTATATTAAAGGCTTTGACACCAGAGGCACAGTCAACGCCGAAACAGGATTCAAAATAAACCAGAGATTCCACGCCAGAACGAGTATATTCCACACTCGTCATGAACCACAAGGATTCTATATGCTATTAAGTACAACCAGGTTGTACACAACCATAAATATCGCACTGTGTCTGTAAACAATAATCCTGTATTGAGCCTTCAAAATCAATAAAAATACTATTTAAAAAAAAAAAACCTTACCTAATCTGTAGAGGTGTAATTATTATGTAAACTACAACTAATGCTATAGGGTGTTTCTAATGGATCCCTGGGTAAACCTTTCTGTGTAAAGCTGCCCCTGCCAATGACATAAGACCTTGCTGATGAGGTGTAATTATTATGCAAACTATTGCTAATGCTTTTGGGCACTTTAATGGTTCCCTCTGTAAATCTTCATGCTTAAAGCTGCCCAGGATCAGACCAGGCTTACAAATGTAATTGAAATTTACAATTTGCATTTATAATCTTCCTAATTGGAAATTAGTAGGGAACATTAAGAAAAGCCTATTTAAGAAAGCCTTTTTATTTAACAATATATGAGCATGGGTGCTGCTCTGTGAAATTGCTGTGCCATAGTAAGTTATTTTAAAAACAGAATTTATATGTAGAAGAACCCTTTTTTACATTCTACATTTCTTCTGTATGCGAGAATGACATGGTTTATTGTAGTTATTCTGGGAAACCAATGTTCATTTATTATTTTAATATGTCTAATGGAACTGAAATTGTTTATATGCTTTAAACAGAATACGCCTCTTATCAATCGTTTGATGCAGTTGTTCTGTTGGATGCAATGGTTTCCAATAGGGGGGTGGTTTAAAGCTAAAAATATCATTTTTTGGCCTTGAATTTTCATGAAAAAATGAGAACATAGTGGAATACTAGTACATATTACCAATAATACTTGATTAGGGGCCAGGACTCAAAGTCTTGCCAATGGTAAGATAGCTATTATCTGGTACATAGCTATTGACCATGTATATATTTTTGTTAATATGGATAGTTATTCTCGTATACACATGTACATACAGTAAGTCTTCCAGGTTATGAGGACTAATAGAAGGTAGTTCATTCAAAATATATTATTATTATTATTATTATTAATAACAAAAGCTATTGACACATATCTACAGTACAGCATACAAAAAAAAACATGTTATTCTACACAGAATATATAAAAGATATAGGACAGCAATCTTTGGATTCTGTTAAGATGCTGTAAAATTCCATAGTCACGATTTACTGGGATTGAGAATGCTGTTTGGGCATCTGTGTACAGCAAAAACAACAATTATGGATATGTTAGCTCTTAAACCATTACTTCCTTGATACTTATCGATCCACCATTGGTCTGGCATCTGTGGCCTCACTCTTAAAACTTCAGGAACTCTCTGACTAACGTGACCCATTCTATTAAACTGAAGATTGACCATAGGTACATTTGTCAGGTTTTGGTTGGTCAGTGAATATAAAGTTAATCTTACTGAGTTGGTCATGGATTCCTGAGGCAATCCATTCAAGAATTAAGGCTATGGAAGGTGAGGAATGGAGCTTGAGGACAAAAACGGCTGGTTTTACAACTACCCTTAGGCAAAGTGGATAGGACATAGCTAAATGTGTTAAATATGATGTGTTTGAAGCTTGCTGTATCCTAATAATTAGTGATGGGTGAGTCAGACCCATTTTGTTTCAATGACAATTTGCGAAATGGCGAAAAATCGCAAAATGAATTAAAATCTATGGGCAGCAATTGTTTTGATGCGTGATAATTCACTCATTTTTCAGCAAAACGGGATAGATTCGCTAATCACTACCCAGGGCAAAAATTCATTTTACTCATAGCCACCAAACTGTATGAAGTAACCAATATATTTGGCCTGACTGAATAGCATGCTTGGGGGTAAAGGACTTTAACAATCACAGTAATTACTTTTGCTCCAGCATAGAAGTGATATTTTGGGGCTTGTGGGGATATGTTTACAAAATGTAATGTAGTGCAAACTTCCTTTTAAATAGATGCAAACCCCATGTGACGTACAGTTTAAGAATCTGATGAGAGCAGTGTAAAACTAGAAAAAAACAATGTTTATTTGTGTAGACACATTATGAGGAATGTAATATATTTTGCTAACTCAGAAACCTTTTGCAAAGACACTTGGGAACATTGCAACCATGTTGTAATAACATTTCACAATAGCAAACCATTTTTTGTGACAAAATATTTAACAAAACTGCAGAGGAGGCGTTAAGGTTTGCAATGTGCAATTAAGATTCACAATGCACTAAAAGCCTAACATTACATTGCAAAAGGTGAAATTTTATCCTCAAAGGTTTGTTTTTGGCAAATTTTATTACCTTTCCTTCATGTCTTAAAAAGTCTTTGTTATATTCCCACACTGTTTTTCAAATGAGAGCAAAGGCCTGATTCGTTGCTATACCACATTTAACTGGGTCAGATATACAGCATGTTACTACACATATGTGCAAGTTTCTACTAAGTTAAAGCAAACTAAAGAAACATACAATTCGCAATGAGTTGTGACACCCCATCTCTCAGGCACACAGGCTCCTTTATTAACAGGTGCTAAATTGTGTCAGTGCAGTAAGCCACAGCAATCAGCAATTACATTTGATCAGTCTAGTGCATCTTACACAGTAAAAGGAGAAGTCAGATTGGTTGGTATGGTTTACTGCACAAGTGAAATATAGCACCCATGAGCCAACATTTTTATAAGCTGACCAGGGAAATCCAATGGTTTCTTAGTAATGTAATTGCTCAAGCCCAAAGACAGAAGGGTTGCTTGACTCTATTATTCACTTTATCAGCACAGGACTAATATAATATGCATACCATACGCTGAGAATGCCCTGAATGTTGTGTGTGCTGTTTTTTGTAGTATAGGTTCAGAAAATTTGAAATATTCTCACTAATACTAATAATCATGTTTAAGACTTGAAATGCAAGCAAACACGTACTATAAGCGAAATAAAACCTTGAAAATGTTTCCTGACAGTCAGGGAAGTTTTAAATACTAGGAAAAAGATCAAACTACTGGAAATCCTTTTTTATTCTAAAGTTTAATCTTTCATAAATCTGCACCATGTTGTTTTCAAATGTTACACAATGAAAACTTACTCTTCTTTTCAGTTGCATTCTGTTTTTTTTTTTTTTTTTTTTTTAAATGTATGTTTTAAAATGTAATGCATGGGACCTGTTATTCAGAATGCTCAAGACATTGAGCTTGATGAAATTTGCTAAGTGCACGGTTTCCAAGCTTTCCAGATAATGGATCATTCTATAATTTGGATCTTCATATGTTAATTCTACTATAAAATTATGTAAACATTAACCCTTTAACTGCCAAGCACGTACCCGGTACGTGTTGGCTGTTAAAGGCTCAGACTGCCAAGCACGTACTCCGTACATTTTTTGGTGGCTGAGCAATCACTCTGCTTCGGCGGCTTTTGCCGCCCCCGCAGAGAGACTGGAAGGAGGACAGCCCCCTAGGCAACAGTGCTAGGGGGCTGTCAAGTCGGATCTGCGACTCGATTGTCGCAGATCCGACTTGTAAATGAAGCAGACGCATCGCATCGATGCGTCTGCTTCATTACTTACCTCCTCCACCGCTTCCTGTTCCTGCTCTGCCTCCTTCCTGCAACACGTGTCCCTGGATCTCCTCCTGC
>CM044442.1:58472422-58517063 GCA_024363595.1 Xenopus borealis
GGTTTGCTTTAGGAAAGACATTGCAATATCCTCTTCCTCTGTATCAACCACAGCATCTAGCACAGCATTAATGAGCCCCATAAAATGGCGGTGAGACTTCCCCTTTGCCATGCTCTCTTCTGTCACTTTAACAAACTGGCATGTCTTAATCAGGTCCTCCACTGCCATCTCAATTAACAATCGGCTGATCTCATTTTGCACTTTCTCCAACTCCATTTTGGATTTCAACGCTGAAACTACCACACAGAAAATCACAAAGCAGCCGATGTCTCACTTGTTGCTTAGTCTCCCTTGCAATACACACACTCTCTTGACTGTGGAATTTTACTTCTAGACTGAGTGAATTTCTCTCTATGATGCATTTTATTTTTCACCCAGTCCCTGTTCGGGCGCCATTTTTGATGCACATATGAAAATGAATTCAGAGTGCGAGGGGAGGGTGAGAGAGAAACAATTCCATTTATTGCAGGGATCTGAAAGACAACAGGAACATTCTCTTAATCCTGCACATGGGAACTGGTGCATCAGGTAACAGTTCCTAATAAATAATAAACTAATAAACATGTACTTCTATACAAGTGATTCAGTATGCAAATAATATAATATCATACTGAACTTATAATACAGTTATGGTAAAACATATATAACACATACCAATCATTTAAATAAACAGTTTGGCTTTTACAAAACAATACACTTTACATTACAGCATGGAATTATCTGTGTTCACAGCATTAACTACTGTGTAACATGTGCACTGAATCTGCAGGTCTAACTGTCTGGCTGCTGTAGTTTACTTCAGGCTGTATGTGCTAAAGACAGTGTAAAACTAGTTTGCAGAGTCATATAAACAAGATTCATTGAGTTTATTAAACATTAGACTGTGGATTACTACCTGAAAGACAACAGGAACATACTCTTAATCCTGCACATGGGAACTGGTGCATCAGGTAACAGTTCCTACCTCAGCTGCGCACATTGGTTCCCTCTGCAGTAGCAGAGCAGGATGTGTCCCTGAATAATCCAGTCTTACCAGAAACAAAATCTAATTAAGTGCTGAACTTGTTTTGTTTCACAAATTTTATTGGGGGGTGCTTAACTTTATACCTCTTACATTAAGTTTTCCCTCATTTTACACCATTTTTTTCTGGTCCCCTGAAAAACGTAAAATCGGGGTTCTACTGTATTAAAAAAGTATCTATATTTAGATATTGTCTGAAATTATTAGCTACAAGATGTTAATTTTGTCCCACTTTCAGAAATTGATGGCTCACCTTGAAACCATAATAGATTACTCTTTTCAAAAAATGCATTATATTTGATATTCCTACTTAGTAATCTATTTCTTTTTGTAGACTTGAATATGTCTAATATATATGATATATATATATGTTAACATATAACATGCGCCCAGTTCCAATAATGCAGATAAAGCAGTATTTCAGAAGAAATCTATCATAGCGAAAAACTGGTATACCATAGTCTTTAAAGCCCATGGTACAAATTCATGTGCCAATTCGCCAGCGACGGCTTTGCATCCATCACAACATTTCATCAGGAGTAAATTTGCTGGAACAACACTAATTCACTAATGTGTGAAGTTGTGTCTAGGGTGCTGAACGCTGGCAAATTTTCTCTAGCGTTATTTCGGCAGAGCAAGCAAATCAAAGCAAAGCTGTGCTAGTGTTCAATTCTGCCTAGCACAACTTCACTAGAGTTCTTGCACTCAGGCTAATTTGCATATGATGGCAAATTTAAAGAGGATTAGAGCTATTTATGTTACATGGTTTGTCTACTACATTACATTGACACTGGCAACTAGACATGCCAAGGTAAAGTTAATAGAGCTGTTTTAATGCCCTGAACATAATCCCACTGTTAAATACTGTGCCATATGGTAGAAAATGTATGGGGAAACTGGGTACCCGAAAATAATTTTATGCCTTTTGCAGCCTAACATCCTGAAAAAAATTTAAAGATGCTTAACATCTGTACCCCGGCGCTTTCAGAACTATTCACATATCCATTCATGCACCTGTTTTCTAGGAGTTGCATGGCACATTGGTAATTCTATCAGAGTAATTACATAGAATCAACACCTCTGTGGATTTCAGATGTCACCTCTCTGAAGAATTATAATGTGCAGTTGTGATTGGATTGTTGGAAGAGTCTATATGCTGAGAACTCCCCTACACCAGTCAGTTGAACTGAAGAAGATGCTCGGATGAGCAGTGAAACGTCTTCATTAAAATTTCATAAAAATTTCTCAGCAAATCCAGTTGTTTTGAGTTATTTGTGTTAGATAAAAGATGCTAGCATTTTTTGGACTTCACTCAAAAATTATGATGTAAGTAACTGAAGATTGAGGATGTTCTGTGCACTGCAATGCACTTCGCCAGGTCAGAGCTGGCGAAGGCAAGTCTGGCGATAGAGGTAACGTTCGGTAAATTCCGCATCTTAGTGAATTTGCGGTGTTACGTTCATTTGCCAGAGTGGAAATTTGCCTGGTGTTAGAGTTCGAAGTAACGCTAGAGTCTATCTATTAGCGATGTGCCACCTGCGCCCATTAGTAAATTGGCAGATTAATGAAATAACGTCACGCTGGCAAATTTTCGCTACAGTTAGTCACTTCGCCCATTAGTGAATCTGCCCTTATGTTAGAAGAGGAAGTAGCTGATCTGTGCAGTAACATACATCGTAACCTAGTAAGTTAGGTTTAAAAAACACATGTCCATCAAGTTCAACCTTTCAACCTTTTTTTAACCTGCCTAACTGCTAGTTGATCCAGAGGAAGGCAAAAAAAAACAATCTGAAGCCTCTCCAATTAGCCACAGAGGGAAAAAAAATCCTTCTTGACTCCAAAATGGCTAGACCCTGGACTAGACCCTAGATCAACTTGTACTATGAGCTATTTTCCATAACTCTGTATTGACTCACTTGCTAAAAAGCCATCCAACCCCTTCTTAAAGCTATCTAATGTATCAGCCTGTACAACTGATTCAGGGAGAGAATTCAACATCTTCACAGCTCTCACTGTAAAAAAAACCCTTCCGAATATTTAGGTGGAACCTCTTTTCTTCTAATCGGAATGGGTGACCTCACGTCAGCTGGAAAGACCTACTGGTAAAAAAAGCAGTAGAGAGATTATTATATGATCCTCTTATATATTTATAAATAGTAATCATATCACCCCTTAAGTGCCTCTTCTCCAGCATGAACATATCCTATTCAGCCATTCCTTCCTCATAGCTAAGATTTTCCATACCTTTTACCAGCTTAGTTGCCCTTCTCTGTAAAAATCCACATCTCGCAATGTAATATTGTTCCTTAAACTGTTATTGCATTGCGAATTTTAATTGCGCATTGATAATTTTCATTGCGCATTGAGAATTTTAATTGCGCACTCTTAAGAAGTGCTTGAAGGTGTCGTAATCTTTAGGAGCAAACATAACGACTTTTTCAGTAAGAAGTTCTATTACATTGACTGTGCATTGTATGTATGTATGTGTATGTATATTTTTATTTATATAGCGCTCCTTGAGGGCAAAGCACTGTACAGTAACAATAATTTAGTAGTACAAACAAGGGATCACTGCATTAATCAGTAACAATAAGTGCATTATTATAAATACAGTTTGCATAAATATAAAATATAATTACACATTGTTGAGACAAGATGATGGGGGGCCCTACCCCTTGGGGCTTACAGTCTAAATGGGAGGGTAACATAAAGACTCAATTTGGAGGGGTAATAAAGTGCTTTTTACAGTGGGTGAAACAAGTGCCAGTTCAGGTGTTATCCAGGTGCTTCCAGAGGTAGTCTCTGAGTTTTGTTTTAAATACATTGAGGGAGGATTCTCTCCGGAGAGATGCAGGAATTGGCGCAAGCTGTAAAATTCGCAAACTCTCTTCCACTGTCGAAAGTGATCGGTAAAACAGTTTCCGGTTTCGCAAAAGCTATATTAAATTTGCGCAAAGCAAAAATTGTTCGCACAGAGGCATAACTTTTCGCATTGCGAATTGTTTTTGCCTTACCGACTTATATTACGTTCCCCTGTATGTCCCTTTTAATACAGCTCAAGACCTTATTTGCTCTTGATGCTGCTGACTGGCATTCCTTGCTACAGCCAAGTTTATCATCTACAAGGACTCCAATGTTCTTTTCCATAATGGATTTTCCTAGTGCAGTCCCATTAAGGGTATAAGTGGCTTGGCTATTTTTACATCCCAGGTGCATGACTTTAAATTTATCTACATTGAATTTCATTTGCCACTTAGTTGCCCAGATTGCCTGTTTGTCAAGATCATGTTGCAAGGATACCACATCCTGGATGGAATTAACTGGACTGGATAGTTTTGTGTCATCTGCAAAAACTGATACAGTACTTACAACACCCTCCTCTAAATCATTAATGAAGAAGTTGAATAAAAGTGGACCCAAAACTGAGCCCGGAGGGACCCTACCATGACCTTTACTCCAAGTAGAGAATGTACCAGTAACAACCACCCATTGTACCCCATCCTGTAGCCCGTTTCCTATCCATTTGCAAATGACTTCACTAAGCACAACAGACCTTAGTTTAGAAAGCAGTCATTTGTGGGGCACGGTTTGGAAAAATCCAAATAGATCACATCTACTGCCACCCCACAGTCCAGTATCTTACTTACCTCATCATAAATAGCAATTAAATTTGTCTGACATGACCTATCCTTCATTAAGCCATGCTGATTGCTGTTCATAATGCCTGTCATGGTTGGCACCCTAAATCTAGAACAGATGCCAAGCACCCTGGTCTCAGCTCGTACCTCTGCCTATAACAGCCGCCTTTCACCTCAGGAGGAGCCCTCAGCTAATTGGATGCTGGCAGGTCTTAAAAGGAGAGGTGCAAGCCGAGGGGTTCTAGACAGGCAGAGGGGCACAACAGTAAACAAAGTCTTTGGGCAGAAGGTCACAGGACAAGACGTAGACAAACAGCATAGTCAGAATCAGGCTGGGTCGGGACAGGCGGAGCACAGACGAAGTCAGACAGGCAATGGTCAAACCAGGAAATCAGATCAGAATGGTCAGGCAGGCACGGTCGGATTACGGAATGTAGAATAGTCAGGAACAGGCCAGGGTCAGGAACACAGAAGGCAAGCATAGTCAGGCAGACAGGGGTCACAAGCAAGGCACCAGGAACTCAGAAAGCAGAACCTATAAAGGGCAATGATTTTAGCACTAGAGTCCCTTAAATAATTAGAATTTTGCCCCAATGTGCTCTGACGTGATGACGCCTTTAAATAAATTGCACCCTAGGAAGTGGCGCCTGCGGCGTTGAGAAACTGATGCCGCGGGCGTCCCCGCCGTCCCCCTGCTAGACTACCAGGGTAAATTGTCCCTTACAATGCCATTCTCTAGGACAAACTTTTGAATGTGATCCTTTAACACGCCTTCAAAAAATTTGCCCACCACAGATGTCAAATTTACTGGCCTATAATTGCCAGGCTGAGATCCTAATCCCTTTTTAAATATTGGAATGACATCATCTTTCTTTCAATCCATTGGTTCCATAACAGATGAAATTGAATCTGAGAAAATCAGAGGGCTGAACTAAAACTGAACTAGGGTCTCTTAGAACCCAGGGGTGTATGCCATCAGGCCCTGGAGCCTTGTTTATATAAATTTTTATTAAAGCTTTATGAATCATATCCTGAGTCAGCCAGTGACTGGATTGGGCTGAGCCATCAGTGCAGCTATGAAGTGAGCCTGGGAACTAAGCCTCCTCTATTGTATACACTGAGGAAAAGAACTGATTTAGCACATTTGCTTTTTCTGTTACAACCATACTGGAACCATTATTTAATGGAGCAACACTCTTTTTACTATTAATATATTTAAAAACTTTTAGGGTTAGTTTTCACGTCTGCGGCAATGCACTCTTCCCTTCTTTTCCTTTCAGATTGCTGATTTACAACATTTATTATAGTGTTTAACAACATTTATTATAGTGTTTATATTCATTAAATGCAGCTTCTGTACCCACAGACTTATAGTTTTTAAATGCCTTTCTCTTCTTTACATAGAGTGATGTTTAGAGCTTCTACATTTACTCCTTAAAGGAAAACTATACCCCCAAAAGGAATACTTGAGCAACAGATGACCTAACTTTATAGTCTGTTTGGTATGTTTGTGTGCATCATTGAATCATATGATCCCAGGAGGCTGTCCCTTATTTTTTAAAATAACAATTTTCTATTTAGGATGACCCAATGGCACATGCTACTAAAAAAGTACATTGTTATGAAAATGGTTTATTTATGAAGCAGGGTTTTACATATGAGTTGTTTTATGCAATATCTTTTGATAGAGACCTACATTGTTCGGGGGGGGGGGTATCATTTTCCTTTAAGGGAATAAATTGAGAACAGTATTGATAAAATAGTAATATTTTAAATGACAACCATTTCTGCTGTGTTTTTAGCTGAAAACTTAATGCCCCAATCAATGATCTGAAGGGCAGCTCTCAAGGAACTATAATGAGCTTTTCTGAAATTCATGGTTTTTGTTGCCCCAGTGTATATTTGTTTTTTTGCACCAGACATTAAAATGATATATGTTCTGGGTCATTTGAGATCACTAGATCCAGAATACCATTTTTTCTGGTTGGCAGAAACAACCTGTGCCATAAAATTACCATGCAACAAATTTATAAACTTTCACCCAACTGATACATTAGGGGGGTCTATAGCATACCCCTACAATTAATTTGCTGGACTCTTTACAATTGGTGAAGAACTGTACCCATAAGTCTTCTGTCTCCTTATTTTCTAACATAATCTCCTCCTTAATATAACCTTTTAAAACTTGCCTAACAAACAGACATACCCCTCCTCCTTTACTATTTCCTCTGTCCCTCCAAAACAAAGTTTAGCCGCTGATATTAACTGCCCAGTCATGCGGCTCATTCAGCCATGTTTAGGACACAAATCACATCGCACACAAAGTTTGAGCTTCTATATTAGAAAAGTCAGCAGACTGAGGAGTAGGGAGGAAGATACCGTATGTACAGATGCAGTCACTTGGATTTGTAAGTTAAATGCGTCGCGACTCAGGGCTAATTGAAGAAACTGTGTTATCTAAAGTTATCTTAACTCATTTAATGCATTTAACCTTTTCATTAGCATACCAAAGCACCATTGTTTTCAATGGTGAACTCTTTAATTGGATGGGATGCTGTGACACAATATTCTGTGCTAAGTGGGATAAATGGGATGGATGAGTTAAGTCACGACTAGTGATGGGCGAATCTCACCCGTTTCGCTTCGCCGAAAAATTTGCGATTTGGCGAAAAAATTCGCGAAATGAGGCGCGCGTCGTTTCCGTTGCGTCGCATAACTTTCGGCGCGCGTCGCGCCGTTTTCGACGAATTTTTGCTGCCGATTTTTTTGCTGGCGTTTCGCGAATTTATTCGCCAGCGGCGAATCGCGGGAATTCGCCCCTGGCGAATAAATTCGCCCATCACTAGTCACGACGCATTTAACTCACAAATCCAAGTGACTGCATCTGTAAGTCTTGGGATAAATTAAAGTCATTTAAACAATTTAAAAAGTTTACTTATTCTTTAAATGAGATCTTAAATGACATTGCACACATTTCTACTGAGGCCTCAAATGAAACCAGACAAGTTACAGCTTCTTAAGCCTACATAGTAAACCAAGAAAACCATAAACTAAAAGTCCACGTGTGTGGGAAAAAAACTAAAGATTGTGCTTTGTTTGACACCATTTTGAAAAAAAAAACCTGTAATCAGTGGCAATTTGTGTCACTAATAATAAAAATGATAATGAGAATAAAGTCATATAAAGTAATATTTGTCAAGATAAAAATTCAAATTCCTTAGTATTCTCTAAAATTATTCTGTATTCTGCCACTGCATTGCCAGCATTATCATTGTATCAACAACAATAAACAAGGCTTCATTACTGACGCATTTCATGCCCCATCGCAATTCCTCAGAGTATACTCTACAGTGGAAGGGTGACAAAAATTTGTTGATCAATTTGTCTTGCATCAAAAAAAATTTTGTCGTCCATATACTTTAACCCTTTGACCGCCAAGGACGTACAGCTTTCATTCCACTGCAGTTGAGCCCGTCTCTCTGCATCAGCAGCTTTTGCCACCTCTGCAGAGAGTCCGGAAGGATTGCCCCCCTGGGCAACTAGGCTAGGGTGCTGTCATGTCGGTCCTGCAACGCGATCGTTGCAGGGCCAACCTACAAAACAGCAGGCACAATTGGATTGTGTGCCTGCTGACTCACCCAACTTCCTCCACTTTTGCACCGCCCACGCACTTCCTGCGGCACAATCCTGCTGCTCCTAATTAGTGCACTTATTTTTACACACTTACATATACTTGTATACATTTTATACACTTGCATACATATGTTAGTAACGATTGCCTTTTTTTAAAAAAAATTTTTGCACACTTCTGCTCCCTCTTGCACACTTACTCATATATATATATATATATATATACACACTTAAACACTCAGTCAACTTTTATAAGTGTACACACATGAATACACAAAAACTCAATTTTTTTTTACTTATTCCTTTTACTCTTATCCCTTAAAGTGGACCTGTCAACCCAAAAAAATATTCAAAATCCTATTTTATCACATTAGTCAAGTAAAATGAACATTAATTACACTATATAAATTATTTTAATCTTGTTTTCTTGTCTGGGAATTCATAATTATAACAAGCGGGCTGGAGCCATTTTGTGGACACTGTTATTAAGGCAAGCCTTGCATCATCTCAGAATCTTGTTTGTGCACCAGAATGGGGGTCCCGATGTCTATCCCAATGTCCTGGCTACACAATTAAATGGATAAGAGAACTGGGGGAATGTGTGGGGAGCAGTGACATCTAGGAAGTGCTGAATGGAAAGTGAAAGTAATTGTCTGCCCCGCCTCTATGCCTAAGGCATAGAGGAGTGGCAGAAAATATTTGATTGACTGCTAAGATTTTTAAATGAGCTTAAAACAGCTATGAATGCTTTAATAAAATTTTGAAATTGGATTTCATGTTTCATTTGAAAAGGACTTTTATTATAATGATTTTTGTGTCTGGGTGACGGGTACACTTTAAACTGTTTATTTATGCAGCATGACTTTTGGTTTAGGTATTTTGACCACTAATTACTTAGATCAGTTATTCTGTTGTTATCAGTTATTCTGTTGTTTCATTGGTTTGGGCAGTTTTTGTTGTTTTATTGCAATTTTATACCTCCCTGTTGTGTGTACTTTCCAAAAATATATGTTTTTCTGGGGGTCTTTGTAAAGTTGGGGGGTCCTATGGTACATAATACTCACTCAAGGGTCTCAGGTTCCAAAAGCTGAACTGACAGCGAAAAAATTCATATGCACTATTTTTATTTAGGGTCCGTACATGCCAGCTGCTTTTGTTTATCTATGCATATTGGCCATCAAACTTTTCTGTAGACCCTTGACATCAATATTTAAGCTTTTTTCCAGTTGTATGTAAGAAATTGGGTGAGATAAATGTGGCAAGTTACAATATTTATAGGCGATTTTCAGAAATGTCTTAAAAACGTCTATGTTTAGTAGTTTTGTGTAGAAAGACATCTTTATTAGTGATGGGCGAATTTATTCGCCAGGCGCAAATTCGCTGTGAATTCCCGCGATTCGCCGCCGGCAAATAAATTAGCAAAACGCCACCGAAAATTTTTCAGCAAAGCGAAACGGGATAGATTCACCCATCACTAATCTTGGGACATGGATCAGGGCCGGAACTAGGGGTAGGCAGAAGAGGCACCTGCATAGGGCGCAACCAAAGGGGGTTCTGGGCAGGTACCTGTCTTCTGCCTACCCCGTGTTCACTGATATCCTCTTCCTCCCCTCCTGGCGCTCGCCTTGAGCCCCACCCTGCCAGCACTTTCTCCCCTGCCCTCTGTCACTCACCCTCCCTCTTCTCCAGCGATCTGCGTATGTGTGTGTGCATGGTGCTGTGGGGACATGCGCAAGCAAAACATGTACAGCTCGCACAGCGCATTCACTGAGGGGGGACATGGTGGTGCCTAGGGCGCACGTTGCGCTTGGACCGGCACTGACTTTACTATTGTGGTGAGCTCTTATATCTATCTACTAAGTGGTGAGTTCTTATATCTACTGTACCAGCGGTATCTGGTAACCTTCCCATTGTTCTGCTGATGGGCTGCTGGCAGGGGGGGTGATATCACTCCAACTTGCAGTGCAGCAGTAAAGCACAAGTCACATGATTGGGGGCACCTGGGAAACTGACAATATGTCTAACACCATCAGATTTCAAAATTAAACATTAAAAAATTTTTGCTCTTTTGAAAATCAATTATAGTGCAGAAGTCTGCTGCACTATTACCTGATGCATTTTGAAAAAAACATGTTTTCCCATTAAATATCTCAGGTACATGCAATAGCAAAGACTTATAGCAAAGTCTTAACAGTCTTAACTTATTCTTAACTTATCCTCAGATACTGCAAACACATTGAAACAAGTCGACACAATAAATTGCAGAATTGAAAAATATCAGTCTGCAAGATCCCCTTGTTCAATATTTAACAAGTTTAATATTTACTACATCTGCCCCTGAATATTAGATCATGGTGGGGAAAAAAACCATGTAACAGTGCCCTAAATTAATAACAGACAGCAAAAAAGGTATCAATCGCAATGTGGATCAGCGCCTATGGCAAACAGAGAAGCCGGGGACCAAATATGGTGTAGTATTTCTTAATAAAGCTATTTTACACCTCGTGTGGGTTAATTAACTTGTATGATAGAGATTGTGTTTCATTTCTTTGATAGGTAAGAGATCCTTTCTCGCTCATAGACTCCTTCACCAAATTATGTAAGGATTGCCTACTTACAAGACCCCCTCCCTGGGTTGCATGTAACGGTAGCTTTTTGCCGATTTATTTAAGAAACCAATTTCAGCAATATTTTGTTTCATTTCTATTTATGCTATCAATAACCAATGATTGCAAACTAATAATGCTAAAGTACTGACAAGAAAAGAATAAGAGTCAGTACTCAGATCACTGCTTCTTTTCTGGCTCAATTTGAAATGTATCCTTTAATTTTTGCTCAGGGTTGATCATGATTTTATTGACTTTAGCATTTGCCTAAAGAATATAGCTTTCTTCATTGAAAATGGTATAAATTACTTTGCCAGAAAGCTCAGGTTTAGTGTTCATCTGAAACCATCATCATCATCATCATCATCATCATTTATTTGTATAGCGCCGACAAGATACGCAGTGCTTTCCTTAGTTATAACAAACAGGGAATAAAAGTAGATAACAATCAAGGATATACAGATACAATAGGATTAGAGGGCCCTACACATTAGAGTTTACAACTAAAGGTTAGGGTACAATTGAGACATTAGGGTTTCAGACACAATTTGTGATTTATGATACAGCAGTGATTGATTATTTAAGGTACATTGAATACGCTTCTCTAAACAGGAGGGTCTTTAAGGAGCGTTTGAAAGTTTGGAAAGAAGGAGAAAGTCTGACAGCTCGAGGCAGAGAGTTCCAGAGAAAAGCAGAAGCCCGAGAGAAGTCTTGTAGACGAGAATGGGCAGAAGTGATTAGAGGAGAAGCGAGGCGAAGGTCAGAAGCAGAGCGAAGGTTGCGTGTAGGAGTGTATTTGGAGATCAGAGATGAAATATAGGGAGGGGCTTCATTGTTAAGGGCCTTGAATGTGAGGGTTAGTAATTTGAATTTGATTCTGAAGGAGATTGGGAGCCAGTGAAGGGACATGCATATGGGAGCAGCGGATGCTGAGCGGTTAGATAGATGAATAAGTCTAGCAGCAGCATTTAGAACAGATTGGAGTAGTGAAAGTCGACTTGTTGGAATTCCTGCAAGGAGTAGGTTGCAGTAATCAAGTCGGGAGATGATAAGAGAATGAATAAGTGTTTTGGTTGATTCTGAGCTGAGATATGATCGTATCCGGGCAATGTTGCGTAGTTGAATATGACAGGATTTTGCAAGTGTTTGAATGTGTGGTGAAAAAGACAGATGTGAGTCTAGTATAACTCCTAGGCAGCGTGCCTGTGAGGTGGAATGAAAGGTAGTGTTGTTTACTGTGAGTGATATCTGAGGGACAGGGGAAGATCTTGGAGGAAAAATAATGAGTTCAGTTTTTGAAAGGTTCAGTTTCAGGTGGCGCTGTGACATCCAGGAGGAGACAGCAGAGAGACAGTCTGTAACTTGGGAAAGGACAGAAGGAGATAGGTCAGGAGTGGACAAGTAGAGTTGGGTGTCATCAGCATAGAGGTGATACTGAAGTCCAAATGACTGAATAAGTTTTCCTAGTGAAGTAGTGTAGAGCGAGAACAGCAGAGGGCCTAGAACAGAGCCTTGAGGAACTCCGACAGAGAGAGGGAACGTAGTAGAAGTAGAGTTAGAGAAGGCAACTTGGAAGGAACGGTCAGAGAGATAAGATGTAAACCATGAAAGAGCAGTGTCACGAATGCCAGCGGAGTATAGAATGTTGAGGAGGAGTGGGTGGTCAACTGTGTCAAAGGCTGCAGAGAGATCTAGAAGGATGAGTATGGAATAGTGACCTTTAGACTTTGCCAATAGAAGATCGTTGGTTACTTTAGTGAGTGCAGTTTCAGTTGAGTGTGTTGGGCGGAAGCCTGATTGCAGGGGATCAAGAAGGGAGTTGTCAGTAAGATGCTGGATCAGGCGTTTGTAAACAAGCCTTTCCAGTAATTTGGATGTGAACGGAAGAAGGGAAACCGGACGATAGTTAGCGGGAGAGCTGGGATCAAGGGAAGGTTTTTTGAGGATAGGAGTGATTAGTGCTTGTTTGTACGAGGATGGGAATGTACCAGTGGAGAGTGAAAGGTTGAATAGGTGGGTAAGTGCAGGAGAGAGTGTATCAGAGATTGGATAGAGGAGGCGAGAGGGTATGGGGTCTAGGGAGCAGGTTGTGGGTTTTGAGCAGGCTAGAAGTTTGCCGACTTCATCTAGTGTTGCGGGGGCGAAGGAGTGTAAGGTGGATGTGAGTGGACTGCAATTTAGTCTGAGATTGTTGTCGGACGGTATGCTCAGTCTAATGAGATCTATTTTTTCATTAAAGAAATGAGCAAGATCTTGGGCAGTTACATTAATGGGTGGAGGGGGTGGAGGGGGGCATAGAAGTGAGTTAAATGTGGCAAACAGTCGCTGTGGTTGAGAGGACAGAGTGGAGATTAAAGAAGAAAAGTACTGTTCTTTAGCTATTGATAGAGCTCGATTGTAGCAGGAGAGCATGAATTTGAAGTGGATGAAATCAGGATCAGTTCGTGACTTTCTCCACCGTCGTTCAGCACATCTACTACATCTTCTGAGATACCGGGTTACACTAGTGTGCCAGGGTTGGGGTCTAGTTGGTCGGCTGTGACGGGTGGTAGAAGGAGCAAGGGAGTCAAGAGCTGTTGAAAGGGCATTGTTGTAGAGAGAAAGTGCCTCATTTGGACAGGAAAAATTGTTGATATGAGAGATAGATTGTGCTGTTGATGTTGATAATTGTTGTGGATCAATTGCATTAAGGTTTCTGTATGTGTGGGTGGAGAGAGATGGTTGTGATAGTGCAGGTGAAAGTGTTATGTGAAAGGACAGTAGGTGATGGTCAGATAGGGGGAAGGGAGAATTAATAAGGTTGGATGGGTGGCACGAGTGGCAGAATATAAGATCAAGAGCATGACCCTCGATGTGAGTAGGTGAGTCGGTCCACTGAGAGAGACCAAATGAAGTTGTTAGAGAGAGGAGTTTAGAGGTGGCAGGAGAAGCAGAGTTGTCAATAGGAATGTTGAAGTCACCTAAAATGAGAGCAGGTGTCTCACTGGAGAGAAAGTATGGAAGCCAAGCAGCAAAGTGATCTAAAAAGGTAGAATAGGGGCCAGGGGGGCGATATATGACAGCAACACGCAAAGAAATTGGAGAAAATAAGCGTAAGCTGTGGACTTCCATATAATTTGTTCTCCACAATCCCGTAAGACCACAGTGATCTCAGTAATGACAAACTACTTGGCCCTTGCCCCAAACTAACTAGAAGGAATATAAATTCTTCTCATTCATATGGTGTTCATTGAGCTGTTTTCAATAAAACTGCAAGAATGATTTAGTTCAAGAAAGCTGCAAATTCTTTCACTAAAGAGCATGCATAAGTAGATGTGACTTACATTCTGTACATCGGCGGAAACTAAGATTAATCAGAAATTCTGTTAAAAACCATAAATCTAAAGTTACCACAAAACTAGCGAATAATGTGAGAAAATACATTTATTTCATAGAATGGAAGAAGAAATAATTCAGTGATTATTATATCCATTTAATCCTGCTTTTAAATCTGTGTCAAATAATGGGTAGACTTCATGGAAAATAATAAGGTTAGTCTTTTTTTTCCTTCAAAGTTTTAATAAAGTCAGGTGTTGTTTGTTCTGAAGTATTTTTATGTTGTAGATATATAGATATATTTCAGATATTTTTTAGATAAAAATATATCCTTTTGTGTACATGTGTTATATATTATCAATGTGCCATTTTGACCATACAATGGGCCAAATTCAATTCAGTGACAAAAAGTTTTATCCAGGCTTTCTGGACTATGGATCTTTCTTTAATTTGGAACTTTACTAGAAAATCATATCAACATTAAAATAAAACCAAAAAGGCTGCTTTTGCTTCCAATAAGGATTAATTATATCTTAATTTTATTTTAGTTTGAATTAGTAAGTACAAGGCATTGTTTTATTATTACAGAGAAAAAGGAAATTATTTTAAAAAAATCCAGATTATTTGGATAAAATGGAGTCTATTTCCATAATTCAGAGCTTTCTGGATAATGGGTTTCTGGTATGGATCCTATACCTGTACTGTCCTTACACCACACTACTCATATAAAGGGTTATAAATAGTTACACAAACCTTTTTTTCTGCTACTTCATAATATCCCATGCTATCTAGCTCTTTTTACAAGTCAAAAAGGTACAAAAGGTCATTGTGAGAGATGTGGAAGTTCACAAATGTGTGTTGTAGCTATTTTTCTTCATGAACTATTTAACACTGTTGTTGCATTGTGATAAAATCTAGTTCTGGTGAGGTAAGGAGTCATTCTAATTATCAGTAAAAAAAATAACCTCAAAGGCATTTCTCATAAATCTGATAAATGACAGCCCAGGTGCGGTAACAATTTGTCAAGACTGTGAATACAAATATTTTAACCAACCTGTCACAAAGAAGAAAGTAAGAACCTATGTGTTTTAACTGCAAATCACACCTGGGCTGTATTTCAATATATCCAAACTCTGGGACTGTATTGCCTTTTGCAAGCATGAGCTGGATTTACAATTCTTTAAAAGAAGTTACAAGTGATTATGATTGTATAACTATTCTGGTTATTAGCAAGTCTACACAAGTAATCTCCTTCCTAGCAACATAATTTTTTATTTTAAAATTCATTATTTGGAATGTCACATCTAAAGCAACATAAATTATCTGTAAGAGTTTTGTGCAGTCGAGAAAAATGACTTTGATATTCTGAACTGGAGCAGAACAGTTAATTCAAAGCAATAACACCAAAAGTCAACAATTTTTATAACCTGTACAATAATCTATAAAAAGCTTCACAAGTTGTATAAAATTAGATGGTATGCATTTGCAAGTAGCTTATCCTAAGAGGAAACAGTGAGCTAAATTGACAGATGTGACCATCTCTGTTGCCTATTCCACTGGTAGTAGCTAGTCCATTTCCACAACATTCTAAAGTAAAGCGTATGCAAGGGTTGGTCATAAGGCTATCTATGGTGAAACTAATCATGAATGAATATATGTGTGTTGTCATCATTCATCTAGTCAGTCTTCACTGCTGAACTACAGGTATTATTGCAGATAGGGAAGTGATATGTTTCAGCATAAAAAGATGTTTGTTTTACTTCTTAATCCCAAAAAGTGTTAAAAGTGATATAACTGAACAAGCATATCTATTTTTATTCAACCCTTTATTTGAAACAGCTACATACATTCCACTATTAAAGCATCACTAAATAATAAGTGTACAATATGTAAAAATAGACTACAGATATGGCAGAACACACTTCACTTTAAAATCCATATACAGGTATGGGATCTGTTATCCAGAATGCTCGGGCCTGGGGTTTTCCGGATAATGGATGTTTCTGTAATTTGGATCTTCATACCTTAAGTCTACTAGAAAATCATATAAACATTAAATAAACCCAATTGGTTTTGCTTCCAATATAGTTTGGATCAAGTACAAGGTACTGTTTAATTATTACAGAGAAAAAGGTAATCATTTTTAAAAATGTGGATTATTTGGATAAAATGGAGTCTATGGGAGACTGCCTTTCCATAATTCGGAGCTTTTGGGATCATGGGTTTCCGGATATGGATCCCATATCTGTACAGTACAGAGAGGTAGCCTAAGTTGCACATTTTATTCACTGGGTATATGTGTATGTGTCGGTGTAGAGCAGTGCAGGGGTTTGCAAGTCAGGGCTTCCATATTTTATTATATTTATCAAGGCAGCCTCCATTATAGGTAAGTACTCACTAGGAGCACATGGTTTACAGGAGCCATTCAACCAGCTACTGTCAGGGCCTGTGTAGAAAGCCATTTACAAGTTATGTTCCTTTGAGCCAATAAAGCAGTGCTGCCATGGCAGTTCACACATGCTTTACATACTCAGTCCTATATAATAGCCTATAGGCAGAATTGTGGGTCCAGTGGGACTTGGGCCTGTTTCCAAAAGTTAAGGATAGGTCCAGAATAAGTAATAGAAGTGTGGGTGATAAGAGTTGCACCTGAGACAGCTGGCTAAAGAGCCTCCTCCCAGTCCTGGTCAATCTGACCAATGTTCTTCCAAGCTGCTCTAGAATATTTGGTGTACTGTATGTGATGGAGCTGAGTCATAAGATAATGCTATAGAGTCTGGATATCAGACCATTGATGTATCCAGTTAGAATTCTAGTGACACAGGTGTTAGTATTAAGAGTAGGGCAACAATTGGGGTACTGTGATGACATAGCACATCATAATTGTAAATAGAAAAAAAGTGATAGGGAGGTTATATTACTATTGTAATTGCTCAAAAGACATAATGTTGTGATTCTTGAATACTTGACTCAAGCACCAGATACTTTTCTCATTTCAGACTGACTGTGGTGTCCTGCATTGTACAACATTCAGGTAAGGAGTAATTCTCCCACAGTGGCCTATAATGTTTGATGACCCCTTCTAGGTGTGGCACAAAGGCCCGAGATCTGGAGTTCCTGAATTATGAGTGTATTAGCTGGTTTAAGAATGGGATAGTTTCCTACCCCCTGACGTGCATGCACGTGGTCTATCACAACAGAATCAACAGCAACAGTAAGGAGAATGGAGACAGGGGACTGGACTAGGGGTAGGAGGCAGAGAAGCTATGTGCCTGGTGTCCCCCCCAGCCTTGCACCCTAGGCACTTATGCCTACCCCTAGTTCTGGTCCTGGGCTTTAAGTAGGTGGTAAACTATATCTCTAGTGGGTTTTTGCCCTCTGAACTCTACTTTTTCTGCACTAGTTTTGACTCTGAGGAGGCATAATAATGGATGAAGTAAGGAAGGGTCAAAATCCCCAGTTTTTAAAAACTACCATAAATTTGAAAATTTGATGTCAGGAAGGGTGCAAACAACTACAAAATGGTCCATGTACCTCCCTATTGACTTAAACAGCAGGTTTTATGTGACCAATAGTTGAATTTGAGTTCTTAAAGGGCCAAAATATAAGATTTTTTAATCCTCGAATTCGACCCTTCATAAATCTGTCCCTTAATGTACAATTATATGTTAAAATTATTTTTTTAGTGTCAGTATCACTTTACCTTCTTGCACCTGCTGTTGTTCCCTAAACAGCATGTATCATTGGAAAGCAAGCTAAGGGGCTACAAAGAGCTCCTCATGAATATAATGTTGCTAAATGTATGTTTGAAGACCGGAAGGCATGGAGAAAAGTGCTAAAAATATGATAATTGGGAGCCATTATTCAAGCTTTGCATCCAGTACTTCTACTTGTAAATGAGACCTTATGAGAAGTTGGTACATCGTTACCTGTTAAATTCTGAATGAATAGTACTTTGCAAAACAAAATGTTTTACATTTTAAATATTTGAAACATTTCACTGTATAGGAATTTTATTCAAGGGCCAATTAGTTAAAGCTTCAGAACTGACATAATAACAGGGTACAGACACAAGCATCTTAAGTTATTAGTGGGGTGGAGTGAACCTTGACAAGCTATAAATTACTGCTGAGAAAAAGGAAATACTGTAAGTACATGCCGAAGTCTGCAAGTGGATGGAATAAAATGGAAAGTCTACAGGTATAAGCTGATGTTTTTCTTTTCAATTTTTTTTCAGTTGCCATACTAGACATAACCAATCCACTGTGGTACATAAGATTTTTAGTACAATCACAATGTAGATCAATTAATAAATGTAGTGTCCCTTTTAGCACTTTGCAAAAGTCTGCTCTGTAAATTACCTTTACAAACTTATAAAGCTAATAAGACTTTTTTTTCAAAATCATGGAATGAAGAGGCTAAAGAGTAATCTCTTTATAGAGCTGCAAAATGTCCTCCATGCATACCATAATAAGATGTTGCCACAAAATAAGGTAAATGCTGGTAATGCTTGTGAATAAATTTGTCTTAGATTGATATATGTGTTTTCATAACCTCTTCTATAATGCCCCAGGTGAGGAAGACAACTTTTTTACATTTGACATCCCATACATACAAATGTATTTACAATACGTGACTTAAATAGTCCAGTTTCTTCACATATTTTACACTTCAAATAACACCTAGGTAATTTTTATAGAGTAGCAACTATAAATCTGACGTCTCAATACAGTTTGTCCAGTATGGTAATTTGTCCTGCAATAAATCACTGACTGGGGTAAAAGTTTTCAAGCTGAAAAGGAAGAATGGTAAAGATAACATCTTTTTTCTTCCTTAAATACACCCACAATAAAAATCTTTAATCTCTTCAACTAGTGAGCATGTTTTTATCATGGACGTTCACTGTGCTGACAATAAAACAGAGCCTTTTCTAAAATGTATCTCGCAAAAAAAAGTACAGCTTTGAGGGAACATTGTCAATGTCCAAAGTACATCTTGTAGGAAACATTTATGATTCACAATTTTTAAAAATTATTTAGATAAATTTTCCCTTATCAAATTAAGTTTTATTGTCGTACTAAAAATACACAAATTCTTCTCTGATCTTTGCGTTTACAGCCAACCCTCTTCTCTTGGTTAGGAAGACAAATGAAACAGAGCAAATATGGCTCCACAAGCAATTTATTTTAACAAAGCTCTGCAAAATCTTTTTTCATAACTATCTTTTATTTCTTTTTCAGTTCAGCAAAATATGCATTACATGCTGTGTCGGTCTAACATTTATTTATTTTTTTTGGTAACATTTTTTATTTGTTTTACATGAGTCAAAAACAGATGCAACAGTTTTATCCATTTCTGTTTGCTTCGTACAAACAATATAAGTATTTAGAATCACATAGTAATAGAAATACACTAACAAGAGTTAAACCGATTGTCCATTTAAGAACCGTGGAGTATCCATGTACTCAGTTATCAGCTGTAAAGGTTGGTCATTTAATTATGGTATTAACCTGCACGCAACTATTCGTTAAAAGTGGAGGGTGGGAGCCCCGTGGTGTATTAGTAGCTAAACCTCTCAATATCCATATGTCCCAAAATGTTTATGTACTGGTCCATTTTATTGGTTATTTGTGCTATTCCTGCTTCAAAAATCCTGTTGGAATTTATCCTATTGAGTATTTAGGCCAAGGTTGGTGGTGTTATGTTCTTTCTTCCATCTAGACAAAATTTGTCAGTGTAACATATCTGTTACACTGACACTGATCTAGTTATTGTGTATGCACCCCCAGGATTGATTGGCCAATTGTTGCGTCAGTCATAGGGAATCCTGCCTGGTTTTGCTAATTTGGAAAACTGGGCAGACCCTTTTGACGCGGGTAGCTCTTCAAAAAAACCGGGGCTGTCCAGGTCTAAACCAGAGAGGTAGCAATCCTAGAAACACCCTTTTAATAAACAAGGGGCCAAATTCAACTCAGTCAGAAAAAGGTATATCACATGAAAACTCATAGATGAGATTTAATTCAAGAAGAATTATCTAATGGTGTATCACGTGAAAAACTCTATTGAAGTCTGTGGGGTAAAACTGGAACTTAATTAAGAGAAATGTTTTTTCTCCTAGAATTTAATTTTGCTCATGAGTTTTCAAGTGTTAAACTGTATATACACAATAATTAATTGTATTCTGTAGAGGCTCACAAACCAAGCAACTATTTAAAAATTAAGTACTTTAACAGTACATTATAATGTTAGGGTCAATAGGCAGGGCCGGCTTTACATAGTAACACCCATTGCCATTCGTCAACCCCATCCACTCCCCTTTATTCCGGAACATTTACGTCCACCGGAGCAATGGAGTTTGGTGTATGGGAAATTTTAAAAACTATCATATCTCCAGTGTTTCTGAACCAATGTGGGTGTGGTTGGACAGCATGTTAATCCCTAAAATCCTATGCTCTAGACCGGGCCTTGTTGGCCTTTCCACAAATTTGGGTCTGGTGTTATTTATTACATGGAGCTACAAATTATCCATATTGCAAATTAGTCAATTGCATTATATTGCCATTTTGTGTATTTTGCTTTGAAACAATAGTACCCAACTCTGTTACTGGCCCCTTTAAGGTGGCTTTGGGCAGTGGCTGGGTGTGAGGGCAACCTGAAGGCCAGTTAGGGTTAGATATACCTCACCTATTAAAGAAGATATATGTGAAATGTATGGGTATTACCAGGAGCAGCCATTTCTGGTTGTATAGTTTTATATGGTTCTTATTGTTTTCTTCAGAACTGTCATTTAATTCACCATTTCAGTTGCTCAAAGTATACTCAACAGAGCAGCTTAAAAGGAAACAAGTAAATGAGGGATTGCTTTGCAAAAATCAAATGGCTAAATTTTAAAAATAAGATGTTATAAGTAACTAATTTTACCACAAATTTTGTACAATTATGCCAAACAAAAAGATCAGCATCTGTAGTACAACTCTAAATTTTCTCTGGCCCTTGTGGAGAGTAAGAAAAGAGAACAAATTCCCTCCTTTGTCCCTTTAGTCAGCTTACTTTCCACAGGGACCATTGTTAAAGTCAGTAATCTGGACAGTCAGAAATGGAACTTATCAGTGTGCAAGAATGGTATAATCACTGTAATGACATTATCCCCAAATGCTATAAGCCCCAATTCAGATACCATTGACTCTAATTTAACATCTGTACCTTCTTTTATTCTCATGACCCTTTAGCCTTGATGTAACATGGAATTTTGCATTGGTAATCCTACCAGATACTCAAATGGCTGAGGACCAATCAATATAAACATGAAATAAAATGCTTATGTAAATTAAATCATATACTAAATCTATCTCTTACAGATTATGGGGCAAATTCACTAAAGCGCGAAGAGTCTAACCCTAGCACTAATTCGCTAATTCGAATTTTCGCTACCGAAGTAGATAGACTAGCGCAACTTTGCACCCTTACGCCAGGCGAAGTTGCGCACTGACGAAGGATCATAATTACACATATTCACTAAGATCAACATTTTCCTGAACGTTACCACTTACGCTAGACTTTACTTCACCAGGTCAGTTCAATACAATAGATAGGAGTTTGAAAAAAATATTTGGAAAATTTTTCCCAAAAAACGCTGGCGTCTTTTACCTACAATGGCTGATAGTCTGAAAAAGATTGATTTTCTTTTGGTGGGGTTACCCTCCTTCCCCCCAACATATGGCAACTCAACCCATACAGGGGGCACATGTAGTGCAATAGGACAACTTTATTTTATTTATTAAAGGTTTCCTGGGCTTGTGTAGTGTAATGTAGTGGCTGTAATATATACTTCTATTATACGCTTAAATTCGCGCCGTATGAAAATTAGGTATCGCTGGCGAAAATACGATTTGCCTGGCGAACGGTAGCGCAACTTTGCTTACGTTTGCCGACCTTAGCGTAACTTCGCACTTTAGTGAATTTGCATAGTGCTGGTGAAAAAACCGCCTGGCGAAGTGCGGCGAACGTTAGCGAAGGGAACGAATAGGAGCGAATTTTCGCCGCTTAATTAATTTCCCCCTATGTATTTTTGTATTCTCTCTCTACATTATATTAATACTTATACTATAGTATGTGTGAATAGTATGTGTGACTTTAGCTAGTGCTCTAATCCCTTTCACTTTTTTTTCTAAGATTAGTGTTAAGTGATTAATATCACCCTTATACTTAACCTGTTTTCAAAGGCATATTACAGTGTAAACACAGAACTACTTTTATCTTCATAAAAGGATTATGTTTAAAGTCCCGAGAGTAAAGGTTATTTAAATAGTTCAGACAGGTATGTCCTCAACTAAATGGGAATTATACAAGGAAAAAACACTGCTTATTCTGATTAGTTGTTTTCATTACCAACACAGAGTCTTATTAAAAGAAGGATTTGATAAACATCTGTCTATTGATTGCAATCATCTTTGCAATAGTCTGTTTTCATCTCAGGCATTAGGGATGGCGCGAACTGTTCGCCGGCGAACTTGTTCGCGCGAACATCCGCTGTTCGCGCTCGCCAAAAGTTCGCGAACGTCGCGCGACGTTCGCCATTATGGGTTCGCCTTATTTGCCGCATTTTTTTTGCCCTCTCACCCCAGACCAGCAGATACATGGCAGCCAATCAGGAAGATCTCCCTCCTGGACCACCCCCACACCCCCTGGACCAAAAAAAAAAAAATGTGCATACCTCCCAACTGTCCCTTTTTTGGAGGGACAGTCCCTCTTTTGAGAGCTCAACCCTCTGTCCCCTCATTTGTACTGGAAAGTCCCTCTTTTCTCTGCACTGAACAGCCAGAAAAAGAAGCAAAGATTTGAACTTAATTGGCTTTTGGCAGAGAGTCCAGAACAGCTAACAGGTGCATCCAGAACAGCTAACAGGTGCAGGTAAGATACTTTGTAACACTTTTGAGATAAGAAAATAATGGATTTTTCTTTTCCCTTGATCCCCCTCTGGCATGCCACTGTCCAGGTCGTTGCACCCTTTAAACAACTTTAAAATCATTTTTCTGGCCAGAAATGTCTTTTTTTTGCTTTAAAAGTTCGCCTTCCCATTGAAGTCTATGGGGTTCGCGAACGGTTCGCGAACGGTTCGCGTTTTTGCGCAAGTTCGCGAACATGTTCGCAAACTTTTTTTCCGCGGTTCGCGCCATCACTATCAGGCATTACAGAATAAAAAAACAAAGTGAATTGTATTAACTATGGGCCAAAGTCATGCTCTCTTGTACCAGCTCTTTATCCATCTCAGTTTATCTCACATTAAGAAGTATTACTGAAAAGTGATGATTGAGTGAATAATCTGCAGGGACAGAAAATCTGAACACTTTAGTGCTGGGGACTTTAGTGCTGCCTCTAATGTGGTACAATTAATTTTTATGTTCTTCTGCAGAAGGTTTTTTTTTAAAGTTCTTGGAATATTATGATGACACAAGGGGCAGATTTATCAATGGTCGATTTTGAATTGAAAAAAATTCGACCATGTTAATAGGATGTGAAGTAAAATCAGTTGAATATCGAATTCGAAGGATTTTACCGCAATTCGATTGGTCGACCGATCAAATAGGAAAAATTCGATCGATCGATTAATCGTTCGAATCGATCGATTTTTTGATCGAATTTTTTTTATTCGATTAAAAATAACAAAACCCAATTCGGTGTCTTGGAATATTATGATGACACAAGGGGCAGATTTATCAATGGTCGAATTTCGAATTGAAAAAAATTCGACCATGTTAATAGGATGTGAAGTAAAATCATTTGAATATTGAATTCGAAGGATTTTACCGCAATTCGATTGGTCGACCGATCGAATAGGAAAAATTCGATCGATCGATTTTTTTGATTGAATTTTTTTTATTCGATTAAAAATAACAAAACCCAATTCGGTATCTTGGATCTGGCGAACTAGGTGGTCAAATAAAATTTTAAAGGGGAAGTACTTCGACAGTCTAATGATCGAATATTCAAATTAAATTATATTCGAATCATTTGATTCGATCGAATTTACAAAATTCACTGGTCGATTTGGTCTTCAAAAACATTTGAAAATTTGAATTAGAATGTTTTTGAAAATTCGATCGAACTTAAATCCTTCATGTGAATTTTGTAAAGCTTAATCATAAATTATTTCTTATATACTGTACAGATTTTTTTTCCTTGCCATAGCAGTCTTTGGGTTAACGTAGTTTGCTGTAAAAGAAGGAAGAAAAATGTAAAGTGAATTCTTGGAAATTACAGTTTAGATAAAAATTTCAAAATTGTTTAGCACTTTGTATTTATGTTCATCAGTATTATGTTGAGGCAATGAGCAGAACAAAATTTATCACATGTGGGCCATTACACCCACAGACTTACCACTAGCACCTTTTATCTTAGTGCTGCTAGGTAAAAAACAGACTACAAGTATGGGACTTGCTATCAAGAATGCTCAGGACCTGGGGTTTTCCAGAAAATGGATCTTTCCATAATTTTAATCTTCTTACCTTAAGTTTGCTAGAAAATTATGTAAACGTCAAATAAACCCAATAGACTGGTTTACCTTCAACAAGGATTAATTATATCTTGACTTGGACCAAATACAAGGTTGCATTGTTACTTGTATGCAAATAAATACTGCAACATATTTATACATACTGTGATCGGGTACTAGGATCAGTATAATTATTATATGTGCATGCTACCCTATACAATAAATGACAATTATTGTATAGATTTGATACAAGACTATCCAGGTACTGTAGATTAACCCTGCCAAAACTTACCACATATCTTTGTCAGTTATACTTATATATATACTAATTTGCATGCAATATATCCTGTTTCACTGTTTAATGAATAAGGAGAAATAGTGGTCAGATGAAGAAATGGATTTTGTTCTGAGCCGATATGATCTATATGATTATATTCTTTTCAAAACCTTTTTGTAAACTTATTTTTTCCCTTTAAATTTTTGCTTTACAATATTTTTTTTTATTTGATTACCAAATTGTTTTGCTCAACTCACTACAATTACTCTCAAAAACAAGGTTTTCATTTTCTCTTGTAAAAATTTCTATTTGTTCTTTTGTGATTGACAAGATGTTTTAACTCCTACAAAAGAAAGACACTGGTTATTACTACCTGAATATCTACCTACATTTACCCATCCCATAAATGGCCTTCAAAGAATGTATAATGTATAATTAATACAACATCAAAAAGACATGAAATGTGAAGTTCAGACATCTTAAATGCATAAAATGCAGTTATTCCAAAATCTCCAGCAATGAGGTAAACGAAGAGACAAATTGGAACATGATATTTCAACAAACCACCACAACAAAGAGGGGCACATTTACTGAGGGTCGATGTGATTTTTTTAATAAAATTCAAATTTTTAAATTCGAATTTCAAAATAATTTTGGGCTACTTCGACTAGCCCAAAATTCTATTTGAAAACAATTGAAAGTACTGTCCCTTTAAAATAATTCTAATTCGATCATTCGCCAACTTAAACCTGCCGTTTTGCCATTATAGTCTATGGGGGACCTCCCATAGCCTTTACAATCATTTTGGCAAAGTTTTTACAAACTGGAATTTTTAAAGAAATATTGTTCGAATCGTTAGAATTGAACGATGCGATCTTTCAATTCGAATTTGATCAAATTTTGATTGAAGTTTTTTCACTTTAAAATTCAACCGTTAGTAAATGTGCCCCAGAGTGTTTTTTAGGAAAGTAATGAATAATGTGCGGGTACAGGTACTAAGTGCATTTCCATGTACATTGTTCCCCCTTAAAGATGGATGAGTGTAGATTCTAGTACCAGGATGTGGTGTTTTCATGTGGTAGGAAAAATATATGTTTCGTATGGCGTGCTCAGGGAAGTTTTAGGATGAGTATTGTAGAAGGATAGCAAATTTGAGGGTAACCTTTATGTAGTGTAGATCATAAGCAATTTTGTCTCTACCAGTGAATTGTAGTAGGGTCTAAATTACAAGTAAATGTGACTACTAGTGATGGGCGAATAAATTCGTGAATCGCCAGTGAAATTTCGCTTTGCGAAGCGAATCTCGGGAGATTCGCCCATCACTAGTGAGTACCACTGGATTGGACTGTCCCCTGAGTCAGAACATGACCTCGTTGGAAAAAAGCATGTGGCAGTATGAAATTACCCAACACGAACTGGTAATGAATTACTGATTGCTAAGAAAAGCTTCATACATTTATGAGAAAATAACGTAACTTTTCAGTTTCTGTGAAACTGTAACATTGGTCATTTGTCAACAGGTTGCAAATTAATACAAATTTGCACATTTATGGAGTAGTAAACTTCCTGTGTCTAGTATAGCCATAAAGCTATTCGAGCACAGGATACACAGTAGATAACAGATATCTGTATTCTGTGTCTATTCTAATTTTTTCAGCTGTGAATGGCTGCACAGCATCTTATTTATATAAACTATAGTAGAGTTTCTGAAACACACCAGCTGTTACAGAGCAAAGTAACAGTACAAATCTTTGCGGGTTATTTAGTCTTATTTATTATAACATTTTCCAGAAAACTTTCTTTGTGGGAAAAACTCCCGTTTCCACTTTTTTTTGCATTTATTTTCCAAAAACCACATAAGTTTCAGATTTTTTGACAACTCTATGGAGTCCTTTACTGTACCTGAATTTTAAGAGTAGATTTATTGAAAATACAATAAAGATGTGTACAGGAAATTGGTCAGTGTGGTTTTAAAGGAATTATTCAGTATAAAAGTAAAAACTGGGAAAATAGATAGGCTGTGCAAAATAAAAAATGTTTTCAATATAGTTAGGCAAAAATGTAATGTATAAAGGCTGGCGTGATTGTACTGTAAGTCTAACCTAAAAGAACTGAACACTACTTCTTGCTTTTCAGCTCTCTTGGTTTACACTGACTGGTTACCCTGCTTACCAGGCAGTAACCAATCAGCGAATTGAGGGAGGGCCACATTGGTCATAACTGTTGCTTTTGAATCTGAGCTGAATGCTGAGGATCAATTGCAAACTCACATGTCCCATGTGCTCCCCCGCCCCCCCCCCCCTTCAAGAGTTAGAGAGCTGAAAAGCAGGAAGTTGTATTCTGGCTATTATATTAGACATCCAGTCACTCCAACTTTTATAAGCATTTTTCCGTGACTAACTATATTAGAAACATTTTTTAATTTGCACAGCCTATCTATTTACCCAGTTTTTAATTTTACCCTGAACTGTTCCTTTAAGAAAATAGTGAGACATTTTTGGATTTTAGTAAATAACCCCAACAATGTTTGCAATTGTAATTTTTTTATTTATTGCAATGTTCCTCCTGTACAAACAAAGGGGGGTTGTGTATCAAAGGCTAAATCAAAATATATTTAAATATAATGGGTGTGCTTGATGCACATTCCCTGGGCCCCTGTCTCCTAAATAATTCAATATAATCGTTAATGCAGTTACAAAGTTATGATCATTAAGTTTATAAGCTGGTTTGGGAATGTCTCTCTGTTAAAAGCCGCACACTGGCGGGGGAGGATATAGCCCTTATACTGAAACCAAGGTTCATTAGACACTGACTACAGGCAATGCTATTATACCGTTAGGGGCAAATTTACTTTTATTCCCCAAAATAAATTTGACCAAATTCGCAATTCGATAAGTATTCAACTATCGAATGCTTATCGAATTGTTTTAGTCTATCATGTTGCTCGATATCCGATTTCCCAATGAATTCGTAAGATCGGATACCGATTGTTTGCTTTCACGAAAAAATTTTGAAATTTCATTCGAGCGTCCGAAAAATTTGTACGATTCGAACGATCGTATGAATGGTATTCGGGCAGGACTTAGTCTATGAAGCCTAGGGGGAGCTTCCCATAGGCTTCTATTGCAATTCGGTAGGTTCAATCTGGTGAAGTAGGCAGTCGAATAACTATAAAATTTGAAATCCTTCGATCATCGAATGATCGAATTATCGAATATCCGATCCGATGTGGTATGGTGGCTTATCAACTTTATGATCATAACTTTGTAGCTAAAAATCCCCTGTTTCTGTAAACATGCATTAGAGCTTATATTAAATTATTTAGGATACAGGGACCCAGGGAATGTGCATTGAGCACACCTATTATATTTAAATTTATTTTGACTTAGCCTTTGAGTGCTCCCACAACCCCCCCTTTGTTTGTACATTGTACTTTAGCCGGAAGCTGTGGCTGAGCTTCAGTGGTTGTAGCACCCCATGCCCTCACTGGTGGCCCTATATTTTTATAAATGGGTGTTGGTTTTGGAATCTCTCTCTCTTAAAAGCTGCACACTGGCGGGGTAGGATATAGCCCTTATACTGAAACCAAGGTTCATTAGACACTGACTACAGGCAATGCTATTATACATTAAGTATTAGATTTTTTCAATTTATTTTGACTTAGCCTTTGAGTGCTCCCACAACCCCCCTTTGAATGATCCTCCTGTACCATTAATGTTTTGTATAAAATGAACAGCCCTGCCCATTCAAGTTGAGCACTCCCCCTTTACAGTGTAATGAAAATCAAGCAGAGTGCATTTTAAGTTTCAGTCTATATTTGGGGGACATTGTAAAGGGTAAGTGCAGGGTTTCGGTGTTTTATGAAGATAATGTAGGGTATGGTTTCAGTTTAAAAAATACAACCTTTGCCTTAAAGTACCCACCTTCATACAATATTATAGAGCAGCCAGAATAACACAATCAGCTCTATGGCAAGCACCACCAAATACAGTAACCTGGGTTGACTTTGAAAACTCTACTATTGCACTGAATACATCAGCCTTACTGTGGCTCACTATTCAGGATTTGAGATCATACCATGTGGAAAATCCAATTTTAAGACTACATCTCAAGATAAGGAAAACAGTGAAAGATGAATCACATAGTAATTTACAGCCATTAATAGGCAATCCTGACTTTCCACCTGGACTGAACCCACAATCTTTCATATGGTGGACAGACAATAAATTTTTCAGAATCAAAGACTTACTTAAACCTTGAGGATTTATCTCCACAGGAATCTTATCACATACCAAACACAGAGCTGTATCGTTATAACCAGTTATTGCATTTTTACAACCAACAAGCCTCCTCCAGACCAACATTAAAGAGTTCGGTATATGAATCCCGATGCCAACACCCTGAATGCACAGCTCACGGAATCTCCCAGATTTATGCTTAGCTAAATGAAACAACCCCTGAAAATATACCGGACTATATACGGTTATGGGGAAAAAGATCTTGCCACCACCATATCACCTGAATAATAGAAAAGAGTTTGGAATTCAATTCAACACCTTTCCCCAAACATTAGTATCAAAGAAACAGCATATAAAGTACACAAAAATAAAAGTATCTATCAACCTTTCCGAGGAATTGGAAATCAGGAATTGAAAGATACATACTTTCACTCATGGTGGAAATGTCCTATTGTAGCAAAATTATGGACAGAAACATCTCTTATTGCATCGCAAATTTTCAACACACAGCTTTCTCCTAATCCAGAAAACGCTCTGCTTTACCTTCCCTCTAGAAAACTCACTAAGTTGCAAAACAAACTGCTATCACAAATATTAGCAACAACTAGGTGGACAATAGCACTAAATTGGCTATCCCCATCACTGGCTCTGTCACAAATGAAAACTAGAGTAGATTACATATACTCACTATCCTATCTTTCTGAATTAATATCAGATTCCCTTAGAAAATTTTTAACAAAGCCCATCAATCTTAACATTACAATTGTAAATTACAACTTTAAATTGGGGCACCTCACCCTGAGTTCAACCTTGAATTAAAGACCTTACAATATAGTGACACTCTGAGAGGTACCAATCTATTTTATTACATATTTACCTATATTTGCATGGCCTGGTAAAAACTGGTTTAGTTTATGACTAATGAGTTAACACTTGGAAAATGCAAGTTGAACATGGTTGAACCAATTTGGTTGTTATCCATGTTGTATAATTATGATTTTTTTTCCATTTTCTTTGATATTTGTTTTTTCTTTTTTTTCTCATATACACTGAAGTACATTACAGTGCACTATTGTTTACAACATAAAGACATAAACCAGTATAGTTATATTCTAAATGATTGATGATTAATAAATGATAATACAACCTTTGTCTTTTGATTTTACTTTTTAGATAAATAACCAAACACCATTTATTATGGCAAATAACATATAGGATATTATTTATTAAGCTCCAAATTTTTCAGGTGATATTTTTAAAGGGGGAAATACAATTTTTTCTAAGAAAAAAAACAGGAATTTTTCGGGATTTATTAAAGTCTGATGGTGTTAAAAGTCAGAATAAAAAAGTACTCCAACTCAGACTTGCTGAGTTAATTTTGAAGTCAGTGGCAAATGTCCCATTGATATTCTGATCTGTGCTGGGTTTAATTTAATAATCCAAACATTTTGTGGTTTTTGGAGCATTGAATCCGAAAAACTCACAGTTTTTAGTGAAAAAAAATGAAATTTTTTAAAAATTTTTTGATAAATAGGGGGGAAGTCCATGCGGATTGGGTCAGAGTAGTTAGAGTGAGAACTTTTTGGATTTTTATAAGTAACCCCCATAAAGTTATAATCCTTAGGCCAGAGTAACTTGCCTACAAAGCTTTCAGGAGCTTTAAAGGCATCAGTTAATAGTGCTGCTCCAGTGGACTTCTGCACTGAAATCCATTTCTCAAAAGAGCAAACAGATTTTTTTTTATTCAGTTTTGAAATCTGACATGGGGCTAGCCATTTTGTCAATTTCCCAGCTGCCCCGGTCATGTGACTTGTGCCAGCACTTTAGGAGGGAACTGCATTCTGGCAGGCTGTTGTTTTTCCTTCTCAATGTAACTGAATAGTACGCAGTGGGACATGGGTTTTTACTATTGAGTACTGTTCTTAGATCTACCAGGCAGCTGTTATCTTGTGTTAGGGAGCTGTTATCTGGTTACCTTCCCATTGTTCTTTTGTTAGGCTGCTGGGTGGGGGAAAAGGAGGGGGTGATATCACTCCAACTTGCAATACAGCAGTAAAGAGTGATTGTCACATGACTTGGGGCAGCTGGGACATTTACAAAATAGTTACATAATTAAATTGGGTTGAAAAAAGACAAGAGTCCATCAAGTTCAACCCCTCCAAATTAAAAACCCAGCATACATACACACACACACATCTCCACTCTTTCAAACACAAACCATATATGCCCATAGCTATACTAACTGTAGAGTTTAGTATCAAAATAGCCTTTGATATTATGTCTGTCCAAAAAATCACCCAAACCCCTCTTAAAAGCATCAACAGAATGAGCCATCACAACATCACCCAGCAGGGCATTCCACAACCTCACCATTCTGACTGTGAAGAACCACCTACGCTGCTTCAAATGAAAGTCCTTTTCTTCTAGTCTGAAGGGGTGGCCTCTGGTGCGGTGATCCTCTTTATGGGTAAAAAGGTCCCCTGATATTTGTCTATAATGTCCTTGAATATATTTGTAAATGTCTAGCCCCATGTCAGATTTCAAAATGAAGTATAAAAAAAATCTGTTGCTCTTTTGAGAAATGGATTTCAGTGCAGAATTCTTCTGGAACAGCACTATTAACTGATGCATTTTGAAAAAAAAAAATTATTTCCCATGACAGGATCCCTTTAACCATGCAAAGATTAACTACTCCATGAAAAATAGGCACCAGAAAAAGTGCCCCATATGGCATGTGAAAGGGTGAAAAAGGAAAAACAGAAGGTCAGATCAATTCTTTTACCAAAAAAATCATAGCTTCAGTTTTACCAAAGACCTTTTATAGCACTGACAAAAAAATATCTGATACAAATTTAATGGAGAATCATGCCAATTATGGTATTAAGCCATTTTGACTTTCTAGGTACAGATGCAGAAACTTGGATTTGTGAGTTAAATGCGTCATGACTCAGGGTTAATTGAAGAAACTGTGTTATCTAAAGTTATCTTAACTCATTTAATACATTTAACCTTTTCATTAGCATACCAAAGCACCATTATTTTCAATGGTGAACACTTTAATTGGATGGGATGCTGTGACACAATATTCTGTGCTAAGTGGGATAAATGTAATATATGAGTTAAGTTATTCTGTGTCAAATGCTCAATCCAAAGTGGCTTCATCTGTAATAAATTGTGCCAATATACCAGTTTGTTTCTTTTTCTTAAGAAGAGTTGGGGAGATCATGGTGGTTTAGAAATGTTTCCTGTGATCATTAAATTAACTTTTTAATACTCATGGCCAGTGTTAACAGGCAAAATTATTAACAGGCTGTCAGGGAATTATAAACACTCTAAACACCTACTCTACACTGCTAAAAAAATCTAAATAATTCATTATTCTTTGTTATCCAAAAGGGTTTATGCAAAATGACCAAAATGTATGCAGTTTCTCCAATTCCACTCCAGATAAGTATATCAAAATTTTAAAAGTAAAAAGATAAGTTAAAATATGACTAAATAAATGCAAGATGTCAAAGTATAAGTACAGAAAGCAGAATACACTCATAAATGTATTAAATTATGCGTTGAGTGAAGCTTCACAGATTAAAAGTAAATTAAAAGTAAGGCTAATTCCGCATGGGTAAACACAAGCCAAGAATCAGCCCCTACACTAGGATTATCCCTCTTATGTAGCTGCACCCAGATTAAGGGAGTTATTTATCAAAGTCTGATTTTTTCTGGTTGGACTTAAAGAAACTCAATTTTTTTGTTATTTGTAAAACCTACAATGGTGTTAAAAGTCCAAATAAAAAAGTACTCAAACTCTGATCTGCCAAGTCCATGTAGAAGTCAAAGGCAGATGTCCTGTTGATATCCTGAAATGCACTGAGTTTTGTTCAATAATTAAAATATTATTATTATATTAAGGTTTTGGGCATTAAATCTAATGAAGGCATGGCTCTTATTTTTTAACAGGGCAATTTTCTATTTAGAATTAGCCAATGTCACATACTACTAAAAAAGTACATTATTATGAGAATAGTTTATTAACATGAAGCAGGATTTTACATATGAGCTGTTTTATGCAATATATTTTTATAGATACCTACACTGTTTTTGGGTTATAGTTTTCCTTTAATTGTATCTTAGCTGAGTTCAGGTACAAGTTGTAATTAAAGAGGAAAAATTAAATGAGTTTTTAAATTTTGAATTACTTAATTAAAATCGAGTCTATGGGAGATGACCTTCCAGTAATTTGGCGCTTTCTCAATAACAGGTTTCCAGATACTGTACCATCATACCATCAAGAGGCTATTGCCATTATAGATTCAGTTGGGAGATTTGGAGTACTGGTAGTGTTAGATTCAGACAACATTGTGTGCTTTCAATTTTGGATAAAACAGTATTTCTTTATATATATATATATATATACCAGCTATATAAATACATGTTATTAATAATAGTAATGATAAAATATTTCCCATATTTTGTCTAGATCCCTTTGCTGCAGTCTGGGAATCATGATCTCACTTAAACAAACACTAAACATTAAGGGGCTGATTTAGTAAAGGTCGAATTTCGAAGTGGAAAATACTTCAATTAAAATACTTTGACTTCGAATATCATTCACCGAATTAAGTATTCCTGTGATCGCAGTAAAATCATTCGATCAAACGTTTTTACTTCGATAAAATAAAACTTAGGAAAATGGTCTAGAAGTAAAAAAATTTAAGTTTTTTTAAAGAGACATTACTTTTAATTTCCCTATTCGACCATTCGAATCGAGACCTACATTTTTGGGGGGTATAGTTTTCCTTGAACAACCATAATGCTTTGCTGTTGCAAAGTCTTGGAGCAAAAATGCCACAAAGTAGGGAGCTTTTCAAAATGTACACAACTCCCTTTGTGGTATACACTGCATGCCTGGATCTCTGCCTGATTTGATGCTTCTTCTGACTAAGATGTTCATGAGCAGAGTTTCTTAAGGTGTCTTATGGTTATGTATATAGCATAGCATCCCATTTTCACTAATGTAATTTGCCAACATAACCAACAGTGCTGTACAATAAGAGGGAATATGCATCAAAACACAGCTTGCATAAATTTAGAGGCAAATTTATCAAAATGAAAAAAACTCATGTGATCTAAAACCATGTCAATAAATTCATAAAAAGGAATAAAGATAAGATTATAAAAAAAACACAACTAAATATACACTGAACCATCTGAATAATAATTTGAAAACCTCCAAAGTTTCCTTGCCGAAAGCCACCAACAACGAATCCAGTAAAGATCTGTACAAGAGAAAAATTACAGCTCCCATTGACTTCTACATGACGTTGGCAGCTTTTAAATTGCATACTTTTTTATTCATATTTTAATGAATTTTACACACATATATTACAACCCCACAACATCAGCCCCATTAAAACTGACACAGGAGGTAAAAAGGGACATGTTCATTAGAGCTTACAGCTAGCTAAAATTTAAACATTAAAATTTGAATTCCCGAATTGGAATGAAAATTTGAATGTGAGATTTATTACAACTCAACAATGGACACCATTCTAATTCGAATACTCGCCACTTCAAACCTGTTGAGTTCATTTAGAAGTCAATTCCAGAGGTCTGTTGACCCAGTTGAAGGTGTTACTTGCCTTCCTAATATTCAAGTTTTTTTCAGAGGAAAAACTTGATTCAAATTCGATTCATTCAAATTTTCTCTGGCATCCCATTTGAGTTGTGAGTATATTCTAATTTATTAAAGTAATACAAAATTCACATAAATTTGAAATTCAACCTTTGATAAAGCTGTCCAATTGACTGGTCCACTTGTGACCTGATTTGTAAACCTGCTTCCTAAACAACAACTGCATGTGTTTAGGAGAAGAAGACACCCTGTTCAAACTGCTAATTTTAGTGCCAGGCCAATGAAGCAATAATTCACAAATTTGTATGAAAAAGACAAAATGAACATTTTGCTTTGAGCGCGACAAGCTCCCATTTAATTTATAGACAACTTATTTGGAATTATTACTGCCCACTTTAGTCTCCAATTCTACATTTGCTGGATGTAAATTTCTCTCCTGAACTAAAGGCAATCATTTGCAGTGGAATATAAAATATTCAGAGTATATTAAAAAAGCAAGACATTTAACTTATTTAATTATGCACAAAATAAGATCTTGTAACTATGATTAAAACCCTGGAGCTATGGCTGACTGTATAGATGGACGTCATTTATAACTTACAAATTATGTTGAGCAAAACAGCAGTTTGTGTTATTTATCAACTTAACAAGCAAAGTTTAAATTGACTATATTTTAATATGAACATATTAACACCTCTAATTGCATAACATTAATATTTTCGTCTCTTGTAAAAAAAAAAAACAAAAGAAGCATCAATTCTTTTAGTAGACATTATTATGACTAATAAAGACACAAACCACATGGTAGTTGTAGAAAGTTTAGTGTCAAAGAACGGAAACTGTATTAATAATATTTTATAGACATTTACATAAAGCTTTTTTTTAATAAAAAATTATACTAATCTAACAAAATTATTATTATTTTTATTTCTTTTAAAGTGTAGGTTATATGAGCAGGACCTAGCAAGGTCAGATAATTTGAGGGGAACAGAACAGCAGCAGGATGTTGAGGCAGCTAGCTGGGTGACAGAAAATCAAAGGTGGGCAAAAGGAAAATGGAGGCTGATCTGGGGTTTATACATTCCAACAGATTCACCAGATTGTGTGAAGATGATGGGAGTGTGAACTCTGGATTGGCAATTCTAGATGGGGCTGATCTCTGTAACAGCCAGGAAACCAGTTTCTCTAGTAGCTGTGGGGAGGAGAGCAGAGTCAGGTCTAAGCAGATTGTGGTTGTATAATTCAATTATTAGGAGAGTGGATAGGGTAATCTATCATCTGGATCGCTACAATCGAACAGTTTGCTGTCTTCCTGGTGCCAGGATTCGGCATGTGGGTGATCGGGTAGACAAATTATTGGGTGGGGCTGGTCATGATCCAACTGTCGTAGTACATATTGGTACTAAAGGCAAAATAAATGGTAAATGGAAGAGTGAGTTCAGGGATATAGGCTCTAAGATTAAGGGAAGATCTTCCAATGTAACTTTTTCTGAAATTTTGCCCGTGCCATGTGCAAGTTTAGGAAGACAGCAGGAGCTTAGCTAGCTAAATGCAGGGCTCAAGTCTTGGTGTAGGAAGGAAGGGTTTGGGTTCCTAGAACACTGGGCTGATTTTTCCTATACAATTGTGACAGATTGCACCTTAATGGAAGGGGGGTTCACTGTGCTAGGTGAAAGAATGGCTAAGAGATTGGAGGAGGAGGCGGGGGGCATACAGCTAGGAAAGGTCCCTCTGTTACAAGGAAACAGACTAATAATAACTAAACATAATTCTCCACTAAGTAATGCAAATTTCAAAAGTAAAAGTAGTAACCTCTGCTATAGTGATGTGCAGGTCGGATATTCCCGACCCACACCCTCCCACCACCATCACCCACCCAAACCTGACTTCTGAGTTCCATTTATGGACCACGATTTTAAGTGAACGCGGAAGATGGAAGCCGGCAGTTCTAAGGAGAGCAGTCAGAAGAGTTCAACCCGCACCCACCCGGAAGATGGGGTGCAAAGTTGACCCAAACCTGGGTATCGGGTCAGCCCACACATTACTACTCCACTGCGTGCTGGCAAATGCACAGAGTTTGTCATGTAAAATGGGAAACCTAGAGTTAATTGCACGCTCTAAAAACTATGATATAACTGGTATCACTGAGACCAGGTTGGATGAAACACGTGGCTGGACTGTGAATTTAAATTCATTTAAATGGTTACACCCCTTTTAGGAGGGACAGAGGGATTAAAAAAGATGGAGGAGTATGTTTGCAATGAAAGCCTGAATTAAAGCCATGAACTAAAAAAAATGGCGAGGGTGTGGAATCCCTCTGGGTTGAGATTTTGACTGGGCAAAAGGTTACAAAGTAAATTATCATCGGCGTATGCTATAAACCACCTTGTATAAGTGACAAATATGAAACCTAGCTACAAATAGAAGTGGTTTCACAACTGGGTCAAGTTATTACTATGGGTTCACAAAAAGTCCAAGTATGGATCAGCGCCTAAGGCAACGAGGAGATTCAGGAAAAGAAAGGGAAAAATAGGGGGGGGGGGAGGAAAAAAAAAACTCTTTCCCTTATTCCTCCCCCCCCCTATTTTTCCCTTTCTTTTCCTGAATCTCCTCGTTGCCTTAGGCGCTGATCCATACTTGGACTTTTTGTGAATTTTCGTGCACAGCAGGGAGACTGTGAAGGGATCGGCAGGAGGAGACCAGACCAAAGGACATTCTAACTTTTCTTTATTCATTTATACAGAATACTTTTGTATTTTTGTATTTTTTGTGTGTTGAATTTATTACTATGGGTTACTTCAGTTATCCAGACATTGAATGGGGTACTGGGGTTGCCAAGACAGAAAAAGCTAGTAGGTTTGTAAATATGCTGAATGACAACTTTTTACTGCATTTAGAAAATAGTGATCATAACATGGTCTCATTTGAGATTCTGTTGCAGAGGCTATTCTATAAGGGAGTAACTAAAACTAGATTTCAGACATTCAAACTTTGACAGTATAAGGGCATCGATGCAACATATTAAGTGGGAAATGCTTTTCACAGGGTTAAACACAGAACATAAATGGGAAGTCTTCAAAATGCTGCTTAATAAATATACAACAGTATATTCCCCTTGTAAGCAAGGAATGTCCTTGCAAAGCAAAACCTTTTTTGTTCAATAGAAGTGTTGGCGTTGAGGTGGGTAAGAAAATATGTGCTTTTAATGCTTTCAAGTTAGCTGGTTTATGAGAACAAAATAAATCTAAGATTCCTGTTTTTCATCTGTCTACACAAATGAGGAACCAGTCAATGAAGGTTTCCTTCTTAGTGCCAATTCCAGTGACTAATGATGCATGGTTCACACATGATGAAATTCAAAAGAGATTAGAAGATATACAGAGGTCCAGGGCCAGATAGTATTCATCGATTCTGGGATGGCAGGGGATGCGATTTACTTAGACTTTGCTAAAGCATTTGATACAGTGCCACACAGAAGGTTACTGGTCATTAAATTAAGGAACATAGTATTTGTACCTGGTAGAGAACTTGCTAGAAGATAAACTACAGAGAGTGGTGATAAATGGAACATTTTCTAATTGAACCAGTGTTGTTAGTGGAGTACTGCAGGGCTCTATACTAGGTCCTTTGCTTTTCAACTTGTTTATTAATGACTTAGCGGTGGGCATTGAAAGTACTGTTTCTATTTTCCATGCAGGAAGCTGCCACTTTGCAGAGTGATTTGTCTAAGTTGGGAAACTGGGCAGCAAACTGGAATATGAGGTTCAGTGTTGATAAATGCAAGGTTATGCCCTTTGGCAAAAATAATATAAATGCATGATGTACACTAAATGGCAGTGTGTTGGGAGTTTCCCTAAATGAGAAGGATCTAGGGCTTATTGTAGCTAACAAGTTGTCTAATGTTGGGCAGTGTCATTCTGTGGCTACTAAAGCAAATCAAGTTCTGTCTTGTGTAAATTTAGGGCATTAAAGGGATCCTGTCATGGGAACAAAAAATCTTTTTCAAAATGCAAAATGCTATTAACTGATGTGTTTTCCCATGACAGTTTCCGTTTAACTCAAGGGATGAAAATAAAATGATGCCTCTATAGGTCCCTGGTAAGGCCTCACCTGGAATATGCAGTGCAGTTTTGGACTCCAGTTCTTAAGAGGGATATAAATGAACTGGAGACAGTGCAGAGTCATGCAACTAAACTGGTTAGTGGTATGGAAGACTTAAATTATGAGGGTAAACTGTCCAGGTTGGGGTTGTTTTCTCTGGAAAAAAGACGCTTACGAGGGGACATGATTACACTTTACAAATACATTAGAGGACATTATAGACAAATAGCAGGGGACCTTTTTACCCATAAAGAGGATCACCATGCCAGAGGCCACCCCTTCAGACTAGAAGAAAAGGACTTTCATTTGAAGCAACGTAGGAGGTTCTTCACAGTGAGGACATTGAGGTTGTGGAATGCACTGCTGGGTGTTGTTGTGATGGCTGATTCTGTTAATGCCTTTAAGAGTGGCTTTGATGATTTCTTGGACAGACATAATATCAAAGGCTATTTTGATACTAAACTCTATAGTTAGTATAGATTTGGGTATATATAATTTATTATATAATTTATATGAAAGTATGAAGGGGTGTGTGTATTTATGCTGGATTTTCATTTGGAGGGGTTGAACTTGATGGACTTTGTCGTTTATCAACCTGATTTAACTATGTAATATTTAACAAAATGATTCAGCAAGTTTAAAAACTTTATAGGGCTCATTTTGTAGGAGAATTGGCACAAGTTCTGGCTTGCTTATGAAGTACGTATGAACAATGAACACAGTGCTTACAGAGCAAGTCAAGGCCTCTCATTATACATCCTACCCTGCCTATTAGCAAATCTGTAGTGCATTTAAAACTATGCCCCACAGCAAACAGTAAAACTGCATAGTAAGTGGTGGTGAACTTACCCTTAACAGTGAGAGAGCAGGGAGGTTGTAAAGGGGTTGTTCATTTATAAATTAACTTTGAGTATGGTGTAGACAGCGAAAAGTCGCCAGCGTTCGGCGTCCAGGATGGAACTTTGCATATTAGTGAATTAAAGGGGTTGTTCACCTTTAAATTAACTTTTAGAATAATGTAGAGAGTGATATTCTGAGACAATTTGCAATTGGCTTTCATTTTTTATTGTTTGTGGTTTTATAGTTATTTAGCTATTTATTCAGCAGCTCTCTAGTTTGCAGTGTCAGCAATTTGGTTTCTAGGGTACAAATTACCCTAGCAACCCTGCATTGATTTGAATAAGAGACTGGAATATGAATAGGAGATGCACTGAATAGAATGATAAGTAATAAAAAGTGGCAATAGCAATACATTTATAGCCTTACAGACCATTTGTTTTTAGATGGTGTCAGTGACCCCCATTTGAAAACTGCAAAGAAACAGAAGAAAATTGCAAATCATTAAAAAACTATGAAAAATAAATAATGAAGACCAATTGAAAAGTTTCTTAGAATTGGCCCTTCTACAATATACTAAAAGTTAACTTGAAGGTGAACCACCCCTTTAACTTAGTGGTATTTGTGCCTGGCGAAGTGGTACAAGGTATGTGAAGCTGTTGCTGATGAAAATTTGCCTGTTAGTGAACCAGCCCCTATGGGAGATGGCCTTCCCATAATTCAGAGCTTACTTGTACTACATTACAGATGAATCACATATTTTCCTACTGATGAGTTTGAACAGTGCAGAGAAGTACCTGTCATTATTTAAACCAACTGGCAGACTGACACTAATGGAAGGTGGCTATTATGGGGTGCCATTTGTCCCAAATGCATTCTGTATACAAAATTATTCCTAGCACATAGAATTAGTGATGGGCGAATCTACCCAGTTTCGCTTCGCCGAAAAATTTGGGAATTTACAGCAAAATTTGCGAATTGGCGTAAAAATTAGCGAAACGAGTTGCGGCACGTTTTTGACATGCGTCGCGTCAATGTCGATGCGTTGCGTCGTCTGCGACGCGCTTCGCATCGTGTCGTTTTCTCATTTTCGCTGGCGTTGCGAGAATCGCGGGAATTTGCCGCGAATTCGCACCAAGGGGAATAAATTCGCCCATCACTACATAGAATTAATGTCATTCATATTTAAGTATTTAAATATACAAAATACTTATTTCTATTAAAGAATAAGAACAAAATCTGGTTAGTGCACAAAAGGATACCATTATATTACAAACTCCACTCTGTACATTTCAACAATCAATCTGTCTCACAAATGTATAGCCTCCATGTAACAGACACACTTATGTGTAAAGTTATTTATAGAATGAATTATGTAAAAATAAAAATTGGACATAATATATAATAGTGTAACTAACTAGTGCATGCCAAGCTAGATTTGAATGACAAAATAGATATTCATGACAGAAAGCAAGATTTTATAGTACAGGATTCATTCTTTCAACAAAATGCAAGTTCTGTTTCACAAAACAGATAAAATATCCATTCTATGAAGCAAGACTGTCAGTCACATTACTGAATAAATAAGAACAAAGCTTACTGCCACATTACTGTCAGGGCTGCTGTTAAAGATAACATATTCCTAATTGGAAGTTCTTACAAATATAATGCTGCACTGATACTGATTCTAGAGTAAGAAAAGTATGCAAAACATAAATATGTGTCATTTTAGGTGGTATTGCTATTCTTATTGTAGTAACCTGCTTGTGTTAAGGGCATTCCTGCTGTTTAGCCATTGTCTGAGAGTAATTTTTGCTGCTGTTTTGCCATTGTCTGATACCAGTTATGTGGTAGGCCACACCTACCTGCCATGTTGTAATAAATCTTATAAGGGTCTTACGAGTAGTCTCATAGTTAAATGTAGTTCAACTACTACATAATAAGCTCAGCCACAGATGTGGGAGTGATCATGTGCACACACATTCTGTATAGTATATTTAGTAGATCTTATGAGCAGCCACTCCTGAGTACTGTAATTTATGCAGGGGAAATTTAAGGTGATCATAATTTATTTATATGGCAGCAGCAGCAAGCTGCACAGTGGTCTTATGATGCTGCCCCCTTACCCGTGCAGTGTTTACCCCTTTCACATCGGTTGGATGGGGCACAACACTAGTGCAAAGATTACAACTGTGTACATGTCACACATATGTCACATTAGAAATGACAACACCCAAAATTAGAAAAGAGCAATTGGGTCTGATTTGTGCCAAAGCACAAATATAATTGTGTAAATTGTAGTGCAATGGATGCAATTGTGTCAGATATCTCACCCTGGCAACTGCATTTGCATTATTGGGAATGTTCTGCATTGTGGTTAAAATACATGGCAATTGCAGTCACAAATGCCCCCTAAAGTCTAAATAATACAATGTATAGCCTTGGTGATTAGGGACACATCGTATAATTAATACTGCCAAATCGTAACTGCGCTGTTCCATGCCCAGTGGCAATCCAGGTGCATATCATACAATAATATAATAAACAGTAGTTCACATAGAGTGAGTTCAGAATTTTGCAACAAGACTGTGCTGTGCTTACTTAGCCAAATACTGTATACCAGATTAATCCATATGGGAAAATACACCTCTGGGTAGGCTCTGCCCACTCACAAACTGTGTCACTTTTGACAAAGCTGCCATAGTGATGAAATTGAAGTTATGTAAACCAAGAAACTGTTTATAAGGCCTACACATTGTACTATGCAGATTGTGTGAGTCCCCATTGTCTGGAGTGGAGATCAGGGGTGTAACTACAGAGGAAGCAGACCCTGTGGCTGCAGGGGGGTCCAGGGAGAATAGAAGCCCCATGGGACCCTAATTCATATACCATTTCAATAAATATTGGTAAAACAGGTCAAACTTTAGACATTTTGGGGGCCTGAAAAATTTTTGTTTTTGGGCAGAGTAATATCTAGTTAAACCACTGGTGGAGAGGTTGCCAAATGAATCAGATCTTGTCCCAGTATGGCCAATTTCAGTGAGAGATTTTGGTCTGATCCATTCATGGGCCCTGCTTGATCTTTCGGCAGCTTTTATCGGCCATGTATGTCCACCTTCAGTCAGCCACTCCACACAATGGGGTCTCACACACAGTCTGAATAGTACGATGTGTGGGCCTTATAAACAGCTTCTTAGTCACATAGTTACTGTAGCTGTAGTTTAACTATTACATGACTACCATTTTATCAATATGGTAGCTTTGTCCAAAGCAATGAAATAGTTTGTGAGTGAGCAGAGCCTACCCATGTGTGAATGTTTCCCATATGGATTAATCTGGTATATGTGACTCAGCAAGGCAATTGAGTGACCCACTGGCAGATGGAGTTCAGCAGCACAGTCTAGTTGCAAAAATCAGAACTCACACTAAGGAAAATACTATTACATGATATGCACCTGGAGTGCCACAGGGTAAGGAACTGAGCAGTTTAGGTTTGGCAGTATTAATTATACAATGTGGCCCTAATCACCAAGGCTACATATTGTACCACATAGACTTTAGGGCTCATTTATGACCGCAATAGCCATGTTTTTTTTAACCACAATGCATCATATTCCCCATAATGCAGGTGCAATTGCAGTTGCCAGGGTGAGATGTGCCTAGGGTTTCCCTCTGTCCAGTTTTCACCAGACAGCCTGAATTTTTGAAAACTGACATCACAGCTCCAACCCTATTGCAGCAAGCCCCCATTGAGGCCCACCTCCTGCCAAGTCAAAAGGTGGCAACCCTGACACAATTGCATGCAATGCACTACAATTTTTTACAATTTGCTTTTACATAAATCAGACCCAATTGCTCTTTTCTAAACTCTGGGTGTCGTCATTTCTGATGTGACATGTGTGTGACATGTGCACAGCTCTCTGCACTAGTGCTGTGCCGCCTCCAAGACCCACTCTGATATGAAAGGGGCAAGCACTGGGCAGGTAAGTGGGCCACATCATTAATGTTGTGTTTAACTGCAGCCCTTTTAGCAAATGTTTGTTCATGTACATTACTTTGCAGCACAGGGAACATTAGAGGGTGTCTCTATAGCTGATGCAGCCATGTAGAGTAGAGTTGGCAACTTTTCATCCTCTTTGTTATATTGCAGTAAGCTTTGTTCTTATTGGTTCAGTAATGTGACTGACAGTATTGCTTCACAGAATGGATATTTTATCTGTTTTGTGAAACAAAACTTGCATTTTGTTTAAAGAATAAATCCTGTACTATAAAATCTGGCTTTCTGTCATATATATGTCTATTTTGTCATTCAAATCTATTTTGCATGCACTAGTTAGTTACACTATTATATATGTTATGTCCAAGTTTATCATTACATAATTCATTCTGTAAGTAACTTTGCACATTAGTGTGTCTGTTACATGGAGATTATACATTTGTGGGACAGATTGATTGTTAAAATATACAGAATGGAGTTTGTAATATTATTATATCCTTTTGTACACTAATCAGATTTTGTTCTCATTCTTTAATATAAATAAGTCTTTTGTATATTTTTTCATGTGTATATGGTCACAAATAATTATATACCATGAGAGACATTAATTCTGTTTATTAGGGATAGTTTTATATACAGAATGTATTTGGTACAAATGGCACCCCGTAGACTATTGCATGGATATATGAGTGGATGCAATAATTATATTAGGTACTTTTTGGACCAAACTTTCATGCATCCTGTAATGCTTTTTTGACATCCAAGTAAATCACCAAAGCTGATTATCATACCTTTTGGAGGAGGCTTGCATCTAGCCATTTATACACCCCTTTTCTATTTTTGTGGTTGTAGATTCT
>CM044442.1:58524581-58562236 GCA_024363595.1 Xenopus borealis
TTTATAGATCCCTGTTAAGACCTCATGTGAAGTATGATGTGCAGTTTTGGACTCCAGTCCTTAAAAGGGATATAAATGAGCTGGAGTGAGTGCAGAGACGTGCAACTAAACTGGTTAGAGGGATGGAAGACTTAAATTATGAGGGTAAACTGTCCAGGTTGGGGTTGTTTTCTCTGGAAAAAAGACGCTTGCGAGGGGACATGATTACACTTTACAAATACATTAGAGGACATTATAGACAAATATCAGGGGACCTTTTTACCCATAAAGAGGATCACTGCACCAGAGGCCACCCCTTCAGACTAGAAGAAAAGGACTTTCATTTGAAGCAACGTAGGTGGTTCTTCACAGTGAGGACAGTGAGGTTGTGGAATGCACTGCTGGGGGATGTTGTGATGGCTGATTGTGTTGATCATTTTTCAAGGGGCTTGGATGATTTCTTTGGACAGACATAATATCATCAAAGGCTATTTTGATACTAAACTCTACAGTAAGTATCGCTATGCACATATACGGTTTGTGTGAAAGAGTGGAGGGGTGTGTGTGTGTGTGTATGCTGGGTTTTAATTTGGAGGGGTTGAACGTGATGGACTTTGTCTTTTTTTAACCCAATTTAACTATGTAACTATGTAACTATATGCTTTCTCCATTTGTCCCAGAAGGTGTTTTCAAGATGGCTTCCTACTCCAGTTTGGAATGGGTCAAGCTTGCTCAAAGTGCTGTCTTTAGGAACAGGTCTGTTTCCTGTGAGCCAAGATGTGTCTTTGAGCTGACTTGCAACAACAGCATGTGCATGATCTGCACAAATTTAGTCCATATAGAATACAGTCTCTTTGAGCTCTATGCCTGTCTCAGTTTTGATAAGCTTAGCTAGCTCTACGAACAGAAACTCAGCACAGAGTTCTAGTCTTTGTATAGTATGTTCGGGAATTGGTGCCAGTTTTGCCTTATCTATAACAAACATATGTGGCATTGTCTATAGATGTCAACAGTTTTGAGATATGCTACAGCAGCTATGGCTTTGACAGAAGCATCAGAGAACACACAAAGTTTTTGATATTGTACCTTTGTAGAAGGTACAGGGGTATACTGGCATGTAACACAAAGGCTGGGAAGAGTTGAAAGAGAACTCCTCCATTCTGCCCACAAATTAATTTTGTCTGGAGCCAGTGGGGTGTCCCAATCAGATGTCTGCAGGGTTAAGTCTTTTAAAAAGTGAAAAACACTCTGTATAAATACAAGCGTGGTAGATCCAAACACTGATAATTGCTGAAAAATACTGCACTGGAGTGTCCACATGTAACTTATAAATTAACTCTACACACAAATAGGGACTTATCCACCACTGCAGTATTCAGCACACAATATATGTTAGACACTATAGTCAACGCCAGAATTTTTTAAATAAAAGGGCAATATTTATTACACACCATGCCACCCAAAAAGATTTAAAAACATTTCAAATAAAGCAGCGTTGCAGTAGGGATAAGAGATCCTCTGATGCGTCCTATATAATTATCATATCAGGTTATGTAAAATATATTCTAATGGCCCCTGCAGGTGGCCTTAAGGTAATTAGTCCATAACATGCTGTATATGTGCACAAGTTGGAGCTCAAGATAAATAAGTATTAAACTTTCAAAAATTCAAAAATAATATAACCCAAAAATAGAAAATAAAAATTAAGAACACCAAGGGATTTGTAAGTGGAGATAGTCAATTGCCAATCCGATATTTTGAAACACTGATCATGAACATTAGATGTGTATGGATCTAGATGGTATTATCCTTTCACTTGGAAGCACAAAAATGTGTGATTTTAAGATACCATCAGTCAAAGGTTATTTGGCTTTAGTCATTCCAGAATTGAATAGCTTGATTGGCGACTTAACAATCGCATATCTGGACGGCAGTTACAATGTAACATAGAGATACTCACGACCTCCACATCTGAATGGCTCCAAGATGTCAGTGAATTCTCAGATAGTAATGGTTTCGTTCAAAAAATGCCTCCTCTCTCACTTGGTGTATCCAATTTGGAGAGACAAATCCTGTGTTGGTGTAAAATAGCTCCGGACCCTCAGTGATCTCGGACCCGAGTATCTGAGCCTGCAGATCGCAACTGCAGGCAAAGGACTGTTGTCAAAGATGTGCACCCTTATACCTTCAGGCACTGAAATGCCTCCCCTGCAGGCCCGGACTGGCAATCTGTGGGTTAGGGCAAATGCCAGATGGGCTGCTATAAGGTGCCATAGAAAGTCAGTATTTAGTGGGCCTCTATGTGGGCTGATTGGGCCTCTGTGTACCTGAAATGCCAGGGCCTATTTTGATTCTCAGTCCAGTCCTGCTCCCCTGCCTTACCGCCTGCTAGAATAAAAATCACTGGCGGGATGGCACTCGAAGCACTTCGCTTTCCAGTCACCCAAAGTTACCTCATGAGGAAACTTCGGGAGACCTCATAAAACAAAGCACTCTGAGTGCCATCCCGTTGGCAATTTTCATTGCAGCAAGTGGGAAGGCAGGGGAGGCATTTTGGTGAGATTAGTCGCCTCAAAGAAGAGGAGATTTGTCACCTGGCGACTAATCTCCCCAAATCGCAGCGTGCGTCTCTGCCCTTAAATTTAGTTGGGAAGTAACTTAGTGCACACAGTACACAGTATAGCGGGAACAGCCAATCCAACATGTCAAGTGTTCAAGTATTTGGAATGGTCTCATTAGAAACCCATATATTTATTTAAAAATAATATGTATTTTCCTAATTTTTGTAGCTTTTAAAAAACTGTCTCTTTTCATAATATTATTGAAAAGCACATAAACAACATGAGATGTGTTTCATAACAAAGCAATTTATCTGATTGTGTTTGTCAAACAAAAATTTTTTGACAATCACATGTACACATTTCTACATATAACATGATATGCTATTATTCTAAAAAAAATGCAAGTTGTGATGCTCTGCTGGAAAATGCATGTTGCCAGTTCTGCACTGGTGGTCTGTAGATAAGCATGTGTGATTTTATTTATTGTGTCTACTTTACATTTCCACCGTTTCTTGGCTCCTTTATCACCTTCAAATAAATACCATATGATCCAACATCTGCTTATTAGAATATCTGAACAATAAAAACTGATTGCATTTTACTGGAAGCACGATTTTGTGCGCCTAATATTTTCAAGAACTCTCTAAATTGTTAGCTGATGGCAAAACACATGCTCTTTCTGCAAAACCATGGACAACAAAGCTAAACAGCAGGATTACAGTCAGGTGATGTCACCCAGGTAAAACTGTACTGACAAGCTTTTAATTAAAGCTTTCCCACACATCTTTCTACTGTTCCCCAGGAGCTATTATTCATTATGTGTTGACTGTCAGCCAATTGAGAGTCAGGAGGGAAGTGTTTTATTTTGAAATCCCTTGCTGACATCAAGTTAACTGTTTTTTACATGCATGGTTGTTCATGCACCCACACAAACTGACCATATGTCTTGCCAGAGAGGATGTAACCAATTACATTTCGCAAAGTTTTAATATTATTACAAGAGAAGTTTAGGATGAAGAGCTAAATAAAGCTATCAATAAAAAATAAGCAATTTGTAAATTAAAATGGGTCATTTTGTCCAAATATCTGTTTTTTTCCACAATTTCAGTGTAATTGTAGCTAAAATGTAGTGAATCTACAAATGAAATTGTGTCATTTGCATTGAATGTATGCATTGAAACATGCATACATGCATTTCACTTCCTCTTGCATAATTTGAAAGAGGGGGTGTGCATAAATAATGATGCAACTATACAGTAGTGCAATCAGCAACTTTAGACTCAAATGCCTTTCAAGAATTAATTTTTTTTGCCAGCAACTGTACCTAAAGTTGAAAAACTGCACTGCACATATCAAAAATAACCACTAAAATATTTTCTGGAAAACATATTTAAACGCCATCCATTTATAATGTATGTATGCTTCTTTACACAGTGTGATAAAATGTTGTGTACAGAATATAACATGCACTCTGAGCAATAATTTGTTGTAAGCATTAATCCTACTCTCTAAAAAGTATCATAGGGGATTACTAGCCAATTGCCACAGGGAGATGTTAAAGAACCAGAATGGGAAATTCATCAGTATATAGTCTTGCAGGTGTAACACCCTCTTGGCTACCCCACCCCCCCGCCGGCGCCAAGGTTGTACATCCTTACCATTTACCAGGTCCTGAGTCCCCTTTGAAAGGTGAAATGGTACTGGGAATTACCTCTCATGGCAGTGCCTCCACCTAATGGGATTCCCGGGATACACCTGCGTGTGGCTTTATTAGGAAAACATTCAAACACACAGAGTGCTGTATAACAAATATAAAGTTATATAACATTTAAGGCAAAGTAAAATATGCATTTACATCAAAATGACCCACTACCTTGGGAATCCTGTTGTAGTCCAATCCTGGCAACGTCTTGCCGGGCAAAGTCCCACACTCCACTCCTGGTGGACAAAGAGTCTCAGTCCCTTTTCCCCAAAGAGCTTTTAAGTTTCCCAGGTAGCGCTACTTGCCCAAAAACCTCTCCAGCTGGACAAAGGTATTTGCTAACATGTGGAAGGCAAACAAACAAAGCCTGTTTCACAGGAGACATGCTGGGTCCTTTCTTTTCTACCCTCCCTTTGGCACAACTCACCAGGGAATTCACTCAGATGGGTAGGCTTCTCCACAGCTGGAACAGGCTGAACTCTGCTGAACTAAAGCTCCCAGCACTCTCCATAGTGCGAGCACATAAAAAGTTTGTCCAAGCTCTAAACCTGCATGCCTCAGCCCACAAGTCTATCAAACTCCCTTTTAGCCCTTACATCTTGCAGCAGTTCTGTCCATTCTCTCTCCGTGAAAGTAAAGCAGCAATGGAAGAGTGACCACATGGCTCTCCTATATCAAATCAGTTGCACAGCAGCGACACTTTGTGGCACCCTCCGGTATCTGCCAGACACACTGCACAGGGACAAGGCTCCAGCCCCTCCCTTCACTCCAAGTTGAATCAGAAGCTGGAGAAGCAGGGGATTTCCACCATGTGGTTTCAGAACAGAGGTGAATTAACCCTATATATCCCTACACAGGTGTAAAGGGATTAGTGATGTGTTTACCGGCCCAAACCCCATAGGAACAGTAGGTTTCAGGGTTTCATGCTGGCTTAGCACATCTTTAGTGTCTGGTAACTTTACCATGCCCCAAAATACTCTAAGGCTAAGGCCAGACGGGGAGATTCGGGGGAGATACGTCGCCTGGCGACTTCTCGCAGCGACGAATCTCCGCAGAATCTCCCCGAATAGCTAGATAGCGATGCGCGCCCGCTAGGCTTGGCGAGGCAATTTTGAGCGACTTTTAAAATCGCGCCGCTCCGTCTGAACAAGCGCAGGTGACTTCAAGCCTAGCGGGCGCGCAGCGCTATCTAGCTATTCGGGGAGATTCGTCGCCGCGAGAAGTCGCCAGGCGACGGATCTCCCCCGAATCTCCCCGTCTGGCCTTAGCCTTAAGGTCACCTCTTTAAATAGTCTATTGTAGGGACCCACAGGGTTAATGTGCCTTTATGGCTTAAATTCCCTACACTTCCTGATCTTCCTAGTTGCTGGCCAGATGCCCATGTAGATAGATGTAATTTGCATATCCAAGTTATTGGCCAGGAGTTGCCGTGACCACATACTGTCACACTTTGATATTGTGAGTGAGAAGGGGTGGATGTTCCTCTTTGGTTGTTGGATGCTGATCCAGCTGTGTGCACAGGGAGCCTGGGTACACTAAGGCCCAGTAAAGCCACGTGCCATAGAGGGACAAGTACCTATAGAGAGATAGTCGGGGAGCAGGGACTCCATGAATGAGGCCAGCTAGAGATATGTTACTACCTGTAATAGTACTCTCTAGGAGAGTAAGATGGGCCGGTTGAGTATCATGAGCAGCTTGGCTCCAACTAGGTAGCTCTCCCCTCAGGCAAGACTGGCCTATAGTATAGGGCAGTGGTCCTCAAACTTGGCCCTCCAGCTGTTAAGGAACTACAAGTCCCACAATGCATTTGCCTGACTGTGGCTGTCAGACTCCATCATTGCATTGTGGGACTTGTAGTTCCTTAACAGCTGGAGGGCCAAGTTTGAGGACCACTGGTATAGGGACACAGCCTAATAGGGAATCAGGGCTAGTGTGTACCCTGATCCAATGTGTGAAGATCCAGGTCAAGGTGCTGAGGTCCTGAGGGTGTATCTATCCATGTGTTATTCTATCACCTTGGGGAGTTTCACTGTACTGTCTCTAAGGGACATGTGGTAACCATGTCACAATTATCTAGCCTCTGTTTTGTAAGTAAACCTGTGGATCATTTGTATCTGACAAACAAAAGTTTTATTCTGTTTACTACTTGCCTACAATAACCTCCTGGCGCCCATTCTTTTCCTGTTTATTTGCACAGTAGCCTGTGGGAGTTGTAGGTTCACTACACCACACCTTTATACTTGCATGTAGCAAAGGCCCTAGCCTGAAGTTTTAGAGTCACTTGTAACCCATGCTCTAGGTTACTAACTGCTGATTAACCCTGTTCGCCTGTATAGCCCAAAAAAGCATTACACCATCTTATATAGATATATAGTTACTAGACTATCTGGCCTGCCTACTCTCATGCCATCAAAGGTGGACAGGTTGGGTACAGATAAATAACTATTGGTCGTGCACCAGGTCACATTGGCAGTAGATGGGTTGGAATTTATCAACCCATAATAACTAAAAGGGATTTCTTAGTGATTATTATATGTATTTGTCCTCAAATAATGTGGGTCTATTTACTAAAATTCAAGATCCCATTTTTCCATGTCTCGTCTGCTGCATAAAAATGAAAAAAAGTTTTCTAAACTCTGTTTTTGAGATATTTCAGATATTTTAAATAAACTTGCCAAAAGTGAAATTTCTGAAGTAGGCTAGCTACTTAACCCGCTGTAGTTTAAAATGTACCAACCCTTTTATTATCACATTCTTTAACAAAGAAGATACATGTTAAATGAATAACTAAATATACAGTATGTAGGTGACACATATCTACACTGGTGTTTAGAAGAATCTGTTTCATAAATGTATCTATTGCTATCCAATGGACAATTATGACAATTTTCAGAAAAAAATCTATGTTAATCTATGTTAAAGTTGACTTGTCACCTGCAAACAAAAAGCTGCATAATGAAATTTAACTTGAAACACAGATTTTTATTTTATAATTCAATACTGCTTTTATTGAAACAAGTGTAAAAAGTACAAAAGTATATGCAAGGTACAGTGTGCAAGGACCTTTTGTCATTTTTATGCAAACTAAACAGGTATTTCAAGTCAGTTTATCTGCAAGTGTCTTTGTAGAATAACAACAGGCCTGTAAAATCATTATACATTATAAAATATTCATCTTAACATTCCTAGTGGGGTGGAGTGGGCTGGGTGGCTTGGGTGGACATGGAAATCTGGTGGGAAGTCCATGGTTCCCAGATTTGTGTGAGCTTGTATTTCTTTTCCAGATTTATTTCTAACAGGACTTTCATACATTTCCTGGTGGCTATTTGATTTGTCAGCTGTTGTAATAGGGGGGTAGTTGGTGTTTTCGATGAGCTTGCAATAATGGTTGATGCTGCATTAAATATTTGGTGTAATATTGTAAAGGAAACCAAACTCAAAGGCCGGTGAAGCGGTGAGAACCCCTGCACATTTATTTTGTCACAAGATGTAATGTTTCAGGGGCGCGCCCCTTCATCAAACATGTAGTTTGTCTCACGGCTGTGTGTTAAACCATTAGTGAATTAGCATATTTAATACACAAGTCTTAGTGATTACAAGAATTAAACCACAATTGAATATAATGAGAACAAAGTTATACAAACAATTAAACATTCAAACCACACATTGTTCAGATACACACATTATTCAAAAAAACGGAATAGGTGAAAAGTCTACAATCTCCTTTTGCAATCAGTTCGATGTATAGCACATCAAACCCCAAAAAATGTCCATATGGAGCAAGATAATAATTAAACTACAATATTATACTAATTAATTACTATATGGCTTTAATTAACCTTAATTGGTATATTATTCCACAGGATGTGAATAAATCTATCTTACCCTACCTGGGTAGTAAGAAGATCAGTGAAAAAATCTAAAAGAAAATAATACAAGTTAGTGTAATGAATAGATACCAAGTGTCAATATAGCTTATTAAATTGATACAATGTACAATACATAGAAACAAAATTACCTAGACACAGAAATACAATGTAGTTTAAAAATTAGATACACTCTCTTCCTATAGGTAGCAATTCATATTGAATTCCTCTTTGTAGCAACTGTCTTTTTATCTCTCTTTCATTTCTCCCATAAATTTTTTCCACAATTTGCCATCTTAATTGGGCTATCCAATGTCCCTGTTCACAAAAGTGTTTTGCCAATGTGATTTCTTTTTTCTTTTTTTCTCTGCCTGTTTTTTTCTGTTATTTCTTTGCTATATTCATCTTTTGGGGGTTTATAGTTGCGTATAACTGAATTGTTTTCATTCAATCTAACTTTCATACTTCTGCTTGTTTGGCCAATATATGCTAACCCACATGGACATTGTATACAGTAAATGATGTTAGAACTGTCACAAGTGTGAAACACTCTTATTTGTACTACTTCCCCCCATATGATGCCATTACAATGACTGCAATTCCTGCAGTGGAAAGTTCCATTAACTTCCCCTGCAGTATTCTTTATGCTTTTATGATCATTTTGTTTAGTTTTTATGCAGTCGCCCACAGATCTTCCCCTCTTATATGAGAAATGGGGGGGGGGGTGATGAAAAAGCTTACCATATTTAGGATCAGATTTTAATATTCCCCAGTGTTTTATGATTGTGTTACGAACAACCTTGGCAGTAGTTTCATACATTGAAATAAACAGTATTTTGTTATGTATCTCATTTCCATTTCTTTTTTGTAAAGTGGACTGTCTAGATGTGTTAAATACTTCCTTATTAGTATTTATTAAATCTTCCTTTTTGTATGACCTCTCCACAAATTTTTTTATCATACTGTATGTAGAGACTCTTCTTCATACAATTTATCACTTGAAGTAATTCTACGTAGTCGTGTTAGTTGGCTGTGTGGTAATCCTTTTAATAAATCAGGGGGAAGGAAAATCTGCTTTGAGTAAATTATTTCTGTCAGTAGGTTTTTTATATACGGTGGTGGTGAATTTACCCTCCATATATGTTATATTCACATCCAAAAAATGTAGAGTGCTAGCATGGTATTCCAGTGGGAATTTTACTGATCCATGGATTTCATTACAGGTATTTAAAAAATTCTAATAGTTTTTCTTCTGAGCTATTCCAAATGAAGAATGTATCATCCACATATCTTAAGTAGTTGGATATGCTCACTGTATTCCGTGTTAGAAAGTATATATATGTATTCTCGAAGAAATCCATAAACACATTGACGTATGTAGGCGCCATGTTTGTCCCCATTGCGCAATCCTTGTAATTGTACAAAAAATTAATTATTAAAATGTCAGGGTAGGCCTAGTAGGAACCCTAGGAAAGTAGTAGGGACCAAGGAGGAAGCTTAGGGGTTAAGGTTCCAATAGCATGGTACAGGCAAGGATCAGGCAGGAATCAAGGTAAAAGTCCAGGCAAGGTTTATATTGGCAGGCAAAAGGCAAAACAAAGTCCAGGCAAGGTTAAAATACAGGAAACAAGATCAAAAATAACACCCAGGAACGATAGCACACAATTCCTAAAATTGGGCGCCATAATGGCCTCCAATGCGCCTTTAAATATTTAAGTTTGGCGCCAAAACGGCGAGGCGTGTGACGTCAGCGTGCCGCAGCGTCGAGGCGACCATGACATCATTATGATGGCACCGCTACCCATGTGGCGGCTATGGGCATTGTGGGAGCGACGCGGAGAAGAGAGGACGCGCCGCCCGGAGCTGCAGGTAAGCCTCCGGGCGGCGTGATCCTGACATAAATTTGAAGTAATTTTTTGACAGTATAGTTTCAAGTAATGTACGTAAAAAATTGATTTTATGATTTGGGTAACTGGTATGGGTGAGAAGAGATCTTACACATTCCACCCCCTCCTCCTGTATAATAGGGGTAAATAAGTCCTTCACGTCAAGCAAGCATAAAAAGAAATCTTTTTGGTCTCTAAACGGTTAAGGAATTCTGTAGTATCTGATAAACAGTATTTTAAAAGTGGTCTCACCTCTTGCAGCTGTGTATCAATGTAAATCGCTAATGGTTGCAAAATAGATCCAATATTTGATACTATAGGTCTACCTAGTGGGTTGTGTAGGTCTGTATGTATTTTTGGCAAAAAATAGATATATGGTACATTAGGATAGTCTCGATTTAACAGGTTAGCCAGTTCATCAGTTATAATACCCTCCATAATTGCTGCAGTAGGGTCTAACTTCAGTTTTTTATAATGCATGGTATTATTCAATTATCTGTATGCTTCTTGGATATAATCAGATTTATTTAGAATAACTATCGCACCCCGTTTGCTCTGGTAATGATGATAGAATCATTTTGTTCCAAAGATTTAAGAGCCAATTGTTCCTGTTTATTCATATTATTAGGAAATTCCTGGTTTGTTTTTCCTTTTCTTTTTCTTTTTTCATAGTATTGTTCCATATCCATCATTACCAGAGTTTCAAAGCAATCAATGTTAGTGAAAGTACCCGGAGGGTTAAATTTCTTTCTTTCTCTGGAAGTGACCCCCTTATCTGCAAAAAACGTCTTTAATTTAAGAGACCTTATGAATTTAAAGAAATTCAAAAGGGGCATTAGTAGATATGGGTACAGTCAGTTGCGCGGAGTCTAGGGTATAGATAGACAAATTAAACACATTGTTTACCTCCACTTACTTTGCCCTCCGCTTCCTTTGCCATCCTTGGGGTGTCTAGCAGATTTTCTTGCACTTTTCTTTTTGCCCAGGTGGAGTATTGGCATGCTCCTACTGTTGTACTATTTTCTTTTAGATTTTTTCACTGATCTTCTTGCTACCCAGGGACAGCTTGCGGGTAGGGTAAGATTGAATAATCATGTGGAACATCCTGTGGAATAATACACCAATTAAGGTTAATTAAAGCTGTATAGTAATTAATTAGTATAATATTGTAGTTTAATTATTATCTTGCTTCATATGGACATTTTTTGGGGTTTGTCGTGCTCTACATCCTCATGTTGAACTGATTGCTTAAGGAGATTGTTAACATATGGACTTTTCACCTATTCCATTTTTTTTAATAATGTGTGTATCTGAACAATGTCTGGTTTGAATATTTAATTGTTTGTATAACTTAGTTCTCACTATATTCAATTGTGGGTTAATTCTTGTAATCACTACAACTTGTGTATTAAATATGCTAATTCACTAATGGTTTCAAACAAACAGCCTTGAGACAAACTGCATGTCTGACGAAGGGGGGTTCTCCCCGCTTCACCGGCCTTTGAGTTTGATTTCATTTACAATATTAAACTGATTAGGAGAGGCGACGACCCCTCCAACCAAACACAGGACATCCATATACTGGAGATAACTGGGGAAAAAGGACAATCCACATGCTATAGCGTTAAATATTTGGAACATCAGGCACCTTTCCTCCTTTGAGATCTGTATTTAGTAGGTTTGTAATAATGCTACCTGGGGTAGCTGGGGTATGTCCCGTTTAGTTATCTCTTTGATTAACACTGCCACTACATATGGAGCATTGTACCCTGCTTCCCACATTGTCTCCAGCACAAATTGGAGTCGTTTGGAGAAATTTTTGCAATCCTGGTGGGTGTTAAAGGGACAATAACACCAAAAAAATAAAGTGTTTTAAAGTAAAGAAAATATCATGTAGTGTTGCCCTACACTGTTAAAACTGATCTGTTTGCTTCAGAAACACTACTATAGTTTATATAAACAAGCTGCTAAGTAGCAATGGCGGAAATTGAAAAACGGCTATATGGCACAGGATAAGTAATGGATAACAAATAATATTATGTTCTACAGAGCTTATCTGCTATCTGCTGTGTAACTTGAGCCTTTTCTCCATTGAAAGGCTGCCCCATGACTACACAACAGCTTATTTGTATAAACGATAGTAGTGTTTCTGAAGCAAACACTGCAGTTTTACCAGTGCAGGGCAACACTGCATTATATTTGTATTACTTCAAAACAATTACATTTTTTGATGTTACTGGTCCTTTAAGTACCATCTACCTACTAGTTTTATGTAGATTTCTAAATGCTTTGTGCAGTGGGTGGTCCCTTTATGGCTGTTAATACACTCAGTCCATTTAGCTGGTTAAAACTGTAGCTGCAAATTTTGCTCCATTTGTTCATGTATGGTAATTTTTGGGATTCCTCCCTCTGTATTTGCATTTTGTAGCAGTCTGACAATATAGCTTTACCGTTTCAACTAGTGATGGGCGAATTTATTCGCCAGGGGCGAATTTGCGTCGAATTCCCGCGATTTGCATCTGGCGAATAAATTCTCGAAACGCCAGTGAAAATTCGCCTGGCGAAAATTCGCTAATAAAACGAGTCACGCGTCGAAAACGACGCGACGCGTGTCAAAATAGTGCCGCAACTCGTTTCACAAATTTTTTTGCCAATTCACGAATTTCACTGGAAATTCGCAAATTTTACGGCGAAGCGAAACTGGGTAGATTCGCCCATCACTGGTTTCAACATTTGCTGCATAAGTACTCCATCAGCATATTGGGTTTTGTAATCCACAGTTACGGTGTTTAAAAAGTGGGTGATTTGTCTATAGGTATAGAGTTGAGGTAAACCATAAGTTTCCACCAGGTCCTCAAACTGTCTTAGTGTTGATGCCAAGTAGAGGTCCCTCAATTGGTGAAGTCCAGTCTCTATCCACCTGTTGAGTGATATTTGCTGAATGAAATATTTCAACGCTGTTAATGGGAGTTATGATGAAGGAAAGGCGCCAAACTTTAGTTTTGCATATTTTGCATCCCAAATTTTTTATGACAATTTTGTAGTAGGCATCAGGTGGTGTGTTGGTGGCCTATGCTTTTTAGGCATCCAGAAAAATTGTATTATGGAACTTCCCCCTGCCATGTAGGTCTCCATATCCACCCATGCCCTGCAACCCCTCTCCGCATGCAATCTAACAACTGATACCAGTATGGTTGCTGTATAATTGCCTTTAATGTTGGGAATCCCTAGCCCTCCTGATGACCGGGACTACTGTGTAGTTGAGAAGGCCATTTTCGGGGGCTTATACTCCCATATGAATTTGTTCGCTCTTTTCTGTAGGGTTGATAAATATTTAGGAGGAAGTGGTGTTTGCAACATTATGCGCCCATACCATGAAATTGTCTCCTTTCTCCATCTATTGCATTCTGATTCTATTAGCTTTGTCAATGGGGAGTAATTTAGTTTGAAGATCATTTAGGTAGCTTTAGGTAGCTTAATTCCCAGGTAGGTTATATATGATTCCCGGCATTCAAAAGAGTAATGTTGGGTAATCCCTTCTAAAGCCTGCTTGGTCATGTTAATGGGTAATGGTTGTGTTTTTGTGGTCTTGATCTTATACCAAGAAATTGCCTGAAATTGTTCTAGTTCCCTTAGAATGTTAGGTAGAGAAATTACAGGGTTTGTGATAACCATGAGAATGTCATCTGCAAACAACCCAATTTTCTGATGCCCCGCTGGGGTTTGTATGCCTTGATTGTCTGTTATGCTTTGGGCCATTAAGGCAAAGATCAAGGGTGACAGTGGGCACCCCTGTCTTGTCCCATTTGTGAGCTTGAAGGCATCTGACAGGGCCCCCATTGTGCACACTTTGGCGGTCGGATTTGAATATAATGGGAATATAGCTTTTATAAACAGGTCTCCAAGCTGGAATTTTTACAGTTTTCATATAGTCCCAGTCTACCCTGTCAAACTCCTTCTCAGCCTCTAAAGAAAGCAGGAAGGCTGGTGTTTTTGGTTTTTTAAGTAGATGTAGTATGTTTTGGAACCTCCTAGAGCTGTCTGCTCCTTGTATGAATCCAATCTGAGTCTTTGAGCTAGTAATTTAGAATATATTTTGAGGTCGGTGTTGAGCAAGGTGATAGGTCTATAATTTTGGCATTGGTCCTGGGTTTTCCTGGGCTTGGGAATGGGAACTACATGAGCTTGCAAATATTCGGGATTGATTAGTTCTATGTCCATAATATTTTGAAATAATCGAAGCAGGTGTGGGGATAATACATCAACATATGTCTTGTAGTACTGATTAGTAAAGCCATATGGACCTGGCGCTTGACCTAGCTTCAATCCCTTAATGATATTTTGTATTTCCTCTAGTTGTAAAGGCTTGCTTAGGGATTCTAACTGTTGCATTGTAGGTGAGGGAAGGACTAATTTGTTAAGGTATGCTGTGATATGCTCTTGGAGTGGATTCTGATTAGCTGGACTGGAGCCTATGTTATATAAATTCCTATAGTATATTGCAAACCGGGTTGCTATTGACTTAGGGTCTGATATTTTTGTCTTAGCCTTAATTAAGTATTGTATTCGGTTTTGTGCCTTTTTCTGTCTAGAAAGATTTGCTAGCAACCAATCCGCTTTGTTCCCCTTAGTATAGAAAATAGGTCTCATACATTGCATCCTATATGCTGTTTTAGCGGCTAGAATTGCGTTCAGTTTTTTTCCGTGTTTCCTTTATTTTCCTGTCAATGTTCACATAAAATTTTTGAATAAATTGTTTCTTTGATTCTGATAATTGATTTTCTAAGTGCTGCTGTTCTGCCTCCCTCTGTCTCCTAGTTTGTTTTGCTTGGGCTATCAGTCCACCCTTATTACAGCTTTGTGGGCCAGCTTATTGTTTTGCCAACTGGTAACGTGTGGGTCATTTTCTCTAAAAAATTGTGTTATTTTCTACTCAATATACTTTCTAGACTCCTCTTTCTGCAGTAATATAGAGTTAAGTTTCCAGGGAAGTCTATTTAAAGGGAGTTCCATTCCGACTGGAACGTGGTCATGACCACGTACGCAATCCTATCCATGGTTTAAGGCCCCCATACACAGGCCGATAAAAGCTGCCGACAGACCAAATCAGCAGCTTATTGGTCTGTGTGTTGGGCCATCCGACAGGCTTCCCCGATCGATATCTGACCAAAAGTCTGCCAGATCTCAATCGGGCAGGTTAAAAAGCCAAGTCGGATCGCGGGCGCATCTGTGCATGTATGCAGTCCCGCGATCCGACCGCCCACATCGCCTCCATTCTGATCTCATCGTGGGCCCTCAAGGTGGGCACATCGGGGAGAGATCGGCTCGTTTGGCGATATCGCCAAACGAGCCGATCTCTATGTGTATGGCCACCATTACTGACTTGTGTGGTGGTTTGCAGATCTGTGAAGAGCATATTGATTCTAATGTGTGTTTGGAACCTTGGGGAATAATACGTGAATTCTTTTGCTGTGGGATATTTAGCTCTCCATATGTCAATTAAGGCAAAATTATGTGATAACTCTCTAAACTTTTTGGCTTGGGCTAGCTGGCTTTTATTAGCCACTGTTTTGCCACTTGCTCTGTAAACTTCTATGTGGGGATCTAGAGTGAGGTTAAAATCACCCACTACTATGCATTTACCCTGCCTGTCCTTAAGCAATTTTGCGCAAGAATTTGGTTGTCATTTGGGATGTAGATGTTTACCAAAGTGTATTTGACATTGTTCACCATACAAGTAAGCAATAAATATTTACCTGCGGGATCCGCAACAGACCGTAGTAGTTGAAATGACACTCTTGAGGACACCATTGTGGACACTCCTGTAGTTTTATTTTGGGAGTAAGATTGGTAGCTATGGGGGTATTGTCTATTATAAAACTGCGGTGGGTTTTTTACGCTAAAGTGCGTTTCTTGGTAAAAGAGTATGTCAGCCTTGGACTGGTATGCATCCCTGAAGGCTTGATTTCTTTTGTGGATAGAATGCAATCCCCTGGCATTTAAGCAATAAACATACCATCTCAATATTACAGCCTGTTGCGTCACTCCCAGGGACATCACTATATTCCCATTTTCTATTACTATATTTGCGATTGGTCCTCCACAAATTGTACCATCACAGTGTTTATGAAAAACAAGTATCCTTGCATATCGATAGTACCCTAAGGGTATATTATAAAAACAGTAATGTAAAACTTGTATAACAGCGTAAAAAAAAACTTCAAACATAAGTACTGCACAATGTATATGTGTATGTGGTCGTTTATAGTAAATACCAAGTTGTGACTTCTTAAATGTTATGGAGTCAGTGGGGACTCAGGAGAGTCTCTATCCCATTGTGGTCAGGGGATTGTGTGACGTCCTGATCAATTTGAGTCCTCTTTGGGGCATCAAGATTCGGTGTTTCCATAAGTTAGCCTTATTGTGAGCAGCTTTATGCCTTTAGCCATTATCTCCTCAGCTTGCGTGGTGAGGTGGAAGGCCTGCATTGCGTTGAAGCCTCTTTGTCTTTCTCTGGTGAAATAATGTTCCATCTTATGAGAGCTTTCCTCGCATCGTCGGCTGTTGAGAGCGTCGTGGACACTCCATTTCTTTGCACAATCAATTGCTGGCGGAGTAGAGCTGTTGTTTCTGCAAAGGTCTTCTTTTGAAGGAGACAAATCTGTATAAACCTCCATTTTTTGGTGTTCTGGTGGCCACCCCTCCTTTTTCCGAGCTAGTGATAATAGTTTCTCTTTCGTTTTGTAGAAGACAAACCTTGCTAATACATCTCGTGGTGCTGCTTCTGGGGCTGCCTTAAGTTTGGGCACCCCGAACCACTTCCCCCTGTCTTCCAGCGTCTTTAATGAATAATCGCCTGCTCTTATTCACACGCGGCACTGTGCTTTTCCCGAAATTGGCTCAGGAGGCAACTTTGAGCACGGCTGGTGAATAGGCGCCGGTGATTATTCATTAAAGATGCTGAAAGGCAGGGGGAAGCGGTTCGTGGAGATTTGTCGCCCCAAAGAAGAGACGATTAGTCGCCAAGTGACAAATCTCCTTGAATCTTCACATCTGGCCTTACCCTAAGTTAGTCAGCGACTTGAAGGGGGATCTCATGGGACATAACTGTTCTGTGAGTTTGCAATTAATCCTCAGCATGCAGCTCAGATTTAAAAGTAACAGTTTTGGTCTATGTGGCCCCCCTCAAGTCACTGATTCGTTACTGCCTGATCACCAGGGTAACCAGTCAGTGTAAACCAAGAGTGCTGAAAAGCCGTATTCTGGCTATTATGTTAGATATCAAGTCACTCCAGCCTTTATACTGTAGATTCCATTTTTGCCTAATTAACACATTGAACAGCCTATCCATTTATCTTGTTTTTATTTTTCTACTGAACAATTCCTTTAAAGACAGAGGTTATAATTGATGAAATAGTTGCTAATAATGTAGCAACTAATGTAGCAAAGAGCACAGAATCTGCACCGAAATTACTTAGCTGCCAGAATGAAACACCGGAAACAGGCATCATTAAACTTTATACTTCAATTTTTGAAAATGGTAATAAATAAAAAAAAATGGAAAGCAATTGAAAAAAGTATTTTTTTCTAGTGAACAAACTAAAAACAAGTGAGCTTAAAAAAGTGTTTGGAAAGTGAAAAACCCATTTAATAACAAAAAGTTGAATGTGCCACAATAACCAAGGCAAAGCTGTGATCTCAATCCATTTTATGATCTATGTCACTGTTTGAAAACTAATGAGCTTAATGTATCCAAATGACTGAAAAGATTTTTGTATTTTAGGGTGAATATTAATTCATTCATAAGTTATGATTAATCAATACATTACATTGAATATTCAAATCCCTCAAAATACATGTGCTCTTCAACTTTTTTAATCAAAATTTAACTAAAGCAAATATGAGGCCAATTAAACTCCTCTTTTTATAAAGATGGAGCAATTTCTGCAAAATCGCTACTCTATCCAATTACAATGTGATGGCTTTTTTATGTATAATGCAACATGCCATTATGGTATGTTTTTCATTACACATTCTATTTTTAATCCTGTAAGTGGTCAACAGAGCATTGATTTGTAAGCCACTGGCATAACCTCTTATTTGAACTTTCTTTGTACACACTGTGAACCGCAAGAATTCCATTGCCAAATAACTCTGACTTGTAATTGTTTAAACTGAACTACTTTACTTCTACAAGCCCACAACTAATTTGAATTTATTTTATACTTCTAAAATGTGTCATATTTATTGTGGTTGGTACCTACCCACAACTAAACATGGGAAAATAAACTGAAATCATGCAATATTTCAGCTGTAAATATAGCATTTCTTGAATTAATTCTTGTTTGAAAAAAATATGCTTGTGAGGATTTTGTGCAAATAGCTATGTATTTTTTAAATGTTTATCTTAGAAAGCATTTTTTTTTTAAAACAGTAGTTCTTAACCCTGTTCTCAGGCTCCAGTCACAAAGTGCAAATCCTGCCTCTCCTCGCAGCGGCACAGGTGGATCTGTCAGAATCACTCAGCCACTTATTGATCCACTTGTGCTCCCGAGGGAAAATCCAGAAAATGTGCACTATAGGAGAAAGCCTGAGGGCAATACAATGACAGTTCTAAAACAATAAAAGAAATGCATTAGCACAAGTTTGCAAACAGTTCTCTTCAAAATCACTATGGACCTCACATTTTAATAATCTAAATATTATCCATTTAAGTTTAATAAAACATTCTTAAATGCTGCTCAGGGATCCCTTACACAAAGAAGGAAAAACCAGGAGAGTAAAGAACACTTAAATACTGTATCATCCCAATCAGCTACAGATGTATACAATATACAAATCTACCAGTAGCCTAATTGAGACTTTCCCCACCCTACAAGAGTGGCATATCTAAATATAGGCAATAGGACATATCAAGAAACATAAATGGAGATGTTCCTTCCAAAGCCAGATACTGTAATAACAAGTTAGGTTGCATCCACAAAATATTACAGGTTGGAATCCCCATGTAAACAATGTTTCTTTAAGATTTTGTCTAACAGCATAAAAGTAGATATTGTCACTAGTTTATCACTTTGCATCTACTGAAGCATTGTTTCAATAATGTTCTTGTAATTTTATAGTGACAAAACCTACATTCATTTACATGTATTATAAAAATGTTCATGTATTATCTTGGTAAAAAAATATTTTTTCAAAGACATCTTGTGTATTTTAATGATTAGTGTTAATTCAGGATGATAATTTTGAAAATCTTAGACTAGATTTATACATATACCTATAGACTAGTGTGCCTTGCTCTCATGAACTTTATGTTAAATGGATAGTTTGCTCAGATTTTTCAAATGACAATGTTAAGGAAATGGTGGTATGAGGCTAAACTAATAACTATCATTTGTGTAGTATGTGTATTTAGCAGGTAAGGTGTTTTAAGGGAACCATTTTTGAACCATATTTCTAAGGCTGGTGGCACACAAAGATTAGTCAGCTGTGGTAAATCTGTACTATCGCGGGTGACCAATCTTCCAATAATGGAATTGCTGGTGGTGAAACATATATGTCACTTCAGGTTCCTCAAGTAGCCTGAAGTATCCTTGCAAGGTAACTTCAGGCTACTTCGGAAAGCTGAATGGATGCATATGTTTCCCTAACAGCAATTTAAATTATTGCCGGTAGGAAGGACACTAGGAAGGACAAAATATCCTGGGTGCTAAAGCCCTTAAAAGTGAAGAATCTATGTATGATTTGTGGTTTAGATGCTTTATATAATGGGGGGGAATGGCTTTATATACGCTCTGCCCCTTTATTTAATATGTAACACTGTTTTATAAACAAAGAAGGTTGCCTTAAATATTCCCATTTTTGTCTACTTGCAAGCCAGTTAAAGTGATACTGACACTAAAAAATGAAATTTAACATATGAATGTACATTAATTGTTACCTATAGGTCATGTTGATCATTTTTTGCTGAGAGGTTTGTTTTTGTATATAACTGTTAGCTGAAATTTCTAAGCCTGACTCTCTGACACCCTGACACTCTTACTTTGCCAACCTAACAGTCCCATCTCAATCTGTTAGTTACAGTTTGTAATGATAACAGATGCCGGGTGCACAAATATGGCAGCCCCCTCATACAGGAACATGGGGGATCAGACAGGTAATGTAAAAGCATCATGCAAATACCTTATGGCAAAGTTAGAAGTAGCTTTCAAAGACAGTTATTATAATAGAGGTAAAAAAGAGTTTGACTTCAGGTGTCAGAATCTCTTTAACAACATTCTACATATGTTCCTTGATCAAAGTGCTCACTACTGATATTGTCAATTAAGTAAGGAAATTTGGAAAGCAAGTTGTAGCAAAATTTCTTTATATCAAATAATGGTTTATGCCACTATACATTAGAGCCCTTAGGGCTGTGACACACTAGGCTATTACGGGAGATTGAGTCGCCTGGCGACTAATCGCCTCGACTTTGTGGTGACCAATCCCCCCAAACGCCTTCCCGCACTCTGCGCTGGCTTAAATGAAAAATCGCCAGCGCTAATCACACGCAGCAATTCAAGTTTCCTTGTAAGCCAGCGCAGAGTGAAGGAAGGCGTTTGGGGAGATTGGTCGCCGAAAAATCGAGGTGATTAGTTGCCAGGCGACTCAATCTCCCCAAATAGCCTAGTGGGTCACAGTCCTTACAGTCACATGTAGAGTTTAAGGCTTGTATTTTAGATTGTTACAGATATAACTCATTACTTCTAAAGTGGCAAGCCAAATGAACTAACATACTTTTTATCAAAAGGAAACAATAATAAAGAGCATCTCCCAAACTCTGGCTGCAGAAGTCAATGGTTTCAGTTACCACATTGTTTATTCACTTTTGTGCTACGGAAAGGCACAACTGAAGGGCTAATAGCTATCCTTCTATTTTTCATCACTGTTAAAGGAACAGAAACACCAAAAACTTAAGTAAAGAAAATATCAGGTAGTGTTGCCCTGCACTGTTAAAACTGATCTGTTTGCTTCAGAAACACTACTATAGTTCATATAAACAAGCTGCTAAGTAGCAATGGCGGAAATTGAAAAATGGCTACTGTATATGGCACAGGATAAGTAATGGATAACAGATAGCATTATGTTCTACAGAGCTTAGCTGCTATCTGCTATGTAACTTGAGACTTTTCTCCTTTGACTAGTTGCCCCCATGGCTACACAACAGCTTATTTAAATAAACAATAGTAGTGCTTCTGAAGCAAACACTGCAGTTTTACCAGTGCAGGGCAACAATGCATTATATTTTTATTACTTTTAAACAATTTTTTTTTTATGTTACTGGTCCTTTAAATAGTTAGCACTTTATAATTACATGATGATAAAATATATTGCACAAATATATAAAGACCAACTGTCTACTGTATACAGGTACTAAAACAAAATTTTAAAGTAAGCTTCCACTTTATGTATTAAGAAATGGCTTTTGTAATATGTTAAGTGCCTACAGTTTGTAGAAAGCCAGATATATAAGTAACAGTGGTTAAATCATAAATGTCCATGTATCTCAATCAAGTGTGATAACATCGAATTCTTTCAAACATCTAACAACATTTTCCCTTTTTCGCAACAAGGATGCTGGTTGGGGTTCTGCTGAGCAAGTAGTGACAGTGTGCCCCAAGCTGCTACTTATTTGCATTGTCTGTGACAAATAACAAGAAAAGATAGCAAGCAAAGACAAAACAGAAATAAATCTACAAAAAATGTCAAAACATAATTAATTTAATGAAATAAAGCAGATGTTTCAGTTGTCTTTCAAGATTAGTTTGTGGCTTGAAGTTGTGATATTAGCTGGGTTGTTTGCTTGTGAGGGGAAAAAAAAGATTTAAACATGTTGCTTACATTCAATTTAGCAATTATTTATCTATGATTAAACAAGGCATGTCTTCTATAGCACTTGATTACATATGGAAATGTAATTTTAACATCGACATTTTATAGATACATATTCGTGATGTTAATTTTTCTATCTCATTGAAGGAACACAAACAAGGTTCAGTGTCAGCAGGAGCTAATCAAACTTTATTTGACTAATTGGAGGTACCACACATACAGGCCCAGACTGGCAATCTGTATATATATATATATATATATATCCTGCCACAATGTTCCGAATTGCGGTAATAATAATAATAACAAACAAAAATCTTTTACTAATTATAGCACTATCACATTTACATGAGTATATATTCAAATTTTAATTTCCTTAAGGAAAAAAGGTTTGTGATGGACGAATCTATCCCGTTTCGCTTTGCCAAAAAATTTGGGAATTTCCAGCGATATTCGCGAATTGGCGAAAATTTCGAGAAAGGAGTCGTATCTCGTGGTTTTTTTTACACGCGCCTCTTTTTTTCATGCCAGCAAATTTTTGCCAGCCGAATTTTCGCTGGCGTTTCCCCAATTTATTCGCAGCGAATTCGCGCCTGCTGAATAAATTCGCCCATCACTACACTACACCAAGGCGGTGAACAATTCCCAGCACTAGGTAGAGTTCACAGTAGTATATTACTCCAGGAACCTATATAATCCTGAGCCTAATACTAACAGCATTGACACAGCAGGGTATTTACCCTAACTATCTTAATTGTTGGAGTCTCTGACTACTCCTATAATTACCCTGAACCTACCTCTAACTCATAAAATGAGCTATTATAAGTCTTTTAAGCACTTACTTCACATATTTGAATCTAACTATGTCCCAGGTCAACTGTAATATAGGCCCTAATCCCCCAACTTCTAGGGGAATAAAGGAATGAAAGGTTGGCAAATCCATTACTCTCCTACATAAGCACGCTTCTTATTAGGAATATTGATTGACAAGTTTCGAAAGCATATTAAGTGCACCAGCAAACTATCACAGGGTTTTAGACCTGGCAGCTCCTAATATTTAGCTTGTGGATAATAGCATGCATGCCAGTTTGTCAAGTATCCTAAAATCTTGCCAAGGAGAAAGAAAGAGGGCTGCTCTGATGTTCGTCTGCTTAGGAAATACATTAGAAACCTTTCTCAAATATTTCCTCACCAGAAGAACATCAGAGCAGGCTCTTTGCCATGACAACTTCCTTGACTACTCTGTGGTCAGACTGGTGGTTGACTGACCAGCAGGCAGTGATGTTGTAACAAAATTAATTCATATTAACAGTATGTGTATTCCTTAGTATCTTGTAATTGAAAAAAGTGTTTAGAGTAGCACCCTCATCAATTTTACATGAATTTATTTAAAAGGTTTACATATCCTTTAAGGTATCCCATATCTGTACTTAATAGCTTGCTCCAACTATATAATCTAGGCCTACCCTACATAAATATAAGAAGTCAGGTAAATGAGATTTGCAATTTTCTTTGCTTTGAATGTCAAACCAGAATAGGACTGTTTTGATTATGGGGGTATGGGCTTTTTGCCACAGATGGTCTGAGATGATTATATCTTCCACAGACTTCCATGAAGACAATAGTTTAGCCACTGTCTATAATGAAATATTAGTAAACCAACTATTTCACAGCTCCTTTCTTTTGAAGATAGCAATGTCCAAATTTCAGATAAAGAAGACGCTTGTTTGAAAGAGGTGTGAAAGAGGTGATTCATGTTAAGGTGGAGAAACCATCCCTGACCAGAGGCGGGGGCCTTCGACACCACCTGTCTGCTACATACAATGCTGTTCTCGCATCTGTTCCCCGGTGGTTTCTGAACTCTTGACACATCCATTCATGCAACTCTCACAAGTAACACCTGTGTCTAGGAGTTGCATGACACATTGGTTATCCTATCACTGTAACTACACAGAATCAACACCACTGTGAATTTCAGATGTCACCTCTCTGAAGAGTTGCAGTGTGCCATTGTGACACCAGTCAGTTGAACTGAAGAAGCTGCTCGGATGAGCAGTGAAATATCTTCATTAAAATATCTAAGCAAGTCCAGTTGCTTTAAGGTACTTTTGATATATAAACATAGTACAATCCTCTCATTTGGTAAGCTGGCTAATAGTGAAGTAGTTTTTGCACCAAAAATCTTTCCACATTTGGCTGATTTAAGAGTCATCATTTTGTCTTTTGGAGAAATAACTAATGTTAGGTATAGAAGAGCATATAATTGAATAATAAAGGATTTAGTTGCCATTATTTTTCTTGAGAGATGGGTTTGCATAATGATAAAATTAAATATCATTATAACAAAGAAGAGCTTCTAACCTTGCTGAAACTAAAGAAAGGATCCATTAATCTCATTGAATAAGTGCATCTTTGAAGCTTTATTGGGAGCCACTCAGGTTAAACTGAATGTAATCACTGATAGTACTGGTAACAACATACCAATAGCATGGCTTATGTCTATTTTTTTTTTAAATCTAATATTTTCCACAGTTGTTTTTAGTTTCTCTACTGTTTCGTTCATCAATTTTTTAATACAGCTCAATTAAATGTTTGTCTTACAGTACAAAAGTAAACAAAATATATGTCTTCTCAGGAAACTGACTTTGTAGGTCAACAGGGGTCTGAGAGAAAATTCTTTTAGAAGAGCAGTTTTGACGTTATTCGAAAGTAGCATTAACACTGATCTCAAACCAGGACACCTTAGGGTTTCTGTCAAGGTATATTCACTTATGTGGTTGCTGTTTGGTGTTTTCCAGGACACAGGGCTTATTATCTGGTCCTACCCATGCCCATCCCTGTAGGTCTGAATCCACACAAATAGAAAATGTTCAGGCAATACCAAAAGAAGGTGAAACATGTATAGGTACTGACATGGTGAAATTCATTGTTGATGCTTTATGAATAGGTTGACTTCTGTACTAATTAAATTTAAAAAAATATACTCTTTTCTGTAATAATAAACCAGTACCTTTTACTTGATCCAGACTAAGATAGGTTTCTTCTAGTTCTAAAATAAATTCACAATATAAAAAAAAACAAATGCTACCTTATTTGTTAAAATATCTGAATGTATAAACTTGAACTAATAAAATTGTGAAATTTGTGTTGTTCTCATTAATTGTAGTGAGTTTACATGCTCAACAAAATTTGAAAAACTAAAAATGCTTTAAATGAATAATTGTCATGAGCGCTCGGCGCTCCCTACCTGGTTCCCGGCGTGGCGGGGATCCAAGATGGCGGTGCCCTGCAGTAACACGTGGGCGCAAGGACGCCGGCACCGGAGCGCCGGTGCAATGATGTCACGCGCAATGGCGCCAAATTCAAACTTAAAAGGACGCCGGAGACCCAGGTTCAATGCCCGAGTATAGCTCAATATTGCTATTGTGTTCCTGGGTCTCTTAGCCTTGCCTGCTTATCCTGATATCCCGGTTATTGATCATCTGCCTGTTCCTGAAACCTTGCTGCCTGCCTTCTTGAACCTTTGCCTGGACCTGACTTCGCTATTGGATTTCCCCTGAACTGTACTTTGCCTGGACTTGCTGGAAAGGGACTTCCTCCTTGATCCTGACTTCACCCCCCCTCGTGGGAGCCAGAGGCCCCCGCTGACAATAATTAGTTCAAACTTTGGCTAGGACAGCTCCCATTGACTTCTTCATGACCTCACAAGCTTTTAGATGCAGAATTCTTATATAGAAGTTTTTTCAAAATTCATGTTTTTAAACCATTATGATTTTTAGCTCCAAAAAAAATCCCTCAAACCCAATAAATGCGGCATTGTGGGTAAAAACATGGTGAGTTGTGCTTAGAATTGCACTTGGCACACTATATTGCCATGTTCATAAAAGAGCACTTAGAAACCCAGTGCAATGTTGAATTTGTGGAAACAAATCATGTTTTTTTGGTAACTTATAGCTTTGGTGAGAAAATTTTCCACAGCAAATAATAGCCATCAGTCTAAAGAGCTCCAATATGAGATGTATAAGGAAAGGATAAGAAAGTGGAAAGACCCTTGAGCTCCCAAATAGACCAGAATTCCATGAATCAATGTAAAAAGGTTATTTTGCCTTGAAACTTCCCATTGCTGTTTAGATTATTCAAAACGTCAGTTGATGTCAGGGGGTCCTGAGACATCCAATTCAGGAAATGATTTATCAAAAAGAAAGATAAATGGGATCTTGGCTATAGATTGAGTTGCTAGCCAGGTTGGTAGTTCATCTATTTTATCCCGAAATGGTTGTTTTATGAGACAGGGGCAAACAATATGGTTATGTATGCACAGGGCACATTATCCACTCCAAATACAATTATTGGATGATTAGGGAATAGTTTGCATAGTTTGACAGGTGTGTGGTAGCAAAATATAATTATTTTGTAAATGTTTTTTTCTGTTTAACACAAGTAACCATTTTTCTGGCATTAGACCAGATTTGAGTCTAATCAGGGGCGCTCCACCAATGAGGCAGCGCTTCTCTGGTTACCAGGGGCGGCAAAAAAAACGTTCCTGGTAACTAAGAGCCGAATTTCTGGTTTTCAAACTCGGAAATTCTGCTCTTCTGGTGTAGAGCGCGCACTTGCCGTGCCGTGGACCCTACCCCTTTTCTTCAGAGCCGCGTGGGAGGGGGGGCGGCATATCGAAGGCTGCCTCAGGCGGCAGTATTGCCAGATTCGCCCCTGATTCCAATCTGTCATATGTTGAGTCAGAGCTATTTTCCTTTTAGCCATATATGAATCTTTCAACAGATGGCTGGGTCAGTCAGTATCTTATATATATCCTGGAAGTTAAACCTGCCTGGCAGTTTAATGACTCAAATGATTAGGGAGACGAAGATTGTGATTGCTGAAGATATAGCTGAAGAAAATGTCTGAGTTGAAATCTTCAAACAGTTTCAGCTGGTATGTTGGAGACTGTTAAGCTAATTCCAGCATAATTGTGGCCCCAGAGGGAATTGGGCCAGCTGCCCCTACTCTGTTGATATTTAGTAAATAGTGTGTGGCAAGTTAGAGTAAGTGGACAAATTAGAAGTTTATGATTGTTCTTACTGTTGGTAGACGTGGTCTTTATGACAAGCACGCAGGGAACACAACAACTTGTAAAAAGATTTACAGTATGGAAAAACAAAAACAATATGGAGGAAGGAAGCAGAAACAGAAACAACAGAGTGCAGTAATACAATAGCACAGTAACGCAAAAACATGAAAGTATATATATATATATATATATATATATATATATATATAAACAAGAAAAAGTTGTGCTCACCACTAATTTTTAAAACCATTGCACCCCGCAATGAGGCTGTGACCACAAAATACATAGACAAATGCAAGAGGTCCTCTGCACTCAACCCATTATCAATATATTTAAGACATTGAGACATTCTGTGCATACAGCTACTAAAAAATGCCTTACCCTTTAAACAACAGGGATTGTTTGTCCATACGTATTACAATATATTTAAGCTGGCCAACTACGTCAAAGTCATCCCATATCTGGCCAGTCATACGCTCAATTCTTTTTCACTCTCTCGTCATGACTAGACTATTGTAACTCTCTTTTAATTGGCCTTCCCCGCCAGAGACTGTCACCTCTCCAGTCCATAATGAACACTGCCGCTAGGCTTATATACCTCAGCAACCGCTACTCCAATGCCATGCCATTCTTGCCAATCCCAGTACTGGCTTCCACTGCCCTTCATAATTAAATTCAAATTAATGACCCTGACATTCAAAGCATTTCATAACTCTGCCCTACCCAACATCTCTGAACTCATCTCTATATCCTCACCCAACTGCTTACTACGCTCCTCTAATGACGTGCTACTCAACTCTTCTCTCATTACCTCCTCACATGCAAGACTTTGCAAGGGCTGCACCCCTCCTGCACTCCCCCTGACTTTCTCCCAACCTTTCTGCTTTCAAGAAATCTCCTAAAACAAACTTATTTAGAGAAGCCTACCCTCACTCTTAACCACCCAATGCAATACCACTTACATTACCACATCTCACCCACTTAACTCTGATCTTGTCCACTCCCACACCTTGTGTAACATTCCCTTCCCTTTAGATTGTAAGTTCTTTCTGCACAGAGCCTTCCTCACATTCTGTACTGGTATTTATTGTGATGTATGTAACTCCTTATTTATTGTGATGTATGTAACTCCATATGTTCTATGTATGTAATTCATGTGATTTAGTTGCATAATAACTTTACAGCGCTACGAAATATGTTGGCGCTATAGAAATACATCTTAATAAATAATAATAACTACAGTTCATATAACCAAGTTGCTGTGTAGCCAAGAGGGTAGCCATTCAAGCACAGGATACACAGTGGATGACAGATACATTCTTCAGAATCACATTGTATACTACAAATCTTATTTAATATCCACTGCATATCCTGTGCCTTTTCTCCTTTTTCATATTTCAATGGCTGCCCCCAAAGCTACACAGCAGCTTGTTTATATAAACCATAGTTGTGTTTCTGAAGCAAAAACATGAGTTTTACCATTACATGGCAACAGTACATTATATTGTAATTCCTTGAAAAACACTTTTTTGTGTTATTGTTCCTTGAAGCATGAATGCTGTTGCATATATTCCAACACATACTACAATGAAGCCCCTTCAAATGGGACAGAAGAAAGAAAATTAGCATTAGTATTGGTATATTTATTCCAACTAAGAATTCACAATTTGTGTCACTAGCCTATGGCACCAACATTTGCTTCATCTGTGCACAGACGGATGACTTGACCGTCAGTCATACTAAAGACAAGGCAGAAATCAGTGGATCAGCATCTTCTCATCAGGCATATGTTTTGGGATTCATCACAGCTGAGTGTTAGTTATATTTGCCTTTTTAAGGCTTAGTCCAGACGCGGAGATTCGGGGGCGATCTGTCGCGGCGAGAAGTCACCAGGCGACGGATCGCCCCCGAATCTCCCCGTCTGGACTAAACCTAACAACAAGAAAAGGAGAGGTTTTTGATGTCTGTATTTTGATTATATCATTAAATACAAACAAAATACCTTCATTTCACTGTGAGTTTTAATTAAAAAAGGAAGATAATAGTAACTACAGTCAAACCGCAAACCCACAAATATCTCAGAATTTTATGGTTTACCACCATAAAGCATAAGTGGATTATGTGCAGTGGAATTAGCAAAAGTAAAACATTTTGTTGTCTTTTGATAGCCGAGAATTAGTAGAGTGCTTTATTAGTGCTTTATTAGCAGGCTCAATAGAGCTGATACACAGAGTGGATATTCCTGGCCATACAGATGGTGAACTTCCCATTCAGCTTTATGAAAAACACTGCAAAGTCAATATTGATCCAAAAATTGCATGTTGCACATTGCACTGGGTTAGTAAATAAGCCTTTAGGTGTGAAATGTTATACATGGCTGTTTATGATGAATATACGTACTGGGAATAGTAAGAATAAAAAATAATGTTTAAAAAGAGCTTATATTCAGCTTCAATGAGATTGCACACTATCAATAAATAAGAGAGCTTGTGTTTAAAAATCTCCACAGACTCAGGGGACAAAGTGAAATTCCTACTGTCAAGGAATGAAGCCATTTTTATTTAATCAATGTTTTAGCCAGAAATGTAAATGCCCCATTTGAATATCTATGTCTTTTTTAACCAAGTTCCTGAGTTTCTCAAGGGAATAGATAACTAGCAATACCTCATTGGCCAGGACATTGAAATTGACAGCACTTAAGCGTGGAATGCATGCAGTTAACAGCCCTACCCTCTCTTCACAATTTGATTACTGACTAGACAGCACGATCTGTGGTGGGATTTCAAATCTCCATACACTTTAGAGTGTAAAAAATGAGAGCAGTAAAAAATCAATGTTACATAAAATTATGAGAATAAATATTTAGTACTTTGTATTGCTATGAACAGGATAACCTCCCTTATTTAAAGAAATTGTTCAGTATAAAAATAAAAACTGGGTAAATAGATATTCTGTGCAAAAAAAAAATGTTTCTAATATAGTTAGCCAAAAATTACATTTATAAAGTATAAATTTTTTCACTGAACTGTTCCTTTAATTTATCTTTACCACAAGATCTATATCAGGAGTCTTCCTTTGCATGCTAACCTTATACTGTAACTACTGCAATAGGGCAACTTCATTCAATTGCATTTCAAGATCAGAAACTCACTTGGACTTTTTGCATTCTGTGCTAGAAAGATATTCAGACCCTTCCTATGATAAAGAAATAACATTTCAGGGAACCAAGATCAACAATACACAAGTTAGTTGCATATGCCATAAGAGTGTCCTGTTTTAATGAGACCAGTGTTAATTCCACGGCACACTCTTCTTTTCTATCCATCTATACATGTCAGCAACAGCAATCCATCAAAACAAGTACCACATTTTGTTTTGCATTTTTTAGAGCTCTTCAGTAGGATAACCACATTTTTCTTTGAAACATTTTACTGAAGAGCATTTTACATAGTTTGCAGGTCTCAAGACATGCAAACTATGTAAAATGCTCTTCAGCAGATTGTTTCCTACATCACCTTTTTCTGTAATCTTTTCTGTGAACATATTTGCTACTAACAGAAGTCTTTTAAGGGACTGATACTGTTGTGTTTGGTAGCCGAGGATTAGGAGAGTAGAACAGTGCTTTATAAGCAGGTCATGCAGCCATTGCATAACAGCAGTAAGACTTACTTTCACTTTCAAGTTGTACAGAAAGTCCTATGTATGCACAGTGCCACCTGCAGGCCATTTGTATAAACACCACATATTCCCCTATAGTAGGAAAGCATTTGGACAAATATATAAACAGTAACAAATAAACCGTATGTATCTTAAAGCAATATATATAATACTTTCTTCACATGACATAGTCCTTGGTCCATGCAGGTAGTTTTCTGATTCTCTCAGTATGCCTTATAGGTTCACTTTCCTCTGCCCTATTGCAGTTGGCATCAGGAGTAGGGAAATGTCCTTCATCAAATGGAACAACTCCAAAGTCATATCTAGTAGGAGCAAGACGACTTGCATTCCATATGCGTCCATCAGACAGTTCATATGTGTATGGTGTATATGGCGTCTCACTTATAGAGAAGGGCAAGCACCTCAATTTCTGGCGTACTGGTTTTACACCTGGTCTCAACTTTACTTTGTGTACAAAGTTCTTTGCACAGCCCAGTGATGTGTTGCTTTGTGGTGAAATTTTAGACACAGGCTGTGTGGCAGGCACTGGTGCTGTAGTAATAAGACCATCAACTAATTGTAGGTTTAATGCAGCAAAGAGATCCCTTCCAAGTATAGCAGTACCATTTTTCACAATGTAAAAGTCACATTTTGCAGTATTTGATTCAAATTGTACAGTCACTGGCAAGCAACCAAGCACAGGGATTGGATCCAGATACTGACACTATTTCAACAAAGCAATGCTACATTTTGTATTGGCATTCAGTGAAAAATATCTACCAGTAAACTAAATGATTGCACTTACAACAAATGCAATTCATTATTTTAATTGGCTAAACAAGCTCTACAGCATATCAGTATTAGGAAGAGCACTAGTTTGGTCTAAATGCTATGCCTGCCATAAAGGTGGCTAAATAAGGGCAGATTTTTTTGGATAATGATTCGATAAAATGGTCTACTTACTGTTATATGTTTGAACATATGTTTGAATTTTGCTGTGAAATGATAAAATCAATCAATGGGTGGTACAGTCAGATAAGTATTGTTAAAGGATTCTATACTGTGCTAGTTGGAGCCTTGGTTGCCTTTGTAAACACCATAGTAGCCAGGAAAAAACAGGAGCACTATTAAGTACAAAAAGAAAAAGGTAAACTATGATGCATTATTATGCTGCACATGTATTTTTAAACTTTAGAAATAAAAACAAATGTCAATTTGGACCAAAAATAAAATATACAGAATAACTAAATTAAACGCTTCTGGATATGATCCATTTTGTTTCTTGCATTAGTTTTTGGCAGTTTTTTGTATTATATGTAATCTATATGTTCAGTGTATACACACATTTATTGTACAGCACTGCAGAATATGTTGGTTACATTCCCTTTTTATGGGAGAGCTTGCATCAGAGTTTAAACTCCACTGGGGCATGGAGTGATATGAAAAAAGAATAGAGTGTTGTGTAATATTTTGGCATTATAGAAATAAAGGACAATAATAGTACCACAGTTGCTAGACAGCTGTGCTACTTCAGTTATACAGTATCCATTGGCCAACATGATGGCATAATGGTTATCATTGTTTTTCATGTGTCAATTCATCTTTGTGTGTATATTTTTATGGCACTACCTATTCTTCCTGCCTACTACTATTGCAAACTACATGTATAGGACTTGTCATCCAGAATGCTCTTGACACTTAAATTTACTAGAAAATAATGTAAACATTATTTTTATCCAAAAGGCTGGTTTTGCCTCCAATGAGGATTAATTATATATCAGTTTTGATACAATTTACTTTACTTTACAGAGAAAAAGGAAATCATTTAATTATTTAATCATAATGGAGTCTATGGGAGACAGCCTTGCCATATATATGCAAGCATAAATATGAATTTTACATTTTCATGAAACAAGCTCACATATAGCCTGCCCTACAAAATATAAGGGAAAAGTAATAGAAATCAGTTTCTCACGGCCATACTCTTTATACCAGAGGGAAAACGTGAAAGCATGGAACAGCGGTTAAACATAATTGCTAAGAAATAAATTTGTACATCACCCCCAGAAAGTTCACATATTAGAACTTGATACTACATTGAGATCACATCATTAGGCAACCAAAAATAAAAACATAAATTGCTTTGTATAGGACATTTTCAGTGAGGAGAGACAATTTAGGAGGTTTAACTCCAGGTTGGTTTATGAAAGAGTATCATCATTTTTATTCTAAGGATTTATTTCCCATATATTATCAGAAAAGGGGGAAAATATCAGTTGCCCTAATGATAATAAATACAGTATGTGGCCACATTTTGATATCACAATAATGTAAAAAGTGTCTTAGAATTAAATGAAGTCAGGTTTCAACATCTTTTACATTCACGCAATGTTAAATACTCTGCATGCCAACCAAAGATTTTGCCCAGTCAGCTCAAATGTGAAGTATTACCTGCTACAATCCCCCATTACAAAAACAAGATTCGCATGATCTCTTTCTAAAATCGTGTCATTTTACCATACCAAACAAAGATGTTGAAAACAGAAGTTGAAAAATCCCCAACACATCAAAAAGGCCAGGTCACAAAACAAACTGTGCCAAGTCTAAATTCTATTTACGGAATTTACGGAATAAAAAAAGTAAAATGATGTTGCAGAATTATGCTTGGCACAACAGAGGATTAAATTGCCTGTCTTTCCCCACCCAAGTGGCAGAAAACAGCTGGCCAGAATTTTTGAGTGCCTTTAATGAAGTGCATTTTTAATCGTTAGAATTTGTTGATTAAATGAAATAAGACTAATATTCCTGTGTGGATATGCTGAAATGTGATTGCCTGAAAGAAACATTGGTCTCCAAGTGAGTCACATATTCTGTTAGGAGATCAAGTGTATCACACTAGGGTATTCTTTTGATGGTGTTTTCTTAATTTATTACATATTATGTGATGTAAATATATGTATTTTTTAAGATGAATCTCTGTATTTAAACAAGCATTAAGCACCTTATCTTGAAAGTGTAGTTTTTTTTAATAGTTTGTTCCTTTGGATCAAAGTTTATATTTATCATGTAAATGAATCCATAAACATTGTAGACCTTATTAATTCAACTGGAAAGTGTAAACAATCCTCAAAAATACAAACTCAGCATTTCCCAGCTGAATTTCTTATATTCCAGATCATTTATTAAAGGGGTTGTTCACCTTTGAGTTAACTTTTAGTATGATGTAGAGCGTGATATTCTGAGACAATTTGCAATTGGTTTTCATTTTTTATTGTTTGTGGTTTTATAGTTATTTAGCATATTATTCAGCAACTCTATAGTTTGCAGTGTCAGCAATTTGGTATCTAGGGTACAAATTCCCCTAGCAACCCTGCATTGATTTGAATAAGAGACTGGAATATTAATAGGAGAGGGACTGAAGAGAATGATAAGTAATAAAAAGTGGCAATAACAATGCATTTGTAGCCTTATGGAGCATTTGTTTTTAGATGGTGTCAGTGACCCCCATTTGAAAGCTGCAAAGAAACAGAAGAAAATTGCATATAACTATGAAAACTAAAAAACTATGAAAAATAAATAATAAGGACCAATTGAAAACCTTTTTAGAATTGGCCCTTCTACAACATACTAAAAGTTAACTTGAAGGTGAACCACCCCTTTAATATGATAAAAAAATTCAAATTACAGAAGGGAAAAAAAGGATGGCACTGACAGCTCTCGAAAAGTAGCCACCTGGTATGGCATCATTAAATAGTATTAAATAATTGTAAATTCAGAATAATATGGAGAAAAAAGGGTGGAGAGTGTTGAGACATTACATTTCATTCATATCCCTGCTTAAAGCAGCCTTTAAATGCAATCTCCTGGGGGAAGGGAAAACAATAACATATTATAATTAGTGAGTCAGACAGGCTGCATGTATAGTATCTAGAATGCTTTGGGACGCAGGTTTTTTGGATTAGGTTTTTTTTCTTAATATTGATCATACCTGACCATACTTTAAGTCTGCAAAAAATTGAATTTCTGCGTTTCGCTGAAGGCTAATTCATTTGTGAAACTGCGTTAAGAATCAGCCGCCCACAACCGCTAAATTATTCTGACGCCCATTGACTTTAATGCATTTGGACAAAATAGGCACACGTCAAATTGTCCCGGGTGTGAACGAAAAAATTGTCGCGGGTGACAAAATTCACGTTTCAGCTATTTTTTGTTGCAAAATTCACAGGAAATGCACAAATTTTTCTGTGAAGCAAAACGGGACAAATTCGCCCATCACTTTATATGAGGATTGAGGGTTAACACTTTAACTTAATCACACTGAATCTGAAGTGCAAGAGGATAGAGTACAATTGTCAGAGGATAAATTGCATGCAGGTTCTGTTGAAAAAAAAAACTACATAGTAACATAGTAGGTTTGGCTGAAAAAGCCAATAATGAATAAAGCATTAGAGAGATTATTATATGATCCCCTTATATATTTATACATAGTTATATCACCCCTTAAGCACCTCTTCTCCAGCATGAACATTTCCAATTTCGCTAGTCTTTCCTCATAGCTAAGATTTTCCATACCTTTTACCAGCTTAGTTGCCCTTCTCTGTACCCTCTCTAATACAATAATGTCCTGTTTGAGTGATGGAGACCAAACTGTAGGGCATATTCTAGATGTGGCCTTACAAGTGCTCTATAAAGTGTAAGAATTACCCCTTCCTCCCGTGATTCTATGCCCTTATTTGCCCTTGATGCTGCTGACTGGCATTGCTTGCTACAACCATGTTTATCATCTACAAGGACTCCAAGGTCCTTTTCCATAATGGATTTGCCCAGTGCAGTCCCAAAAAGGGTATAAGTGGCTTGGATATTTAAGAAAGTGGAGAATTCCTATCATACTTACCGTAATTCTCCTTTCCTGGCCACTCCATCAGCATTACAATCGGATGTACCAAGCCATGTCCCTTCAAGAGGGGTGGGAAATGAGCACGCAAAAATTACTCTTATGAAATTAATATACTGTGCAGAAAAAACCCAAGTGGACTCCAGTAGCAAAAGCAAATTACTTGAGGATACCATATCCAGACGATGGTGCTTAATGAAAGTTCGAGCCGAGTACCAGGAAACCACTTCACAGCTGCCATGGATGCTGAAACAGCCCTTGAGGAATGAGCCTTTAAACCCTCTGGATCTATTTGGTCTTGTGCTTCATAGGCCTTTGGAATACATAAGGAAATCCATCTGTTAATGGTTGAAGTGGTAGCAGCTTGTCCTTTACTGCTGTCTGCTGGAATCACGAACAGTCTGTTTGTCTCCGAACACCTCCAGGTAGTGCTTTAGGGAACGAACGGGTCTATCATAATCAGATTTTCTGAGTTTTCCATAAATAAATAAAGAAACTCTATCATGAAAAAAAGGAGATATGTTATAGCGCACAGGCAAGGGCCTACAATTCTCCTGCTCTGCATGTTGAGGAGATGGCAATAAGACAGATCCTTGAGGGTGAGGAGCCAGACCGAGACAGATTCCAGAGGTTCAATGGTAACAAGGATAAGGATCTTCATAGGACTAATAAAAGACTCCACACAGGAGGCACTTTGATGATTGGAGGTCATACCTTAAAAACTGCCTTGAAGAATCTTGTGACCATAGGGTCTGTAAACCATGGTTTTCCTGAGCAGGAAGAGCTGAGGCATGAACCTTAAGGTTCTATACAGAAGACCCTTAACAGGGCCTGATTGTAGAAGACCTAGCACTTAAGGAAGGGTAGCCTCTTCCAAAGCAGCTCTTCCAGAGCGCCAATAATGAAATCTTTTCCATACTTTGTAGCAGGCGGAAGATGTTGAAGATGTTCTTGCTTTGAGCAAGGTTTCTATGACTCCTTGAGGAAGACCAAGAGCAGCCAATCTCTTGCGCTCAGTCTCCAAGCTTGTAAGGATAGGGCTGTCGGATTCGGGTGGAATAGAGAACCCTGGTGCAACAGATCCCTCCTCCTGAGGAGAGGCCATGGAGGGGTTGCTAAAAAGTTTGAGAAACAGGCGATACCAAGACCTGTGTAGCCAGTTTTTTGCAATCAGAAACAGCTCGCCTCTTTCCTGAATAAGTTTTGGAGAACTCTCAGGGTAAGAGGGAAAGGAGGGAAGGCATAGGCCAGCTCGAATGACCCTGTTTAAATCAGAGCATCCATCCCCTCTGCTGTTGGGCAGTATATGAGAGGCTAGAAGGTTGAATTCCCGTAGGTCCCATCTTTCCACGAGACTCTGGAAAATCTCTTGGTTCAAAGCCCATTCGTGGCATGAAATAGTGTTTCAGCTTAGGAAGATGTTCCACCTTCAGAGAGGACAGGTTGCTTTCTGTCCCCTGGAGAATAGGCTGAACCTCCTGCAGGAGAGATTTGCTCCTTGTTCCTAGACATAGGCTGCCACACTGGTATTGTCTACAATGAGCTTGACCGAGTGATCCCTTCAGAACCTCGGCAAAAGAAAACAGGGCCAGCTTTACTGCTCTTATCTCCAGGATATTTGAAGGGTGTTTTCTGAGGAGAAGGCCACATTCCCTGTGCCCATTTTGGCTCCCCAACCCCTGGCTGAGGCATAAATGGTCAGGATTTTCCAAGGTACCTAAGTCAAGGGAAACCACTTGCCAGATTCCTCTCTGATATCCACCAGTGGAGGGAATCCCTGAAGGACTGGGGAAGGTAGATGAGCCGATTCCAGTTTTACTCCAACCTGTTCCATTTGTCCAGGAAAAGGGATTGGGCAGGTATCATGAGCCATCTTGCCCACATAGTGACCTGGAAGGCTGAAGCCATGGGTCCCAACAGAGACATAAGATCCCAGGCTGGAACTCTGTCCCTTGACAAGAAACCCCTGAGCCGAAAACATCTGTGGTGTAAGGGAAACCAAGTTCTCCCAGGTGTTGAAACAGGCCACCAGATACACCAGAGACCTGAGAAGGCTCCAGTTGTCTCTTCTCCCAATTCACAATCTATCTGTGGGAGACTAGGAAAGAAACGACTCGATCTTGGTTCTTGAGCAGAGTTCCATATTTCCAGGCAGACAAGAAGATGTTATC
>CM044442.1:58605005-58625199 GCA_024363595.1 Xenopus borealis
CTAATAGTTAAATGTGTTTGATGATCAGAAACATTTTGTGTGACAAACATGCAAAACTTTTCTTTATGTAACAGTAACACCAAAAAATGTAAGTGTTTTAAAGTAATGAAAATATCATGTAGTGTTGCCCTGCACTGGTAAAACTACTTTAGTTCATATAAACATATTGCTGAGTAGCAATGGCGGAAATTGAAAAAGGGCTATATGGCACAGGATAAATAATGGATAACATAACATTATGTTCTACAGAGCTTATTAGCTATCTATGCTGTGTTGCTGTGTAACTTCTTCCTTTTCACCTTTGAATAACTGCCCCCATGGCTACACAGCTGCTTATTTATATAAACAATAGTAGTGTTTCCGAAGCAAACACTGCATAATATTTTTATTACTTTAAAACAATTAAATTTTTAGATGTTACTGGTACTTAAAGGACCAGTAACATCAACATTTTTTGGGGCCCAGGGCTTCCAGAGGAAGAAGAGGAAAAGGATGGGGACTTGCTGATGCCCCGCTCCCCCGTGCTGCTCCTCCACCAAAGACCTGTCAATGAATAGCCAGGTAGGAGGAATCGAATATCTGTTTTTATACCTTAGTTACACTGCTAAATTATGTACTAAAGAGTTAATTAAATTTGTGAATAATTTTGAAAAATGTTTACGGCATAGTTGATTACAATATAGAACACATAGTTTAGGAGGTTAGTTGATTTTTGTAAGGTATTTCTTCAAATTTAATAGTTTCATGTTTGGTTTAGTCACTCGGTCTCTTCTATGACCTGACATAGTCATTTGAAGATACAGTGGTTCAAATAAAAAATAAAAACTACAAAAAAAAGGCAGGCAACAGGACACTGTCACTTACCCAGTATGCTCCGAGGGATACACAGGATTATTTTAAAGTCAAGTGGAGAGTGGTATTTTCTTTGAAGTGCTTCAGTAATTATGTTTGCTCAAGAAAATATGGGAAAAGGCAGAGATATAAGGCTTCTTGATCTTCTGTGGATATAAGTCTTTGGTGACAAGTCATCTCCATGAAAAGGCTTCTGTTGAAATGTTATCCAGAAATGTATGGTGTCTGCTTCTGCATTGTTGTGTCAATCATAAAAGTTACACTTGCTTTGGGAGATGTGATACGGACAAAATTCTTTCAGAAGGATTTTAACTGTCTGTTCTAACTTTAATTTATTTCAAAATATTTCCTGTTTTCATGCTGTCATGCTAAGATTTATACTGAGAAAGCATACTGACATGCAAAATATCATACTTAAAAAAATACAACTAAAAAATATATAAGCTGCTATAGCACAATTCGAAGAGCTGATGAATTTAGTGCTGACATTTTTATCTAAACGGTGGGTTATTCCAAATTCCTAAGCATAGACAGATGATATGACTTACCTCAGATCATTAAAGGATAACATAAAAAAAAGCCAGGATTTCCTACTTAGCATTCAGTATCATCATCAGATATGTCCACTTCTTATTTATTCTTGGTTGGGCCATAGCAAAAACATTTTGCATGATCATTTTAAGATGTGATTTTATTATCTAAAGCTACTAAACAAATATATATCTTATCTATATATATTAATCTATAGATATTTATCTATTCTATATGGGACCCCCTTCTCAATTTTGTTTACGTCTGTGCTTTTTTTTTCTGAATTTCAAATAATGAACATTATTGTTTCCGTGGTTACTATTGCCTGGAAAAAATAGTGGATGTCCTCCCAGCTAATTTTAATTTTTATTTAGTAGTAATAGAAGCATGTTTCATTCTTTAATGCTTTGTAACCATTCAAAGAGCATTTTTGTCACATCCCTTGGGGGTGCCTTTTACGCTTAATTAATTCCTAGTGATGTTTTTAGGGTTGTGTAATAATCTTAATGGCTGCTATGAGTTACTGCACCTAGGCTCACTTACCCATGCCTTTTATCACATACTGAGGTATGTGTCACGCAAGTCACTGGAATTTTTTTAAGAATGAATGCCCCCCTTATTTATTGCATAGTAGAAGCCCCATTCTTCATAGCCTATACAAATGCAAAGAAATTACAATTGCAAAGCTGTTTGTTTAATATATATCTTCCATGAATGGTGTCAATCCATGGAAAGACTGCATTAATTTCTGCAAAAGAAGAAATGTAGATATGCCAGAAATGTCATTTGATCACTAAGGGCAGATTTACTGAGGGTCGAATTTCAAATTGAAAAAATTATGAGAAATTCGACCAGCTTTTTCTATCAAAAATTTACCTTTTTCATTTGAATAGGTCCATTTTCAATTGAATGAAAATCGTCTGAATGCATCGTTTGATTCGAACAATTTTGGGCAAAAAAGTTTCAAAAACACTTAGGGGCAGATTTACTATTGGTCGAATTTCGAATGAAAAAAAAAATTCGAAATTGGACCAGGGAATATTATTGGGAATAGTGGGGAATTTTAAAATTTTTTTTTGCGAATTCTAATCGAATATTCGAACAATTTTTAAGCAATCGATCGAATTTTCTTATTCAATCTTAGGGAATGATCCCCATTTCGGTAGGTTTAATCTGGCGAAGTAGGTGATCGAATTTAAATTTTAAGGGGAAGTATTCGACCATCAAATTTTCGAATATTCGAAAAAAATTAAATTTGAATATTCGATGGTCGAATTTGCCTAATTTGCATATTCGAAATTCAAATCTTTTTGAAAATTCGATCGAATATTCGAATCCCTCTTGTGAATTTATGTGAATTTAGTAAATCTGCCCCTTATTATTGGTTCTAGGAGGTCCCCCATAGGCTAAAATAGCAATTCGGCAGGGTTAAGGAGGCGAAGTGTTAAATTAGAATTTTTTAAAGATACAGTACTGCGATTTTCGAATGGTTGAATTTTAAAATTTGATTAGAATTTATTTCAGTTCAAATTAAATTTTGGCCTATTCGATAGTTGAAATGGCCAAAAAAATTTTGAAATTTGAATTTAAAATTTTGAATTTAAGGTGGCGAAGTGTCGTATTAGAATTTTTTAAAGAGACAGTAATTCGATTTTCAAATGGTTGAATTTTAAAATTTGATTAGAATTCATTTCAGTTCAAATCGAATTTTGGCCTATTCGATGTTGAAATTTGAATTTTTTAAATAAAAATTTTCACTTCGACCCCCTAATAGTACTGAATGAATGTTTTACCCGCTGTGTTTGTGCTTACTGCCACCTTCTTATGATTCCATGGAAGTGGTAGGGAGTGATTTGGGAACTTTTGATCAGCAAATATTATTTGCTGTCTTTTTGGCTTTAACACTAATGACTCATTTCCCAGCCATTTTCTGTAAACTCAAAATGAAAAAAAAAATACATTGTTTTCTATGCAAAATATGTAGAGGACACAGTTCAGGCTATTGGAAGTTCCTTGGAAAAATAATTTAGGAAATCTATCTGAGAAGACATGATGGACAAGTGATGGAAAAAACAGCATTTTAAAAATGTAACATATGTCTCCCTTGAAAATTATAACTGTCTCCTCAAAAGGTTAATGATACAGGGGGTGTTTTGATTGCCTTCCTCCTCACAGGGCCAACTGCAGCTATTAAGATGTCCTTTTCAACTAGAATACTAAGTATCATCTTAAAGGAAAAGGCTACCTGTAGGGATGGTCATTTTGATTGCCTTAATTCTTCCTGAATAGATTTAGGAGCTATGCACCTAAATCTGATTCTTACAGGATCTGTGTAATGCTCTGACACTGCAGAGAGGTATTCAGGAGGTAATAGGTAGGTAGATTGGGGTATACCCGAAGATGGCAGGGCAGAGTCCTGAAGCCATAGGAAAGCAAGTTTTAATAAAGATTAAACTTACAGAACAGGTGCAACAGGAATACAGGCAGTGATGAAAACAGAAGAATTGTACAAGAATTGTAGTCAGAAACAGGCCAAGGTCAGAACCAGGAAATCTACAGCAGTTTGAAGGAACACGGGTCAGGAGTGACAAGAAACAGTAAGCAGGAATCGTTGTCAGAAAAGGCAAAAGTTGATACAGGAAAATCCACGAAGGTAGGGATCAGGACACAGGAAAACAGGAATCAGGAGCTTGGAATACAGGAACTTGGAATACAGGAACATAAAATAAGGACCCCAAGTCTTGCAGTGAAATACACAATGACCAAGCAACAAGCAAGGATCAGGGCTGAGCTTATAAATGGGACATAAATGGAGATGGGAAACACATGAGGGTAACAAGATGGGAGTAGACCAGGGAGGAGACAGACTGGGAACAGGCAGAGTCAGGAACATAGATGAACAGCTTAGGACCAACCCAAGAGCCTCCAGTGGCATACAATGTAAATACATTCGTTCCCAAAGCTGCATGCATGAGAGTTCAAGTCCCAGCTGGTCCTGACAATCTGAAATGTGTCTTGCTGGTATTGTTTAGTATGCTCAGTTTGAGTTAAACCGCCTTCAGAATTAACTATAAGATATAATATAAAAAATATAACTTAATAGAAATATGCCTAAATGGCACATGTTTGACCCCAACAAATTTTTTAGTAATATTTAAAACAGGAGTACAGGTTGTATGGTTGACCTGGGAGTTAATAACAACATTGATGGTTTTAGTATGGCCACAGACAGGCTAATTTTTGGGTACCTACTGTAGCTTTTTGGTCTACAGTTAACCAGTGTATAGGCACAGATAGATAGCCACATTGTTCTTGACCATGTATGTACTTGTTCTGCTTGTGTGCTAGACAATCTGAAGGTTCAAGATTTGTGTACCCACACTAATCTTGGGGTGACCAGTAAAATGTGCATGTGCTAATAAGGGTTATTTGTTCATCACATTTTCCTTGTAAACAATCAAATTTTATATAATGAATAAAAAATTAATTTGCAACCCTGTACATGAACTGGTAGAATTGGTAGTACAAACCTAGTTGCTCTGTGCTTGCAGTTTTCCAGACAACATCATGAAGCGAGCAGTGAAAATTTTAAGACATTATAAAACTGGACCTGCTTCAAATTCTTTTTCTACAATTACATTTATTCACTTCTTCAACAAAAGTCCAAACTCACAGGGTCAGTGCTAATGAAAGCTTGGAAAAGATATGTAACCAAGGGAAAATGGGAAAAAAAGAGAATTGGGAAAAAAAGAGATATATATAGTGTAGTATTTTTGGTTAATTGTTGTAATTCCACACTCTAGGTTCCCACTACCAATCTGGTGTATTTAGAAGCGTAATTGCGCAGAATAGCATAAAACCTCTTTAATATTTAAAATATCTTTTCCGAGCGCTGACCCTGTGAGTTTGGACTTTTGTTGAAAAAATTTTTTTCTCGAGGAGAAACGAGAAGTGCTGGGCCGGATCCTTGGAAGGAAAAGAAAAAGGGACTTAGGTCAAAATTACCTGTTTATATTTGTTCACTGCAACTTTTCAAGAAAAACTTTTGATTTATTTATTTTTTCAGAATCACAGCAAAATCTTGAGGATGGGAATGGGATGGAGAATAAGTGAAAAGAAGTGGAGGAGCTTAATTGAACAAGAGAGCAGAGATGTAAATGGGTAAGGGTCTTGAATGTTAGTTCTGCAACAAGAAAAGACTGAAGAAGAAAATGGTGGTTAAGTGAAATTCCAGAAAGACATAAGTTATAATGTTGCTTTCTAATTTTGTATAGCTGCCTTTGTATTTATTTAAGAAGCTCCTCCAACTGGAATGAGCTGAGCACTGCTCCCCCACCATTTATCAACAGACATAGCTGAACATGCACATTTTACTTGTAATAATACAGAATATTTTGATACTCTGATTATGTTTAAATGACATAGCCTTGTACAGTAGCAACTCAAACTGTTGGGGTTAAACTGCAATTGTTATCATTATAACATTATAACTTATGTGTGGAAGCAAACATGAACAACAATCTTCTGAATAGGTGATACCGTGACTTAGTTGTTTTGTAATATGTTTGCACTGTGAACCCATGAAAAAATAATCACAATATTTACCCTACATAAGTTAAAATCTTCTGATGGCAGAGGTTAAAAGAAACCTGTTACTATGACAACAGTTGGGGTCAGATAACAAAATGAGCAGCCACTTTTGATCTTCAAAAATTTCTTTTTCCTTTACTCTCTCCCACTCCATGAAACACCTAGCAGATAACAGAGTTTAAAACCAATTGACCTTCAAGTTAGACAAGCTGTTAAGTCTGTGGAAAGGTTAGAATTACAGTAGAAGTTCTTTGTATGGTGTGTTGTGTATTTTTCTCTTTACTGAACAGAAAGCAACTTGAAAGGATTTCTAGCTTGTACAAAACCCTGTTTTGTCACTGCTTCTAAAATATAAAATAGAAAAGGTCACATTATTGTTGGTTATAATACTGACATATATAGCAAGTATAATACTGTAATAAGAGAAAAACTTTTGGTATCCCCTTAGGTTTCTTTATAGATTTTTCACAAATCCAATAAAAAGAAGACTTTCATGGCAAAATTGATAAACTTGTATATGGTTCCTTGTTTTTATCATGCAATTGAAAATATCATAACTGAACATAGGGTTTCTATTGTTTTTTTTTTAACTATATTTCTATCTATCTATTTTTCTGCCTTTCTTATATTCCTATTCTAGCAGTTTAAGTATTATTAAAAATGCTGTAAATGTTATTTTTGTGTTGACCTAGTGAGCCTTTGGTTTGATTTTAAATGCTTATCTCAGCTGAAAACAATTCATAAAGCAGCTGTTCACCTGAACCCAATTTGAGTAAAAAAAAATGCAATAATTCAAAATCTATTTTTAAAAAAACCAAAATGAAAACGAATTGGTTGCTAAGTATTGCTCATTCTATAACATACTAAAAGTTAATTTGAAGGTGAACTACCCCTTTAATCATGCATGACCAATGACCAAGAGTATGGGCCTCTAACGTCTATTTAGACAATGTTATGTTTAGCCTATAATTTATTTTACTTAAATGTAATCTTTATTGCAGCCATCCATTACATTCCTACCAGAAATAAGTAACAATGTGAACAACAGGGGCTCATTTATAAAACCAGGGCACATTTGCACATGGGCAGTAACCAATGGCAACCAATCAAAGATTGTTTGGCCTGCAGCTGGCTGGTAAAAGACAACTAATTGTGAGTCTCTCTTTTTTACGAGGTCTAAGGTTTTATCCCTGCCTCAGTGTCCCAATGTTATTCTCCTCTGCAACAGCGAAGGTAGACTAAGAAACATTATCTGTGACAGTTATGCAATGCTGTATTGGCAAGGTTGCTCCATACCTGGGTACTTGGGGAAGGAGCTTTTCCCAGTGTGGGGAAGTAAGAGCCAGGATGCTGGATCAAACAGAAGAGATGATGCGAGGGTGGAGCAGGGCGAGCAGGGGTGACAAAAAAAGAAAGGGAGGGCCCCTGCCTCTTCTCAGCATCATCTTGACCAGCAGCTTCCCGACCACCCTCCCCAACATTTTACATTGCTTTACTTATGTGTTGCATTTTAGGCATTCTTTCGTTACAGCTTGGCCAAAGAATGCTTGAAAATGTGTGTTAACATTATCTCATATGTAATAAAGCTATGGCCCTTTCAATACCAAAAAAACTGAGCGGTCATTTATGGGATTTCAAGAGGGGAAGGGGTTAGAGTAGTGCATGCAGAGGCAGCCATAACATCTTGCCTTCTTTTCTGGGAATGCAGTGGGCTGCAAATGTGGAAAAGTAGGTACAACTCCTAGAGAGCAACCTGTAAAGTGCAGAAAACATTTCTGCCCTTGAAGTAAATTAACTCCTATATTTTGATGGACCCCGACAAAAACAGCAGTCCCATGAGTACCTTGTGACATAAAGTTGTTGAAACTGGTGTCCTGGATATAGCATAATATCTTCAAACAATTACACATATAACAAATTTCACTTCTCAGACTTGACAAGAATGAAACCTGAATATATTGTCAAATATAAATACGTCTGTTTAGTATTAAATTCATCATTCCTGAACCACCACTAAACTTTGCTTTTCTTTGGGCCCATGCCATTCCATTAAATACATGTTAATTGAGGGATGGCAGGAGGATTTGCTTTTATCTAATGTAACTTTGTGGACATCTGTTGTTCTAATAAGGGTGTGAGACTCCCTGGTGGTCCAGCAGTGGTGCTGCAGGGATGCCCACATTGTCTTCCTCCGGCGATTGCAGTGGATATATTATGCGCACTCCTTGCGCTTCTGGGTTTGACATGGAGCTACTGGTTACATCATCACACATAGGTGAAAAATTTAAACATTAAAAGGGCCTGCGTATACTTGCTAATTGTCCAAAGTAGGTCTGTATTTGGTAGTTCCTGGGTTTGTTTGTATTGTGAATTGACTGTGTTTGATCCTGTATGTCCCTGTTCTTGCCTTGTCTGCTGCCAGTCCTGACCCTAGCTTGTAATCTGACAACTCTCTCGGATCCTTTCTTGAACCCGCTACTTTGATATTCTGTGACCCTGACTACTTGTTGCCTCTCACTTTGGTACTGCACTGCCTATTTAATTGTGACCCAGCCTGTCCCTGACCATGCTTCTAATATCATTTCCTGTTTGCACATACGGTTGCCTTGCTCTCCCAGAACTCTCTCCCTTGTTCTCCCGCATTAAGACCTGGCGGCATCTGAGTAGCGAAGTGTTCCACCCGAAGCCAAAGGTGGCTGCTACAGGCAGACCAGAATATTTGAGTTAGTTCTGGGTTTGGGATACCTAATGTCACAAAGGGTTTCCCACCCATACAAAGGTAATGCCTACTTGGGTTTCTCTTTAATTCTGCTGGTGAATTTATAATTTTCCAAAGAAAGTTTTAGTTTATGTTGTATTGTGATTAGCATTTGGGCAAATGTAATAAACAACACAGTGCATCTTAAAGTGATACTGACACGTTCATATAAAAATAGAAATGTGTTGGTATCTGTGAAGAAATGCTGAATGTGAAATATAAGCAGCTGAAAGCCTACCAAAGCCGCCCCCAGCCCAGTGAACCATAGTCATGGTGACCCTCTGACACCGCTAAATCATCTTACTGAGTAGTTTCAGTTAAGCTGGGCTGAGGGCGGTGCGATCCCTCCATAGGCTGGATTCTGTTTCCATTTGTAATTAACCATTTAGCAGTAGAAAAAGTTCGTTATAGCAGTAAGTGCAGTTTCATAAGTCTCATCAGGTAATGGTAATGTATAGAATATATGATGTCCATCTTTTCCCAGGTAGTGAATAAGTAAAGCATGCTTTCTAGCAGCAGAAATTTCCTTTTTGTCAGCAGCAAAAATGTAATTGTCAAACATATGGATCCAAGCAGTAAAATCACCAGATCACCAGTGTTTATGAGAAAAGTTGCTGGCTGCTGCAGAGTTAGAAGAGACATCTTATCGCCAATTTGTTGTGTTTTGATAGCTGAGGATGAGTAGAATATATCAGTGCTTTATTAGCAGGCTCATGCAGCGATTACACAACAGTAACATAAACTCGAGCACATTAAGAAGTATAGACAGTACTATGTATGCACAGTATAACTCATCTGCCAAGTGACATCTACAGGCCATTTGAATAAACACCACAGTTTAATTTCCAGTTCCTCCAGGCTTGTATTAGTTTGTGTTTATGTTGTGTTTAGTTTGTGTTATGTTTTTATTTGTTTTGTTTTTAAAGGACAAGAAAAGTTAAACTAAAGAAGTAGGCTAGAAATGTTGTACATTATGGTTTGTGCTTCTGTACCAGCCTAAGGCAATCAAAGCTGTTTAGCAGTAAAGAACTGTGTCTCCAAGGATGCTCCAGTAGCTCCTCATCTTCTTTTCCACTGATTAACTGCACATGATCTGTGCTGCTGCAAGTTACTGAGCTCAGGGACCAACCCAAAATATACAGTACACATTGAATAGAAATGTCACAATATAAGGCTAATTAGTAATTGATATGGTTAATTACTACATGGCAGCACAGAAACCAGTGCAACTAGCACCAGAATTTAATAATCAGCCTTGTATCATCAGCTTATATGACAGGCCAACCTGCTTGATAATTTGTGACGACTTCTAAGCTTAGCTTCTCAACAGCTGCTCAGAGCCCACTGACCATGTGAGTGTTGCAGACACTTTCCAAGATGGGGACCATTTGTGACAAGTTTGAAGTCCTGGAACATTGCTGCTATGGAGAAGCTGAAACTTTAGGTGGGTGCAATAAGTTCAGTTAATTTTTAGGGTTTAGTTCGCCTTTAAATCAATATTCCAATGAAAGCTGTGTTAACATGTGCATGTTTGTGTGCTTATGTATGAGTTTGCATATGTATGCATATGTATGCCTGTGTATACATGATGCATATCTAAGTGAATTTGCATATCGGTGTATGTGTATGCATGCACGTGTTTATATATGGCTATATCAGTGTATACATGTGGATGTAAAATAAACAAACATATTTTTTATCTTAAACATCTTCTGTTTTAATTTCCAAGTTACATCATGAAAATATAGCTACTTTTTGTTCCCAATAATGTGTTCTAAAATGATGAGAGCATGTTATATAGCTGGGGGGGGGGCACATTTACTAAGGGTCAAAGTGAGTTTTTGAATTAAAATTAAAATTTTTTAATTCAAATTTCAAAGTAATTTTGGGCTAGTTCGACTATTGAACAGCCCAAAATTTGATTCGAATTGAAAAAAAAGTTGAAAATTTTAATTTCGAAGTACTGTCTCTTTAAAAAACTTCAAATTTCTCTATCAATTGTTCAAATCGAATGATGTATTTGAACGATTTGAACGATTTTTATTATATCGAAAAAAGACCTATTCGATCAAAAATGAACTCTTTGACAGGTCAGGGTCTGCAGGCCTTCAATTTAACAGAAGTCAATATAATCTATATACGCTTCCTATATTAAATAAACATCCCACCAACACAATGCTTTACCTCCAGAAGGATTATTTCATATTATAAAATGTCCAGTAGATATGTCAGAAATCAACGCTCCAGCGCTATTTAAAGAGATTCTATCTGGGAGCCCGTGAGGTGATAAAAGTGGTGGAATACAAGTAAGCTGACGAGTTTTAATGTGAGTGGCTATTATTATATTTGTATTGACTGATTTCCCAGCTTACAGCGCTAACCTCCACATCGCTACCTCCAGCGCTATTTAAGAGATTCTGGGGTCCGTTTACTAAAATGCGGTTAAAAATTTCGTACAAAATATAGACAAATTTAACGCAGAATATGTTTTCGCGAGTTTATTAACATGCGGTAAATATAAATTTGCGAATATACTTGCGCAACAATGTTTTTTCGCCAGTTATCGCATTCGCTTAAAATAAGGCTACGTACACAATAACGCCTGGTTTACTAAACAGTGAAATGTGTGAAAGACAAAATTAACGCCAGACTATTCGCAACATTTTACCGCCAGACTATATTTGGCCAGAAAATTCTCAATGGGATGTTTAATTCTCATTAAACTGTTCATTTAAATGATACAAAGAAATAATTGGTATGATTTCTTGTTCATATAATCTATATGCGCTTCCTATATTAAATAAACATCCCACCAACACAATGCTTTCCCTCCAGAAGGATTATTTCATATTTTAAAATGTCCAGTAGATATGTCAGAAATCAACGCTCCAGCGCTATTTAAAGAGATTACTGTATATCTGGGAGCCCGTGAGGTGATAAAAGTAGCGGAATACAAGTAAGCTGACGAGTTTTAATGTGAGTGGCTATTATTATATTTGTACTGAATAAAATCCCATCTTCTGAGCTTTCTCTCCGCTGTCCGACTGATTTCCCAGCTTACAGCGCTTACCTCCACATCGCTAGCTCCAGCGCTATTTAAGAGATTCTGGGGTCCGTTTACTAAAATGCGGTAAAAAATTTTGCACAAAATATAGACAAATTTAATGCAGAATATGTTTTCGCAAGTTTATTAACATGCGGTAAATATAAATTTGCGAATATACTTGCGCAAGAATATTTTTTCGCCAGTTATCGCATTCGCTTAAAATAACGCTACATACACATTAACGCCTGGTTTACTAAACAGTGAAATGTGTGAAAGACAAAATTAACGCCAGAATATTCGCAACATTTTACTGCCATCTATAAAGTGGCATTAACTTATTTTTGGCCAGAAAATTCTCAATGGGAGTTTAATTCTCATTAAACTGTGCATTTAAATGATACAAAGAGATAACTGGTATGATTTCTTGTTCATATGATTCTATTGGCAGAAGGGTGTGTGACTGGATGGAGGAAGTATGGGTTTATATGATGCATACATGTTTGATTAGTGTCACTCTGGTAATGTTGTTGGATGGTATAAACATCAGTCAATAAAGTTTATGAGTTTTGAAGATGCATTTCTGGCCATAAATGTCACAATAAAAATTGCCATAATTAACGCCATTATTAACGCCATAAACAAGACTATTTTCTAGAATAAATATTTGCAAACATAATTTGTAGCCAGAAAATTGGCATCTCGCTAAAATTACGGCTAACTTAAGCTGGTTCGCTAACATAGTTACCGCAAGTGATCGCAATGACTTCTGAGAACATCACTGTTTAGTAAACTTAGTCGCTGTGAATATTCTGGCGGAAAAATATTCTCAGCGATAACATGCGGAAACTTAAATTCAAATTTTTCGCACTTTAGTGAACGGACCCCTCAATCTAGGAGCCCTGTGAGGTGATAAAAGTAGCGGAATACAAGTAAGCTGAAGAGTCAGCAGTGCCTGTCACAACTTGCTGTAACCGCAGCTGGGAGAATCTAATTAGAGGCTAGTGAGGGAGGGTGCTGAAACGGAGGAACACGGAACAGCTGGCGAGGTGGCCAAGCTAAAGGTCCCGCTATTGTGTTGGTGGGATGTTTATTTAAAGGACCAGTAACATCAAAAAATGAAATAGTTTTAAAGTAATGAAAATATAATGCAGTGTTGCGCTGCACTAGTAAAACTGTTGTATTTGCTTTAGAAACACTGCTATTGTTTATTTAAATAAGCTGCTGGGTAGCATTGGGGGAAGCTATTCAAAATAGAAAAGGCTCAAGTTACACAGTTCTGTAGAACATAATGTTGTCTGTTATCCATTACTTATCCTGTGCCATATAGCCATTTTTCAATTTCCGCCATTGCTACACAGCAGCTTGTTTATATGAACTATAGTAGTGTTTCTGAAGCAAACTGAGCAGTTTCACCAGTGCAGGGCAACATTATATGATATTTTCATTACTTTAAAACACTTAAATTTTTTGGTGTTACTGTTCCTTTAATATAGGAAGCGCATATAGATTACATTGACTTTTGTTCTTGGGGCAGAATCCTCACTATTTTTGCGCATCCTATAATTATATTTTGCACAAGGTATAAATCAAATTACTTCAACTTAACAGCCTTGTATGGATTCAACTATTGATTAACTTTTAACAGTTTTTTAAAACTGTTTTTCCCAGGAGACCTAAAAGTTGTTTTGTATTTTTTTATTTCATTTTATTGTAGGAGGGATAGTGTCACAATGACCCCCAATAAAAAGCATGGGGACCCATTTTTGAGTTCCAACCCATAGGTTAAAAAGCTCTGACTAAAATTAAGCTTTCTTTGGAATTGTTTTATAATAAAATGGCCCATACACAGACTATGATGTGCAATACGCATACACTTGTCTGATCCCATTGACCAATGACCAAGAGGTGGGGGTAAAATGGAAGGTTTGAATGTTCTGTTGAGTGGCAGGTTGATTGATTAATTAATTAATGGAAAGACTGATTATCTCACCTTACCTTAAATTATTCTCTTGACCCATATGTAATAAAAGGCATTAAACTTGTCCAGATAGATACAGACAGACAGACAGTTAGATGGAAATATTGATAGACAGATGATAGATAGTTTTTTTTAGATCTTTGTCCTTTTTTAAGCAAAAATGAACTAATTCAACTTATCTAGTTAACATGAAAGGGGAGGTGTTACTCTAGTAATCCACACTCCAGGGGTTAACAATGATTATGTCCTCAGAGAAATAATGGAGTAGATTACACATTCTTTAGAGCTCTTTAGAAGTACTCAGAAATATACTGAGAATAAACAATGATTCCCATGATTCTCAAAATGCAGTTAATTTTATTGTACTATTTACATTGCTCTTATGCCAGTTCTAAACCATCTGTTTAGTTTTATTTAATTTCAAAATGCAGGTGCTTTCCTTCCCCAGTATGTTAATCATTATCTTATGAATGCATGTGTAATGAGGCATTGGAGGTGGCACACACATACATTATTATCTTTTCATTTTATCAGCTGCACAGTTAACTGTCTTTGATCTTATCTCAAAACAGGTATATTGCTAAAATAATCAACATTTAAATATATTAGACTATTTGACATACAAGCAGTATTACACACAAGCAAAAATCAATAATGATTGTACAATCAGTTGGTACAATGTCAACTGCATACCAAAAAATGTCTTTATGGTGTAAGATAACACAGAAAATCTTAGGAAAGTCAATATTTATTAGTTTTGAGAAGGAACACTTGAACTTTTTTTTTTTTCTTTATGTGTTAAGGCCAGCCCATTCTACAAGGGCAGGCCTGAAAAAAAATAAAGATTAAAGTAAGAATGACAAGTGGGCTTAAGTAATACATCTCCTTAGAGTCCGGTATTTGCAGTTCTTTGGAAAAACAAGCAGCTATACAGTTTTATTTACATTAGGGAGAAGAAACTAGAATGATATGTTTATCCCAATTGAATAATTATATTATATACAAGAAAATTCTTACCTGAACCTGTTACAAAATCCAATGAATATGATTACTACATGTTGATGGAAAATATATTATCTGTCTTATCAAATCCAATATTTTACACAAAACTGACACCTTGCCTTGCATCTTTAAAAACAAAGATACTAAATGGGTAAGCAGACTTAAGCTTACATGCAAAATGGATGTATATAGAGAATTAATTTTCCAGTACTGTAAAAATATAAGAATATTAAGTAGAATAGGTAATGGAACTAGAAGTTGACTTATTATATTATATTTTAGCAATGATTATGGATATATATTTATCTTACTATAATGAAATGTACTGGTACAACAACCTAAATTCCATAATTTTACCCCCTAAAAAGCCTGTCAGTTCGAGTTTCTAATGCTAATGGACTCCTGCTGCACAAATATGGCAGCAAACCCATACAGGAAAATGTGGCATCAGACAGGCAAGTTATAACTAGCTATCAAAGGCAATATTATGATATATGTAAAAAAGTTTGTCTGGCATCTCTTCAAGAGCCAGATTTGCATAGCAGGTATCCTTAGCATAGCAGGTATCCCTAGGCCCGCTGTCACTCCTTCATTTGTGAAGGAGTGGTACTGCATTGGTACTGAAGCTTAATAAACATTGTGCTTCAGTAGCAATGCAGTTGGGCAGCATGCCGCCCTTAAAATCCTGGCCTTTTCACATAAAGAACGTTTTAATAAATGGGGAAAATTTTCTTCAGAATTTTCAATTTTAATATTCTATAATTCAGACCTCTTATTTTGTTTATTTTCAAACTAAAATTTGAGATTCTACAGTTGGCAATATCTACAAGCAGGAAAACACATTTCATTTGAAGCTTCATTTTTCAATCGTTTTTTTTGTACCTGTTATTTGTATCATTTGTATTCCTAATGAGTCCTATTGCTATTCATATTACCGAATGAAATCCAAACTATTTCTTGATTACTAAAATAAGTAAGCCTACTCTTTATATATATATTAAAAGATTAAAGCGGCAAAGCAAGCGTATGCTAAGAAGATCAACCATTTCCTATCATCTAAAGACACACGGCGCATGTGGCAAGGCATCCAAGCCATTACAGGTTACAAATTTTCACATCAAATAAACAAGATGCATCATTGCCAAACAACTTCTTTGCACGTCTTGAAACCAAAAACAGGGAACCTACAAGGAAATTGACCTCCTTCCAGAATGTCCAGGTTCTCTGTATTACCAGCGATGAAGTCAAAACGACCCCCTGCAGAATAAACCCTCGGAAGGCAGCAACAATATCCCAGGTCGGGTGCTACAGGAATGTGCTGAACAGCTTACAGACATTTTTACTGATATCTTCAAAACATCCCTGAGCTCAGCTGTTGTTCCCACGTGATTAAAAATCACCAAAATCATACCAGTGCCAAAAAAGTGTACCGTGTCTTGCCTTAATGAATAACATCCTATAGCACTCACACCTATCATCTCAAAGTGCTTTAAGAAGCTGGTACTTAAAAATATGAAAACAAAAATCCCACAAAACCTAGACCCACTACAGTTTGCCTATCGCCCAAATCGTTCCACAGATGATGCAATTTCAACTGCACTTCATTTCACCGTTTCTCATCTTGATGAAAAGGACACATATTTCAGAATGCTATTTATTGACTTCAGCTCAGCATTCAACACTGTCATACCACAGTAATTGATAAGGAAGCTGGAACTGCTAGGCATAAACACTTCCCTCTGTAACTGGATCCTTGATTTTCTGACTAATAGCCCCCAATATGTCTCAATAGTAGAGAACACCCCTGAGGTTCTAAAACGGAGTATAGGCTTGCCCCAAGGATGTGTATTTAGCCCATTTCTATTCACCCTGCTGACACATGATCGTACTGCCCAGTACAATGCAAACCACATCATCAAGTTTGCAGATGACACAACGGTAGTAGGCCTTGTTAGGAAAAATGATGAGCCTGAATACAGAGAAGAAGTAAGGCATTTGGCAGACCGGTGCCAAAACAACAACCTGACTCTAAATGTCGAAAAGACTAAAGAAATGATTGTTGACTTTAGGAAAAACTCTGCTACTCATTAACCACTACTCATCGATGCCTCCCCAGTTGAGATAGTTAACAATGTGAAGTTCTTAGGAGTGCATATGGCAAACAACTTTCCTGGACCCTGAACATCAACTCTATCACAAAGAAAGCTCAACAATGACTTCATTTTCTATGGCAGATAAAGAAAGCCCTCCCATTCTCAAAACTTTTTATCAAGGCACCATCAAGAGTGTTCTCTGCAGCTGCATCACGATACGGTTTGGAAACTGCACAGTTGCAGAACAAAAATCCCTTTCAACGGATTGTGAAAACTGCAGAAAGAATCATAGGAAAACCACTCCTACCCATCTCCCAAATCCACCAGAAACACATGATGCGCCGGGCAAATATTATAGCAAAAGACTATTCTCAACCATCTCATTCGCTGTTCACTCTCTTGCCATCTGGAAGGAGGTTCCGCAGCATTCAAACTAGAACTGCTAAACACTGCAAAAGCTTCTTTCCACAAGCAATTAGAGTGCATAACAAGTTAACATTATAAAATCTGTCTGTTACCTGCACCTACCACCCTATGTGCATCCACAAATGCTCCTTCTCTTTCTTAATGCAAAGGCAATATGGTGAGGAGGCCTGAGTGAAACGTGATTTCGATACGCTGTATAACTATATAGTCTGTATTGACAAATAAAGGAATCTTGTATCTTAAGGGAATAGTGCTTAATTCCCACCATCTAACAAAATATTTACTGTTTATGTGATACACAGAATCACAGTGATTGAACAACCATTAGAAAGTGCTGTCCCTTTTAATGTCTTTTGTTTTCTTTTTCTTTTTTTTTCCTTTTCAACTAAATCTGTGTTTAAAAAGCTGTGCACAAACATGTTTGCAATTAAAAACATCTACCCCTGGTATCTGCTTTAGTGATGATTAAATATGTCCCTATAAACTAGAGAAATGCATTGAATTCAATGGGAGTGAATTTCTTTTTTAAGCACAGCAATTTTTTACGAGGGCAACAATTTTTTCTCACTCCAAATGCATTAAAGTCAATGGGTGTTTTTCTTGTGTGACTTTTTTGCCTCTGCGACTTTTTTTTTTAGTAACGGACACAAGCTTCACAGCATAAAAGTTAGGTTAATCTAATATTTTGACACTTACCATTTTAAACATAATGAGAACTACTTGTGCCACTAATTCTTCAATACTGTTTCTTATAAACAATATCACATTTAGTTCTTACCTACTTAAAGGAACAGTAATGCCAAAAAATTTAAGTGGTCCTTAAGTATTTGATAGTTAAAGTACCCAAAAATTACTTCGGAATTCGAATTTTTTTATTCAGATTTTCACTTCGCCCCTTGATAAATCTGCCCCTAAGAGAGGAATCATTCTTAATATACTTGCATTTGTGCAAATGAGCAGATGTAATATTTTTTGCCTGATGTTTTCTTCATGCACCACTGCAAATGTCATACCTGCTTATGAAACCCGGGGGACCTGGTGCCTGATAGTACCAGTAGCCACCACAGGCATTGAGTTAGAGTACTGCGCGGGTCCATTTTTTGGGACCCATACCTGACCCGTGAAACAGGAAGTGCTGTCATTGTAAACTGGAAGTGACATCATTGGAAGTAGATGTGCACAGAAAAAAGGAGTAAAAACAGCTATGGAGAAGATCCATGGCCAGACTCTCATCTGCAGAGCCACCGACCCGCTTCTATACTCACACCCGGAACTTCTACATGCAACCCAGCAGGGTACTGCAGGATTTTGCGGGTAACCTGCAGGTATCCGAACCGCTGCAGGACTCTACATTGTGTTTCCTATATAAATACATAACATGCATTGCAGGTGAGAGAACCATGGAAGACAAAATGCATCTTGTTCCAAAAGTCTTAAAGTGGACCTGTCACCCCAAAAAAATATCCAAAATCATATTTTATCACATTAGTCAAGAAAAATTAACATTCATTACACTATATAAATTATTACAATCTTGTTTTCTTCAGTCTGGGAATTCATAATTCTAGCAAGCAGGCAGGAGCCATTTTGTGGACACTGTTATTTAGGCAAGCCTTGCATTATCTCATTATCCCCATGTCCTGGCTACACAATTAAATGGTTAAGAGAACTGGGGGAATGTGTGGGAACACTGAAATCTAGGAAGTGCTGAATGGAAAGTGAAAGTAATTATCAGCCCAGCCTCTATGCCTAAGGCATAGAGGAGTAGCAGACAATATTTGATGGACAGCTGAGATTTTTAAACGAGCTTAAAAGTAGAGAATTCCTATCATACTTACCGTAATTCTCTTTTTTCTTTCTGTCCTTGCTCTGTTTCAGACCTTAGGGTTCTTTCCTAGTTTGGTCTACTTATTCCCTGAGCATTCAAGCTTCCATAGGTGAATTGAGCAGAGTACTTACCTTCCTTCCCTTTCATGTGACGTTTGGGAATAAGGCTGGAACTGGGGGGTATCAGCTGGTTCTCTATGCTATCCCAATGCCCTGGTTCTCTGAGGGTTGTCATGTAGGTAGCTTTGAAGTTGCCTGTGCCAACAGGAATCAGATATAATTAGGCACTATATCCCCCAGCAAATGGGGAGACATCTGCCTGGCATCCTACCCCATTCCTTCCCCTCCTCCCTGGGAAAAGCAGGTGTTTGGAGGAAAATTGGGTAGTAGGGGAGAGTGTAGCTCTCATTCTCCTGCTGCATGTTGACCATGCGGTGCTGTGCTGCAGTGGCCATCTTGGATTAGGGCAAATTCTCAGGTTCCTTCCCTGGGAGGCTGCAGTGGCCATTTTGGTTGTGGGCAGTTTTTCAGGGGAAGCTGCACTTCCAGCCCAGAGGATATATAAACCTTGGAAAGGCAGCAGCTTTTGCTGCCTGTCTTGTTCTCATTCAGGGGTTTTCTGTCCTGGCTAGTTTCAAGCCTTTTTCTCTTTTTTTAGGTAAGTCTATGGTTTATTTGTTTGCTATGCTTCCTTAGCTGTTCTCACTAGGAGGTTTACATGCCTCATTCTTTTATTGTTTTGTCATTATTGTGCTGGTTTTTCTTTTGTGCACATGGATTCCTCAGTCTCAGGTGTCTCTGCTCTCCAAGCTAGGTAGGTCTCTTTCCTCTTTCATTTCCCACTCTCTCTCAGTTCTTTGGGGTTACCTTTCTTCCCCATCTTGCCTGAAGACCTGCTCTGTGGCACAGCAAGCTAAAGCACTGGTTATGCCCTGGAGAGTCTAGGGTTCAAATCCCAAGTAAGTTATTTCCTGTACCTTGCTGGGGTTTGTTGTCATGGTCCCTCTAGTAAGTGGAAATCTAGAATTCTCCTCTCAGTTCATCCAGAATGCATGGGAGGCTTTAACCCTCTACTGCCTGCCTGCAAAAAA
>CM044442.1:58650008-58661831 GCA_024363595.1 Xenopus borealis
CACAGTCCAGTCACATGTTTCATCCCACCAAGTCTCAGTGATACCAATTATATCATAATTAGCATGCAATTTATTCTAGTTCTCCCATTTTACCTGACAAATTTCGTGCATTTGCCAGCATACCGAGTAGGTTACTACTTGTACATTACTTTGAGGGGAATTAAAAGTTAAGTTAATATTAGTCTGTTTTCCTTGTAACAGAGGGACCTCCTTAGCTGGTAAACTGTATGCCCCCCTCACGACACCTTACTAATCCCACTACGCCTTCTACCCTAGCTTCCCCATAATTCTTTCTCTCACCCACCCCCTAATAGGGTCCAACCCCCTACCTCACTGCCTGCCAGCCTCTACCCGATTTCCTGCCTTCCCTCACATCAGGGCTGGAGTCGGCACTGGTGCCGAAAGAAAATGGGGTGGGATCAGTGACATCCTCAAATCTGCCAGGACTCTTAAAGGGATTCTAGCGTTAGTACCAGGAAAGTACAGGGATGACCTGGGGTGATATTCCTCTTGCCTGTCACTCCTGGGACATCTCTATATAGTCTTAACCTTTAGCTTACAGCAGACGCACACTCTGTATAGATGATCTGACAGGCAAAGCCGCAAGCAGGACGAAGAGCCTCATGGGTTGCAGACCCGTGTTCTACAGAATAAATATAGTCATATAGCTTGCTCTATTGTGGCTAATCTAATGGCAATAAAATGCCTCCGCATATTTCCTTCTCCTTTAATCGAGTATTGTGATCAAAGGCATGAACTATATTGTAAGCATCAGATTCTGTTGAAAACACCAGGTTTAAAATCACCTTTAAAAGCTATCTGTCACCCAGGATCTGTATTAAAAAAACCCAGCAATGACCATGGATTCCAGAACAATGAGGGACACAAGATATGGGTAATTTTAGTAAAAATAAAGAGACTTTCATACAGTTTTAAAACTTGTATTAATTGAATTACACTTCTGCTTTAACAGAGCCCCTCTTACCACCCTGGCACTCACCTGGCTCATAGCTAATTATGCCATTGGATGTGGATGACGACATGCCAAAAGGGGACCTGTCACAAAGACATGAAATGTTATAATAAAAGTAATTTTCAAATTAAACATGAAACATAAAATCCCTTTATTTAATTAGATCATCAATAACTGTTATAAACTAGCTTAAAAGCCTCATATGTCAATCATAAATTGCCTGTCCCTCCTCTATGCCAAGATGGTACGTGATTATAATTAATGCAGTTTTTACAAAGTTCTGACTATGTGAAGTTGTTTCTCCTCTTGTAAAAATAGTGTAAAATTAACATTTGATTGTATAACATGCATGTCACTAGGTCATTTATAAGGATACATTTTCCCAATTTTTTATCTGTAGTTTAAAATTAGGAAATATCCCCTATTCAAAATAATGAAGGGTTAAATAAAAACTCTTGGTTTTTACCCGACAGTATGAACACTGTTAGATTGGATTCTAATCTCCTAACAGTTGGGGTTATTTTGTATCATGCATCATTGAAAGGTCAAATGTACACTAAGGGGCGAATTTACTATGGGTCAAAGTGAAAATTTTTAAGTAATTTTTGGATACTTCGACTATAGAATAGGCCAAAATTTGCATCAAATTATAAAATTCAACCATTTGAATATCAAAGTACTGTCTCTTTAAAAAAAAATTATTTGACCCATCGCCAACTTCAACCTGCTGAATTGCTATTTTAGTCCATAGGGGATTTTCTGGTATGATATTTTGTATCATGCATCATTGAAAGGTCAAATGTACACTAAGGGGCAGATTTACTAAGGGTCAAAGGGAAAATTCGAATTATAAAAATTAGAATTTCGAACTAATTTTTGGGTACTTCGACTATTGAATGGGCCAAAATTCGAATCGATTTTTAAAATTCAACTATTCGAAAATCGAAGTACTGTCTCTTTAAAAAAATCACCATCACAACCTTAAACCTGCTGAATTGCTATTTTAGCCCATAGGGGACGTTCTGGAACCTCATATTTTTTTGGGCAAAATCATTTGAATAAAACGATGAATTTGAATGATTCAAACTATTTTTATTAGATTGAAAACTGGCCTATTCAGCCGAAAAAGGTCAATTTTTGATCGAAAAACCCTTTAAAAATAAATTTGACCCTTAGTAAATCTGCCCTCCAAATATCCCATCTCTAAGAAACAGAGTAACTTTGCTTTATAAAATTGAATATTTAGAAATTCAGTCTAAAGGCAGCATCTAAGCACAACTTATTAAATTTATCCTATTTTGTCAGTAATAGTAAACTATTCCTGTGGTAGGAAAGAAATTACATAGCATTTATTTTGCTTTTGCTTTCCTCTAGAGCTACAGTACTCTGTCACTCTACTATAGCCAAACAATGAGCATAACTGAAAGGGGCAGTTTCGCACAATATTGACGGCTAGAATCATTTTTATAGAAGTTACACACTGCTGATGTTTTTGGAATCCAAATAGAAATTGTAGCACATAGTAATGATTTAGCAAATACTTTTCTAGTTCAAAATCAATGTCATTGATTGTCATTAAAGCAGCAAACCTAGAACAACAAATGGTTTCTAATTTTCAGGCTCCTGCTTGACCCAGCTCTATCTTTTCCTAGTAAAGGGTATCATTAAATGGTAAAAGCAAACAGCATACTGGGAGACCAACTGTTTTATTAATTCATCATCAGTATTATCTCAGTGCATTAATATTAATAGCTTTAAATTGGATTCCATTTGGGAAGTTAAATAAATATGCTTTAGTAAAGCCTGTATAGCTGATGAATCCTTGAAAATGGAACTTATGTCAGGCATAACCAAAATAAATTCCTCAATCATGGAAGCACCTTCTGGATAACATTTCATCTTAAAAGCTCTTGTATGTAAATATGCAGTACTGTCATGTTGCTCATTCTGCAATGATTTTGAAGCTTACATAATTATTATGTTTTTTAAATTTAAGCTTATATATTTATTTTTTAAAACAATTTTTAAACTGATAACATTATTTTTAATATAAACCTTGAAAAAATGCCAAAAACATTTGCAAATGCAGGTTTGTATCAGAGCAGGATATTCAGTACATGGAAGTAAGTAACCCGAGGAAGTACCGGGCAGTGGTTTGAATAAGACACAGGAATATAAACAGGAGAACAACTGAATGGAAAGATACCAATATAGAGAGTACAAGAATAGGCTTCAAACTGCAGAAGTTAACTGCTCAAAGTGTTTATTTTCCACACAACATGTTTCGAGCCATTGTGGGCTCTTTGTCAAGTGTGAATACTATACAAAAAAACACATATTTAAAGTGTGAAACTGGAAGGGACCTCACTCTCATTACCACCACCCCCTCAGGAATGTCTTTTCCATGGTTAATTAACATAGAAACATAAAAACAAGTCCAAATTGAATTAGACCATTATCTTGTGTTGTTTTCAAGTGTCCAAAAGTTAAAAGAGAAACCAAGTTTCCAACAGAATGAAACATTGTGAAAAAATAGATACAAAATTTAAAACCACAATGTATCTAAAGGTTTTGCAGCAAAAGTACTGCTTATACTGACGCCTACTCGCAAAACTATAGATAACCTAATACATATATTAACAAAGAGCTAGGGAACCTGAATAGCTTTTAACTATATAATTAAGCCCATACGTTACCCATAGCAGTAGTCTGAATTGTGCAGATCAAGGCAAGTAGTCTGAATTGTGCAGATCAAGATTCAGAATCTGGAAAATGAACAGAATAGTCATTAAGTATTTCAACTGGTGTACAGTAAGAAATTAAAGAAAGGCTTTAACACTCCAGATTTCATTCAGACCCTTAGGATTAACTGTATTTAATTTCTTAATCCAATACATTTCCCTTTGTGCCAATTTAACCTTCAGGTCACCTCCTCTAGGGGGTATATGTACCACTTCTACATTATGGTTCTGTTCATGGAAGTGTCTGGCTACTGAGGTGTCTGTATATGTGTCTTTCTTGTAATTCCGGATATTCCCTCTGTGTTCCTTAATTCATTCTTTAACTTGTCTGGTGGTCTGTCCCACGTATGCCAACCCAAAGGGAAACTTTAAAAATTACATTACTTGTATCGCAGGTGGCATAATTTCTTAGTGGTATTGGAGTATCATATAGAGGGTGGTGGATCTTGTCCCCTTTAATAATAGACGTGCCGCATACACAATTCAGACAAGCAAACGTACCCTTCTTTGGTGTACCCAAGAATCTCTGTGTGTTCCTCCTATCAGGAGGGTCAGTCTCTGAGGGGCACAGCATGTCTCTTAAGGAATACCCTTTTTTATAGCTGAAAAGGGGAAAGTTAATTTTGTCCTGTAGTATAATCGGCCAGTATTTCCGAATAACCTTCTCAATTGATTTACTTTGTCTGCAATAACTAGACACAAAGGGTAATTGTGTGTTTTCCCCTTTAGTCTTATATGATAGTAAATCCTCCCTTTTTACCTGAGATACTTCAGTGATGCATTTATCAATGGTATCCTCTACTTATAAACCGCTATAAACCGCTTACGTAAGGAATTCACACTTTGCTTATAGCTTACATCATTGGAGGAAATTCTCCGTGCTCTTAAGAATTGCCGTTTAGGAATCGCTTTGATTATACTTGGAGCATGAAAGCTATTAGCGTGTAACAAATTATTCCTATCTGTCTCTTTGTGGAACAGCTTAGTGTGAATCCTCCCATCTTGTATGGTTAATTGTACATCAAGGAAGTTAATAGTGCTACCCCCAATTTCAGATGTAAATTTAATTGTATTATGTGCACCATTTGCTAAGGCAAGCATATAATTAAATTTAAGTCCAGAACTAACATGTGTTGTCCTAAGTGACTTGCTCCAGAAAGGAGCTAACTATGGTTGCAGAAATAAATGTCTACTATTAAGGTACAGGATGATAGCATCAGTGGCCTCACTATTGATGTCACTTACAGCCATTTGCTTCACTGCATAAGTATTGCATTGTTGTCATTCTCTTCTAGTGCTAAGTGCAGAATTCAACTTATTGATCAATCAACGTGTAAAAGATGTAACTCACCATTTGATAAAAATGATTCTAAAAATTCTATAGGAATGAATAGAACGTGGGTGAGATTTTATTTATTAATTCTGCCCTAAGTGTTGCAAATAGTTTGTTCGGCAGAACCGCAGCTATAGGCACTTGTACCTGGGAAAAACTATTGTCAGCTCTAACCAGTGAATACCTCCCTCTTTCTTGCTGGAATTGATGGAGGGATGTGATGACCAAAATGACTTGAGGATACATTTTAAAATGGCACCAGACAAAGATCTATGAGAAAAAGAAGGAAAATATTTGGGAAAGTTCTGCTAAATTATAAAAATAATGAAATGATCAAATCTATCTTTACATATTATATTTATTGACCAGTGTTTGCAGTAATAAGGATTTTCTGATTCCAAACAGATTAATCTAACTGAGCTCTAAGGCAGATTTGTTTCAATCAAAGACTGCTGCTTTTCAGAACAATTCATGATTCATTCTTAAGAAAGGTAATGAGAAGGGGAGGAACAGAAAATACATTGGACATAATTTTTACCATAGGGAAATAGGTCATTAAGTGCTGAAAGGGATGTACAAAGGGTTAAGAAAGGTTACACACGCAGAAGGAGCCAAAGGACTGATTCTTGATAAGTATCAGTTCATGGATACAGATAGTTTAAGCTCCAAGGTAAATTATATTATTGATTGGTGTGAAGGTCAATAATATCAGAACAGTCCTGTCTAGACAACAGTGGACTCAGTCAAGATTTCCAATTTATTACTTACAAAATGTGCAACTGTCACAACTCTTATCTTTATGCCTGACAAATCCTGCATCCAATAGATAGTTTTTGTATGTAGTTGAAAGAGTCTGACTTAAAATAGATGCAAAAGAGAGAGAGGCAACTAGTCAGAGTATTTGAACCACTATTCTTTTCTGCAGTACCAGCAGTTTAGCTATATGAATAGGAGACTACAAAAGACAATATAAGTTTGCTTGTTCAAACTAACCAACCAATGACAGAACAGAGCTGGTTAAATACAAAAATATGACAACCAATTCCAATCTATTTTAGAACTCTAAGGTGATTGCAATAACAAACATATGACGTTATCGGGAGCACAAAGGATATCTGTCCTTCATTGCTTTCTCTGGAGCTGGTTCAGTGCTATCCTACTTGGTTGTCTGCTGAAGACTAAAGACAGCAGGAGGATACATTCACCAAACCTTTACCTACATCTGTTATGACTGCAATGTATTTAAAGAAAAAACACAAATCCATCTGCAATTTTAAATAACAACAAATTAAAAAAAAAATCTTTCATGTTGATATGAATGTCATAGAGCAGATACAGCATATGGATACAATATGAACAAATAATGTATCTCAGATGACAATGGCAACAGAATTGTAAAGGAAATGAAAGATTACTTCACTTCCAAAACATTATTTTAATGATTTTTATTTATACTAGTCCTGTAACCAGTGGAATTTACAATCCAATTTCCCTATCAAATTTGCACAACACACATGCAGTAAGGCTTAATTTTATCAGTTACCCTTCATGCATTTATTTTTTTGGGGTGGAGAAGTATGGGAAGAAAGCATTATACTCAAATGAAACTCACACAGATATAGGGAGAGTTTACCTTCATCAGATTCAAGCTCAGAACAGCAGTTATGCTAACAAATGTGCTGCTTCACAGAAAGATAAATACAATGGACAAAATAGAAGTCCAAACTAATTTTCTCTTGTGGTGCATTTGTGAATGTATGTAGTAGAAGCTAAAGCAAAGTATCATTTATTACCAGAATTATATTTTTCAAGAAAAATATTAAGAGGTAGCTGATAAGTCTGTGTGTTTGTTGCTCCACTTGGTTTGGGCAGTTCCACACTTGAGTCATAACTGTATTAGCACAGTAATCCTGCCTTGTTTAATACTTCTCTTCTCAAGAGAACTGATACTACTAAGTCATTGGGATATTTCCTGTTAAAATCTTTTTCTCGAAATCAGGTAAAAGCATACAGGGAGTAGTTTGGCCTGGCCAATCAAAAAACCTGCTACCTGACACTAATCTGCTTCCATGGACATGGATGGGAAGCACCATGGGTGAAAATTATCTCCAAAAACTTAACTGCATTTTCTGGAGGCTATTGCTAGTCGAGGGCTATCCATAGCAATTCCCATAATTAATCATTTTGTTTGCAAAAATTAACAAATGGTTTGTTTTCTACTACAAGAACCTTGTCATCGTTTTGTCAACAGCTCAGCTAGACAGTGATGTATATGTAACTCGTGCTTTTTGTAATTAGAAAGTTTTCGCATACCTCATGTTACAAATTAAATATTCCCTTAAAACAGAAGGTTTGAATTTTTCTCTATGAAATATGATTGAAAACAAACAACTTACTCCTTTAAGTCCCACATGGAAGAACTGAACTTTTTGTCTCATTATAGCCCTCTTTACGCTACAGACTCTGGTACATCTGCAATGGAGTTCCTTAGTCAGGTTACACTCATTTGCGTATGGATGATAGACAGGAAGAGACAACGTGCAACTGAATTCAGCAGTAGAAATAGATTAAGAAATATTGGAACCTGTTTAGGATAGCAGCATCTCATGGTTACATTCTGATTTTATCACTGTATCCTTTCCTCTATATATTTCTTCCATATCCAGAACCGGTTTAGGATAGCAGCATCTCATGTCTATGATCAGATTTTATCACTGTATCCTTTCGTCTATATATTTCTTCCATCTTTAACTAGCAGCCAGTGTTTTAGCAACATCAGTAGTTTCTGGATTGCAGTAACATAATGAAGCTCTTTCCTAAAGTATCTTTTTTCTGTAGTGAGTGCCAAGATGTGTAAACTTCGCTAGCGTAAATTCGACAGAGTCGGTGTTCGTGAATTTGCGATTACGATTTGACGTCATGCTGGCGAATTTGTCCTAGCATTAGACGCTTCGCGCTGGTAGTCCGTGGGGCACATGCGCAGTAGCGCAATTCCACGGACACCGGGACTGGATGCAGAGACACTTGAACTTTATTATATAGGATTCGCGCCGTATGCAAATTAGGCTTCGCTAGCGAAATTGCGCAATGCCTAGCGAAGTAACACTAGCGTAAATACGCTACCGTTCGCCGACCAGAGCTTAAATTTGTACTTTAGTGAATTTGCGTAATGCAGGCGAAAATTCGCCTGGCGAAGATTTTTCGGATCTTAGTGAATGTCCCACTTGGAGCACAGAGACTTCCGTTAGTGGTTTATAATCTGCTGCCTTCAATCTATGGAAAGACCGGCGCTACATAACGGTGTGCCGCTCCTCTGCTCACCGCTACACCGCCAGCTGTACACATGCCCAAGCACCATGTGACAGAGGAGCAGCTCGAGCTGTGGGATGTGTGACCCGGGGAGTCAGCGGCGCAGTCAGTAAAGGTAAATGGGGGGTCGGGGTAGAGAGAGACTTCCACCAGCTCCTCACAGAGTGTCTTGCCTCTTTATTTATTGCCTAAAAGCCCAGCCCTCATGGTAGAGCTGCAGCCAATCCCAGTGCGCTGCCCCGCCCCTCTTTGTTGTGCTGCCCAATGGCAGAGGGATAGAGTGTTGCTGGTCGGCGGGTGACAGAGGAGCAGCTACTGTCTGGCCTCCCATAGTTGTGAAAGTACCTCCCGCTCTCTGACTCACTCAACTGCGCCTACAGGACGCCAAGGAAAAAATATGATTGGCGGAAAATGGGCATGCGCACGTGAAGCATGAATGATCAAGAGGCGGGGGCGGTGCCAACTGTTCCTATCTTTAATCTCGCGTTGTTAGAAGCGAGACCCGCTCACTCAGCGCATGTCCCCGATGTTGCTATGGCAACAGGGATGCTGAGCTGACAAAGTCAGGCGGCTCTTTTTCTAAAAGTAACATTGAGGCAGAGTCTCCTCTGAAATTCTGTAGGAAAAACATTTTTTTGTGGAAAAAAACCACTGGTGTGATCTATACCATAAACAAACTTTGCCCGAACTCTTTAGGAAGCACTACTGAGAAGCACTCTAGGTGTCCACTTTTTTTTGGACTGGAACAAGTCTGTTTTTATAAATGTTTGACTACATATGTTCTAGCGCCCGTTAATTTAACGGGCTTAATGTCTAGTATTATATATTTACTGTCTTGTCCTATTCTTATTGTAATTGCTCCTGATATCCACAAGCTAAAATAATAGCTACCACGGACATTTGACTATTTATTTGTTGTTTCGCCATGCCTTAATCAAGTTCACTTAAAGTTCAAATAAAAACTAAATTTGTCATTCTAGACTGCAACCTTAAGTAAAAAGACAATTGCAAACAAAGTAAATAGCTGTAAGGCTACTGTAATGTTTTCAAGTAGTGGCAATAAATTGCATGGACATTTTTATGGAGCATTTTAACCCCTGGCCTTTGTGGGTAAAAAAAATCAATACGATATCAAGAATGAATGCTTCCTATACTGTACAAAGATGTAATTCTTACAGGGTGGACAGCATTGAAACCACATCCAACACAGAACATAATATACCAGTTGCTCTGTTTGTGAGTCATTTTATTGCCCAGAACCACAATCAAACTTTAATGGGAAGCAAACCAGAGATGGCAGGATTTAGTAAAAAAAAAACTCCCATCACCTCAAAATTCGACTCTTCATAAGTCTGCCCCTTAGTGTTTCTCCATTATTTCTCAGATATTACTATAGTCTGGGACACTTTCATTTGCAGCTTTCTGAAGTGATGTTAACTTTGTATATAAGATAATGATTTGTGGCTTACCAGCATAGTGGTTTCTCAGTATTTTAAGCACTTTCCTTTCATCATCAACTGCTTCTCTCATATTCAGAGACTTTTATCATCCAAAAATGTAATCAACTCAGCATAAGCCTCCCGTTTCTTACTTCTGAACTTATTGGACCAGCCTAAAGTTTCAGGATTTCAAATTTGTCACAGGGGGTTACCATCTTGGAAAGTGTCTGCAACACTCACATGCTCAGTGGGCTTTGAGCAGCTGTTAAGAAGCCAAGCTTAGGGGTTGTTGCAAATTATCAAGCAGAAAATGAGTTTGGCCTGTAATATATGTTAATGGGTCAAGGCTGATAATTAAATTCTGATGCTAGTTGCATTGATTTCTGTGTTGGCATTCATTAAGTATCTGTATTAATTACTAATAAGCCTTATATTGTGATTAGTGATGGGCAAATCTGTGGCATTTCGCTTCACCAAATTTTTCGCAAAATGGTGAAGAATTTCGCAAAAGAGCACATTCGCCGGCATTGAAAAAATGGATGCCCTCGTCCAAAATGAGACGCCAGCGAATTTTTGCCAGGCATAATTTTGCCAGCTATATTTTTGCCAGGCAGATTTTCCAAGGCGTTTCGTGAATTTTTTTGCGCCAGGCGAATAAATTCGCCCATCACTTATTGTGATATTTATATACTGTATATTTTGAGATGGTCCCTAAACTCAGACACTGAGCATGTGCAGTGAATCAGCAGAAAACAATATGGGGAGCTACAGGGGCATTTTAGGAGGCACTAATCTTTACTGCTAAAGGGCTGTGGTTGCCTTGGGCTGGTACAGAAGCCAAAACATAATGTGCAACCTACTTTAGTTAATCATTAGTTATACTTTAAGAAAAACCGGGTACAAATCTTAGAGAACTAAGGCACACACAGTTGGGGGGGTGGCAGGGTGCAACTAGATGCCTTCCCACACAACCACTGAATACAGTGATTCTGAATTCAGGAAGTGCAATGGCAGTTCAGGTCCCTTTGCCTCATTCTGGGAAGGGTACAAATTATGGAAAAACATTGTTGCTTGCTCTAGCTTTGCTATATTGAATGAAAATGTAGAGCTATATACACAAATGTAAGATGAAGTCAGAGAATCCCTGCAAGTTTGAGAAAGAATACACTTAAACACAAAACAAGAAACTTGTGAGGAGGGGAGTTATAGTTCCACAGTAGTTGAAACCCTTCCCCCATGCCCACTTGAAAACCCGTTCAGGTACCAAATCCCAATTGTAATTAAATAGTTATAACTGGATGATAGTAAACAAGTAGTTAAAATTTTACTTTTAATAAATATCATTTAAAAGCCTTAGCTGCAACCAAACAACAAACACTGGGCCAAGCCCACACAGCACACCAAAATATTAACAAACTCACTCCTCCATAGGTTTGGAGAAAGTGTGGGACAAGTGTCCCTAAAAACACATACAGTAGTTAAAACCACTAGCATACGGTGGACAGGATAGTATCGGATGAAAGCAAAAAATTAGAAATGATCAGGCCGTCTAGTGGGGAGCGGGTGGGGGCTGGTCCCCTACCATCCTTAATCAATTAGTGATGGCACCGGACCCCCAAATTCCCACCCTTCCAATCAGGTTGGATTTACCTGTCTACGTGGGGAGCGGATGGGAGCTGGTCCCCCACCATCCACCTATGCCGCCCATAGCTTTGATATGCCAAACAAATGCTATCACCGAATGCTTCTGTTTTTGAAGTTTTTTTTGCTGATTTATTTTTATCCACCTCAAACTATACCAATTTTCTTAGGTATACCCCCCTTTTTTAAGTTTAAAGTTACTTTATATATTTGTTATTTAACTTCGGTATTTTCTCCTAAGTCTTATTGTGACTATCTTTTATAACTAAATTATTCTTTTTCCCTGAGCTCCAGTGAATTTTTTGCAACCAACTACTGGGTTTTATTATTCCCCTCAAAGTAATGCACATTTAAAAAGTAAAAGTAATAACCTCCGCTGTATGATGG
>CM044442.1:58703523-58721908 GCA_024363595.1 Xenopus borealis
TGATAGATGGTGGCAGCGAATGAACTTTGTAGGTGTTGGTGTGTTTTTGGGGTGTCTGATTTTAGTCTAACCTGTGTGTAATGTGATTGAGAGACTGACTGTAACCCCTTGTAGCCAAACCCAAGAGTTAAGTGTGGTTGAGTGTCGCCTTTCCGTGACAAAAGTTTTTTATGACTCCAGCAAAAGTGGACCAATGGCTTAAAACCCGGAGAAGACAAGACAACTCGAGAAACAACCCGAGTCAATGCCAGTAGTCATGGCTTGTGAGTATGCACTTATATAGAACGAGGGGTGACATTTACTAAATAAATGACATACCTACAATGCCTGGGACCCTGACCTCCCCCAATCTTCTCTGATACCAAAGTCTGGGAATGAGGGATATAACATAAGACACACTTTGCAACCGCTATCACCATAAAGACCCCCACATCCTTAACTCAATATCCATGTGTTCCGGGAATGTGGAGATAACTAAGAAAGATCTTACACACGGACGACATGTCCCAGGCATTATGATGGAAAGGGTACCATTACTATTAATATACATATATATATTCATAGTTACATAGTTAAGTTGGGTTGAAAAAAGAAAAAAGAGTCCATCAAGTTCAACCCCTCCAAATTAAAAACCCAGCATACATACACACACACATCTCCACTCTTTCACACAAATTATTCCTTAATGGAGCGCAATACATCAAGACTTGCTAATACACTGTAAACATATTACGCCTACCAATACTAAGCCACATTGATCACCAGATGCACAGAAGATACATGCCCGCGACTGTAAGAATCAAATGTTTTGTTCACTATATCTCACTGAGCTAGTTACAGACCCTTTGGTAATAACAAGGATGGCTATCCCTACCCCGAAACCGAGACTTTATTGCCTCCTCAAATAGTTTGATTCGCAAACACAACTAATACAAGTGGGAACCCCATAAGTATGATCGCTTAGTGACCTTGGCTAGATAAAATGCAAGCACCAAGAAGTGCAATGCTGCTGCTCCCCCCAATGGGATTCAGTTTAGGGAATAGGCCATCTACATGTTGTAGAGGGGCAGGGAAGGTAATTGGGAAAGTTGGGGTGTTAAGTTTCTGTTATGTTATGTGCTTTGCAATCTATATACTTTACATCATGGAATGTACGAGGGTTGAATTCTAAGTTTAAAAGAGCCTTGGTGTTTGACTATATCAATAGATACAAACCTGACCTCCTCATGTTACAAGAAACCCACCTCACAGCGCAGAAGCTACTCGCCCTAAAAAAGCTCTGGGTCAATCAGACATATCATGCACCATATTCTAGAGGAGTCTCGATTCTAATAAGGAAAAATGTACAGTTTGAATTACTGCATATTAACACCGACCATTATGGCCAATTTATAATTATGCACTGTAAGATAAACTATGGCTCTAGCAAACATATATATCCCCCCCCCTTTTTAAAGCAGAGATACTAGATCTCATATTTACTAAACTTGCAGCCTATTTACCCTGCCCAATATGTATAATGGGATATTTGAATACAGTACTAGATCCCACAATGGATAGACTACGCTCCTCTGTAACGCAGTATTCTCCTCTCAGCCAATGGATATCAGCCTTAGGACTACTAGACGTATGGAGACATAAACACCCTAATGTGAAACAGTTCTCCTGTCACATGCCAGAAAAATGCGCGTTACATAGTTAAATTGGGTTGAAAAAAGACCGAGTCTATCAAGTTCAACCCCTCCAAATTAAAAACCCAGCATACATACACACACACACATCTCCACTCTTTCAAACACATTATGACGCATAGGCAAACACATTATGATGCATAGGCATGGCCCTATGCTCCCCAGACTTCACCCAATGGGTACAAGAAGCTGCATACCTCCCAAGAGCCCTTTCGGACCATGCCCCATTGTCTTTAAAAATATGCACAAACCCCCAACCTCAGCATTTCCGCTTTAGCTTAATAAAACTGAGGTGGAGGAAGCCTCTTGTGCTGAATATGTAAAATATTGGGAGATATAAAGACATGGCCTTCAGCAATATAGTGTGGGAAACCTCTAAGGCGGTTGCCAGAGGCACCTTGATATCGGCAATTGCGAGAGCGCGCATAGCCACTAAGCAGCAGGGTCCTGAAGCTGCAGAGAAAATGTCACAGGCAGAGGAGAACTACTGTAAAGAGGGAGATGTAGCAAGTCATCAAAAGTTAACCCTTGCACAGAGAAATCTGGAGCTGGTACAAACTGCTTCCACTCGCAAGAAATTATTATATGCCAGTCAGAGGTCCTTTGAGCAAGGGGACAAAAATGGGAAAACACTGCCCTATTTGGCTAAACTTGATTGCCAGAATGATTGCCAGAATCAGAGACAGACAGGGCAACCACATACTTACATAGTTACATAGTTAAATTGGGTTGAAAAAAGACAGTCCATCAAGTTCAACCCCTCCAAATTAAAAACCCAGCATACACACACAAATCTCCACTCTTTCACACAAACCATATATGCCCATAGCTATACTAACTGTAGAGTTTAGTATCAAAATAGCCTTTGATATTATGTCTGTCCAAAAAATCATCCAGGTCCCTCTTAAAAGCATCAACAAAATCAGCCATCACAACATCACCCGGCAGTGCATTCCACAACCTCCCTGTCTTGACTGTGAAGAACCACCTACGCTGCTTCAAATGAAAGTCCTTTTCTTCTAGTCTAAAGTGTGGCCTCTGGTGCAGTGATCCTCGTTATGGGTAAACAGGTCCCCTGATACTTGTCTATAAGGTCCTTGTCAGGCTCTGCTAGGATTCGAGCCAGGGACCTTTGGGTTTCTGGCTCAATGCTCTCTCCATTAGGCCAGGAGAGCAGTCTGTAGGGCTGCTCACTATAGATTTCCTGGCCTCTGCAGCCCCAGGTCAGCAGCAGCAGCCTGATTGGTTGCAGTCAGCCAATGAGGGCTGACTCTGCCCTATTTAAGGCCAGCCCTCCATGCACACCTTGCTGGAGCATTTTCAGGCCTCTAGTACTGTGGCATTGTCCCTGACTAGCTCCCTTAGCTCTTGCCTTGTCCTTCCTTTCATCCTTGTTCCCCCCTGCCTTGCCTTAACCTTTTACTGACCTTGCCTTGCCTGTTCCCGATTCTTGCTTCCTGACTCTGCTCCTTATATCCCCTCATCTTGCTCTGTCTCCTGGCCTGCTATCCACTCCTCCTGCTCTCGCCCTTGCTATTCACTCCTCCTGCTCTCGTCCTTGCTATCCACTCCTCCTGAGTCCAAAACTGCACTACATATTCCAGATGAGGTCTTACTAGGGATCTATAAAGATGTATAATTATGTTTTCATCCCTTTAGTTTATGCCCTTTTTTATGCAAGACAGAACTTTATTTGCTTTAGTAGCTACAGAATGACACTGCCCAGAATTAGACAACTTGTTATCCATAAAAACCCCAAGATCCTTCTCACTTAAGGAAACTCCCAACACACTGCCATTTAGTGTATAACTTGCATTTATATTATTTTGCCAAAGTACATAACCTTGCATTTATCAACATTGAACCTCATTTTCCAGATTGCTGCCCAGTTTCCCAACTTAGACAAATCACTCTGCAAAGTGGCAGAATCCTGCATGGAACCTATAGCTCTGCACAATTTAGTATAATTGCAAAAATAGAAACAGTACTTTCAATGCCCACATCCAGGTTATTAATAAACAAGTAGAAAAGCAAGGGACCAAGTACAGAGCCCTGCAGTACCCCACCGACACTGGTCCAATTAGAAAATGTGCCATTTACCACCACTCTTTGTAGTCTATCTTTTAGCCAGTTCTCTATCCAGGTACAAATACTATGTTCCAGCTTCCAGGCCAACATTTCGTAATTTAACAAGTAACCTTCTGCATGGCACTGTATCAAATGCTTTAGCAAAGTCTAAGTAAATCACATCCACTGCCATCCCAGAATCGAGGTCCCTGTTTACTTTCTCATAAAAAGAAATTAAGTTAGTCTGGCAAGATCTATTACTCATAAAACCATGCTGGCACAAACTCATAGTATTGTTATTTTCTATGAAGTCCAGTATCCAATCCTTTATTAATCCTTTAAAAAGCTTTCCTACCACCGAATTCAGACTAACTGGCCTATAGTTTTGATGTAGAATGGGATCCCTTTTTGAATAGCAGCACCACATTAGCAATTCGCCAGTCTCTCGGCACCATGCCAGACCTCAATGAATCCTGAAAAATTAAGTATAGAGGTTGGGCAATCACAGAGCTAAGCTCGCTAAGTACCCTGGGGTGAATCCTATCTGGCCCTGGACCTTTGTGTATCTTAACATGTTCTAGTCTCTTTTGAATTTCCTCACGTGTAAACCATGCATCATTAGATGTATTATTAGAATTGGGACTATTAACAAGGAAACCTTCATTAGCTGGTTCCTCATTTGTGTAGACAGATGAAAAGTATTCATTCAGAATCTGTGCTTTTTGCTTTTTCTCATCAACCAGCTGACCCCCTCTGATAATAAAGGTCCTACCCCTTCCTGTTTCATAATTTGGGATTCTTTTTACTGCTTACTGCTATATCCTTTTCCATATCAATTTTAGCTTGCCTGATCACTTTTTTGCATGACTTATTGTCCTCCTTGTACCTTATAAATGATTTGGCTGTCCCAGCTAACTTGAAAGCCTTAAAAGTATGTCTTTTCTTACTCACCTCAACACCAAGACTCCTATTGAACCAAAAAAGTTTTGTTTTGCAACGATGTTCCTTGCTAAAAGGGGAATATACTGACATGTATATTTATTAAGCAGCATTTTAAAGACTTCCCATTTTTTTTCATTGTTTAACCCTGTGAAAAGCATTTCCAATGCATTTCTTACTAATCCCACTACCCCATCTACCCTAGCTTCCCGATAATTCTCTCACCCACCCTCCACTTGCCTAGTTTAAACAATCCTCCAACCTCTTGCCCTAGCACAGTGGACCCCTTAAATTGAGGTGCAATCCGTCACAACTGTATAGGTTGTACCCCAAGGAAAAATCAGCCCAGTGCTCTAGGAACCCAAACCCTTCCATCCTACACCAAGACTTGAGCCATGCATTTAGCTCCCTAAGCTCCAGCTGTCTTCCTAAACTTGCACGTGGCACAGGCAAAATTTCTGAAAAAATTACATGGGAAGACCTTCCCTTAATCTTAGAGCCTAGATCCCTGAACTTACTTTTTAAGATCTTCCATCTACCATTTATCTTGTCATTAGTACCGATATGTACTAAGACAGTTGGGTCATGCCCAGCCCCACCCAATTATTTGTCTACCCGATCAACCACATGCCGAACCCTGGCATACAAGGGCTTAAGTGGGTTGAAAGGTTTAAGTACTTATGAATAATCATAACACACAAAATGGATGAATATGCACATGAAAAAGTTGAACCAGTGCAATTAACTTAAGATCAGAGCAAGTCAGTGGGAGAGACTTCCACTCACCATCTGGGGCAAGATAAATTTGTTAAAAATGATATCGCTTTCTAAATGTATGTATGTTATGCAGCATGCCCCGATTTGGCTTCCCCCACAACTATTTAAACAAATAGATGATGTATTGTTCCCCTTCATATGGGCCCACATATCTCACAGGGTCAGCAGACAAACGCTAATGGCACCACTGGATAGTGGTGGGTTAGCACGCCCACATTTAAAATTTTACTACTATGCTACACAGTTAATGTATATACATAATTGGCTAGCACCAGACCCCGGGAATCCACTCACGGCATTACATGCCACGATATGAGGATCCCTAGGAGCTTTGAGGAACATGCCTTTTAGGAAACCTAGAGACACCCCTGAACTGCCGGCTGTATTGTTAGTTCCACAGAAAATATGGGCGCTTGCGGCTAAAACATTATCCAGATCAGACCCCCAACCCTCACCAAAAGCACCACTTTGGAGGAAGGAAGGTCTGGGAAACCTGGCTGGATATCAACCCAGTAGTAGTCCCCTAAGAGCATTTGAGAAGCCAAGTCATCTTATCGATCTCCCAACAATACTAACTGCAAGTTTTTCTCCCACCGACTGCTCTGTGTCCTACTATGTGCTCCTGATGTTTTTAACTTACTATTGCCCGACAAGTTGTAACTCTACCTGTATGATCATAGCATTGCGAGTTTATGTATGTGATGATGTCTGAGAAAACCTTTTAAAAACAAAAATACACTACATTAATGGGTTTGTTTTCACATCAAGTGACTTTTGGAACATTGCCATTTTCAGATTGGTGAGGGGAGGCTTAATTTCTAAAACTTGAAACAAACTGATGTTATCTAAAAGAGATATTTCTCCAAGCCCTAAATTCTCCTTTAAAAATTTGTACAATTCAAATGTTAAAAAAACTTTAAAAAAACTTTGTTAATTAGGTCTGCAAACAATGACTTCACTCCATTACATAGAATAGCATTTTTTTAACTGAACTTTATGAAAGCAAACAGAGTGATGCTGACCTATAGCACATTACAGAGTCCTTAAGTATTATTTTGGAAACCTTCAGCCACATGGCATTTGCAATGCTGAGCACTCTATTTCATAAATCTATATTTTTTTTGTATTTAAATGTTAGGATAAATGCTAGCATTAGACAAATACTAAAATGAAAAACTTGTTTCTCCCACTTTTATGCATTTTCCAGTTGTTTATCTGTTTCTATGCTCAGATGCACTCTTCTGTGGGAAAATGAGAAGCCAATTTAAGGTCAAGAAGATGTACTGAAACACCTGTTGACACTCAGGGTCTTCAGGTGGTTAAAAGGCTTCTTTGGGGAGTTTAAATGAATGAGCGAGTGGGATAACATGCTCATTGTTAGGAATGTTGCTTACTTCTTTGATGATTTCAAAGATTTTTTTCCTTTTAGGTGGGGTTTTTTTTCTCCTAGCTGTAAATCTCATTTCTCTGTTCTAGGAATTCTAAAAAGCCAACAGGAATCCTTAATTTGACAAAAAAGTTTATGTTTGTGTAATCATATCTATTTTTGAATTGTTAGATAAAGAGCACACAGCTGGCAATTTTTTAAAAAAATAATTGTAATGCTTTTTTGGGCTAGTTAAAACACCAAGGGTTAAAGTGTCCAGCTATTGAGGGATGAGCATGGTCAAACTGCCACCTACACACCAGGGCAGGGCCTTCGTCACGTGGAAGCTATCCTTTAGGAGGTAGTATAACTACAATACTGCAAACTGTACAATAAAAGATGAAATGGGCACCAGGAGGTTCTTTACAACAAAAAGGTAGATGTTTATTAGCATAAGCAATGTCCCCAGGTTTAGTACTCACGCAGGAGCATCCAGAGGAAATAGCAGAGGTGCAAAGAGCTGTAGTTGAGATATTAGCAGAATCTTCACACACACTTCAATAAGGTGATTATTCCTCGATTAGCCAAGGATACATCCATTCCTTACAACCCTCCTTCTGCTGCAATGTGCCTGCCCTTACCAGTGTAAGGCCGGAGGCCCCTGCTAGTCCTAATCCCCACCACCTTGATGTCCCTGCACTTAAAGCATCCCAGGGGAAGCTTTGTACGAAGATCTGTTCCTGCTACCACTCCTTGTTGGAACACGCATTGTTCATGCTAAATATTCATAAATGCCTTTCTCTCTCTAGAGAGACTATAACAGTACTACCCTGCACTTGCTAATCCTCATTCATGGGGTGGCCTGGTCCCTGACTTGTGGGTTCCGTTGGGGCACGTGGCTTACTGGGGCCTTCCTGCTTCCAGGCTCAATGAACAACCAGTTTGATGAGTACAGCAGCCGAAGAGAAAGAGGGCCACTCCCTACACACACTATAAGGCAGTGTGGCAGGAAGTGGTCATTACACTCCTGGCTATAGCTATTGGTTCATAACACAAATTGCAACATAGGCTTTTGCCTAGTGACAAGAGATAAGGGACTTAACTCCATAGGTGCCAAATAGAAAACCTATGGGTCCCTACATAATGTTTAGAATTTATAACTTATTTTTACATCTGCTACACAGCTCCACCTGCTTTAAAAATTTATATCAGCTTTTTGGAAGATTAATTGTTGAAATTTTTTTAATCAAGATTGTTTTTCTCATTACAAGGATCAGTCAAATAGTAAAAACACATTTTGTATTGTTTCATTCATTTTTAAAAATCTGACTCTTTGAAAATCCTGCAAAATAATTAATGGCATAACTATAGTGCGTATTTAAAAGATAAAGAGCATACAGCTGGCAAAAATGTTTTAATAAGGTTTAGAAAGTATAACTAATGTTAGATATCTTTACATTTTGTTAAAACAATAGCAAATGAATACAAATTAAAAAAGGATTTCTTTTATCCCTTATATCAGCTAACCAAGATTAGCTCAGACCTGTTTTTCAATTTTAGGCCCTTGTTAACAGTTTGACTTTTTTTTTAGCAAGAAGACAAAGCTAAGAGGAACCATTATTGGATGCAGATGTAATTATGTTTAAAGGTTGTCTTAATATTATGTTATTTGAGCATTCTAAAAAAATAGGATGTTCTTGCTAAAAATATCCAGTGTAGAAATAAAGTTGGTTTGATTGATACATTTGCTACACATCTCCACCTACTTTCAAAATTAACCTAAGCTTTTTGGAAAATTGAAAACATTGATCAATAATTTTTTTTCTGATTACAAGAATAACTCAAATAGAAAACACAATGTTTGTATTGTTTCATTAATTTTTAAAAATGTGACTCTTTAAAAAGCCTGCAAAATAAGAAGTGTCCCCCCTGCATGAAAAGGGGCCTGGTGCACTCCAATCCCCATCCCAGCCTCCACTCCACTCAAGTTCTGCCTCCACCCCACCCACTTTGACCGACAGGGTTTTTTAGTATCTCTAGAGGAAGCAGATTTCAAAGTCTGGGCCCCATGTTCCCCATGCCCCCTTGTGACTGCAGGGTCCTCTTTCTCTATAGTTACGCCACTGAAAATAAGATGTTGACAATTCACATCCCATCGACTTAAACAGAAGTTTTAATTACATTACATCTTCTAAAATTTTAACTTGTGTCGCACATTTTATTCAGAGACTGTCAGCTTTCTGATCAGTGCCAGTGTATGACTTAAAAATTACTACTTATACAAGATTCAAACCAGGGCACAATGTATAAAAACTATTTTAACCAGGCTTTAAAAGCTTAAGTACTATTTACCATGTAAAAAATCAATGTTATCTGCAGTTTGTTGATATCACTTCACTTTTTTATGCCTTCACAAGTCAAATTCTGGGGATGGGCAGTGGGTGCAATTTACTACTTTCTATTTCTATCTTTGGAAAGTATTTCACAGCTCTTCTTATAAATACCTGCCCCATGAACCTTTAATAATTTACAAGGAACATGAATACTAATACAGCCTGTAAATGTGATTTGCCCTTTAAGTGCAAAAAGTTTTCATAGATGAATTTTGGTAAGCAGTGTAAGTTCTATCTTGCTTACTGACAACAATTTTGAATGTGTATTCAAGACCAGAACCACTATTCCATTGACTTTCATTACACTGCTGTTTAAATTAATGTAGATGGCCTAACAATAAGCTGCCAAAACTAACAAAGATCCTCTTTTTTTATTTGGATATTCTCAGATGGTGGGAAAAATTAAGGAGAACCAATAGTTTTTGCTTCAATTCAGTCACAAGATTGCATTAGAGGCCTATGCTGATCCATCAAGAATTAACCTAATATGGTCAATGTGGTTCAACTCTGGTTTCACAACATAAATGGTTAAAAATAATATAAATAAATGAAATATGGACATTCATTGTGATGTCAGAAAATAACAGACCATGAAAAAGAGGCTGTCTAAAGTGTATAAACCATGAGAGTCCCTTTACATATAAATGTACTATATGGGATCAAGCTTTAATAAAATAGCATAACAGTTAGGCATTTATTAATTATAAACAAGATCACTTTGCCTGTTTTATCCTGAAGCAAACATGCATATCATTCCACTCAAAACAGGGGCCAGATTTAGAATTAGATACTTTATAAAGCAGACATCAAGGAGCATGAGGAGGGTTAAGCGGATTAGGCTCAGGTGAAATTGTTTTAGTCTGGATTCACTTCATTGCACTTCTATAATAGTTATGAACAAGCTTAAGGACCGTTGGGAGCCTAGTAATACATCACTGTAAAAGGTGGCAAATCATTATGCAAATAGAGATGGTCCAATAATTTCCAGTCACACATAGTTTCTATACTAATCCATGGGGCTGGAAGAGGTCATGAGGTCTGCAAATGGTGCCTCATTCCTTTTAATTAATGATTCTATAGAATGACAAAAATGTAAAAGATGAGAATAATGCAAATTTTGTTCATGGTTTCTTTATTTTAATAGCCCTGTTAGCTCTTTAATGGTTTCTGTCTCACAGCCTTGCAACATTAATATTTTTAAGCAATCAGGCACTGGCATGTCTAAATACATCTAACATATTTCTTATATAGTATGTTATACATTTCACATCTGAAATTTTAAATTAAATATATTTGTACTAACTATTTGAAAAGAGGGATTTTGAACAGAGCTTAACAAGAAGACAATACATTTTTATTTAATTCTCCATGCACCCTTTTCCCACTTATTCACTCTTTCTTAAATTTAGTTTTTTTTGGCAAAGCATTCCAACATTTTTTAAAATTGCCAGTAGTAATTACTCAGAGTTCATTTATAATAAAAAAAAGTTACTTACAGTGCTATAGACTTTAGATTGTATCACATTATTGTAGTAAATTTACTAGCCAATACTGACCAGCAATGATGGGATTAGGAGAGTGACAGAGAATGAATGATGGAGCTAATGTTAGATGTATCAGGGTTGGTATAGAGGGATTTTTTTAGAAAGATGGATTGTCTTGCATATCTAATCTGCACTTTATTCATAAGGCCAGATGCTTTTCTAAGAGGCAGATTTAATATTGGTCGAATTCAAGAGTGAATAAACCCTCGAATTCGACCAATCAAATTGTAGTCAAATTTAAAACCTTCAAATTCAAATATCAAATTTGCAGGTTTTTACAGCAATTAGATCAGTCGAGTGATCGAATAAAAAAAATTTGATCGACCGATTAAATTGTTCGAATTGTTCGATTCAAACAATTTAATCGTTCAATCGAATTTTTTTTTATTCGATCTGAAATAAATAAATCCTATGGGAGCTTCCTATAAGTTTTAATAGGAATTCGGCAGCTTTAATCTGGCGAACTCTGCAGTCAAATTAAAATTTAAAAGGCAAGTAATTCGAATGATGAATTTTATTCAAATTATTCGAATCATTCGAATTCGAAAACTCGATGGTTTAAGTGGCCTTCAAAAATATTCGAAAATTCGAATTCAAATCTTTGAATTTAGTAAATCTGCCCCTACGTTTGCTAATATCTTTCCAGTATTCAGTGTGAGAGTGACGTGTGAAAACCATTTTTTCCCTCTGATTTTTCTGGTTTCCAGACCCGGATTTGGGGAGAGGCCACCTAGGCCTGGGCAAGATGTTTAGGGGCGGCAAGCAGACTCCCCTAACATCTTCTATATTACACAGTAAAACGGTGTTGGTCCCAAAAACAGAGCAGAGCACCCGCGTCCCCACATTGACCTGCCACAGCTGAGTTCAGCTTTTTATTGCAATTTGCAAATGTATGATAATAAGGCCACCGTGTAGCCACCCCCAACTCTGGCTCCTGCTGTGCACCTGTGTTTTATTGTTTGTCTTCATTCCGACAGTCACAGAGACAGAGAGTATGGAGCGGTGCAATTCTCTTCCTCCGGGAGGTGACATCATCGCCTACGCACACGCGTGCATCATCGTGGTGTGCAAGGTGCGCCAGCCAGATTACATAGTAACATAGTAACATAGTAAGTTAGGCTGAAAAACCTTTTTTTTTTTTTTTTTAATTTTAACTGCCTGCTAGTTGATTCAGAGGAAGGCAAAAAAACCCTCCAATTTGCCTCAGAGGGGGAAAAAATTCCTTCCTGACTCCAAAAAGGCAATCGGACTAGTCCCTGGATCAATTTGTATAATGAGCTATCTTCCATAACCCTGTATTCCCTCACTTGCTAAAAAGCCATCCAACCCCTTCTTAAAGCTATCTAATGTATCAGACTGTACAACTGATTCATGGAGTGAATTCCACATCTTCACAGCTCTCACTGTAAAAAACCCCTTCCGAATATTTAGGCGGAACCTCTTTTCTTCTAAACGGAATGGGTGACCTCGTGTCATCTGGAAAGACCTACTGGTGAATAAAGCATTAGAGAGATTATTATATGACCCCCTTATATATTTATACATAGTTATCATATCACCCCTTAAGCGCCTCTTCTCCAGCATGAACATCCCCAATTTGGCCAGTCTTTCCTCATAGCTAAGGTTTTCCATACCTTTTACCAGGTTAGTTGCCCTTTTCTGTACCCTCTCTAATACAATAATGTCCTGTTTGAGTGAGGGAGACCAAAACTGTACAGCATATTCTAGATGTGGCCTTACAAGTGCTCTATAAAGTGGAAGAATGACCCCCTGCTCCCGTGACTCTATGCCCCTTTTAATACAGCTCAAGACCTTATTGGCCCTTGATGCTGCTGCCTGGCACTGCTTGCTATAGCCAAGTTTATCATCTACAAGGACTCCAAGGTCCTTTTCCATAATGGATTTGCCTAGTGCAAGTCCCATTAAGGGTATAAGTGACTTGAATATTTTTACATCCCAGGTGCATGACTTTACATTTATCAATATTGAATCTCATTTGCCACTTATCTGCCCAGATTGCCAGTTTGTCAAGATCCTGTTGCAAGGATGCCACATCCTGGATGGAATTAATTGGGCTGGATAGTTTTGTGTAATCTGCAAACACGGATACATTACTTACAACACCCTCCCCTAAGTCATTAATGAACAAGTTAAATAAAAGTGGACCCAACACCGAGCCCTGAGGGACCCCACTAAGAACCTTATTCCAAGTGGAGAATGTACCATTAACAACCACCCTCTGTACCCGATCCTGTAGCCAGTTCCCTATCCATGTGCAAACGACTTCATTAAGCCCAACAGACCTTAGTTTAGAAAGCAGTCGTTTGTAGGGCACAGTATCAAATGCTTTGGCAAAATCCAAATATATCACATCTACTGCCCCCCCACTGTCCAGCATCTTACTTACCTCATCATAAAAAGCAATCAAATTTGTCTGGCATGACCTATCCTTCATAAAGCCATGCTGATTGCTGCTCATAATGCCATTCCCTAGGACAAAATTTTGAATGTGATCCCTTAACAAGCTTTCAAATAATTTACCCACCACAGATGTCAAACTTACTGGCCTATAATTGCCAGGCTGAGATCGTAATCCCTTTTCAAATATTGGGATGACATCAGCTTTCCTCCAATCCATAGGCACCATACCAGATGAAAGTGAATCTGAGAAAATCAGAAATAGGGGATGGTCTAAAACTGAACTAAGCTCTCTTAGAACCCGTGGATGTATACCATCAGGCTCTGGCGCCTTGTTTACATTAATTTTTAGTAAAGCTTTATGAATCATATCCTGAGTCAGCCACTGACTAGATTGAACTGAGTCAGTGCATCTATGAAGCAAGCCTGGGAACTCAGACTGTTTGATTGTATACACTGAAGAAAAAAACTGATTTAGCACATTTGCCTTTTCTGCATCGGTTACAACCATACTGGTACCATTATTTAATGGAGCAACACTCTCAACGTGCATCTTTTTACTATTATATTTAAAAAACTTTTTAGGGTTACTTTTCGCCTGCGCCGCAATTAATTCTTCTTTCATTTCTTTGCCTTCCGGATTGCTGATTTACAACATTTATTACAGTGTTTATATTCATTAAATGCAGCTTCTGTCCCAACAGATTTGTAGTTTTTAAATGCCTTTTTCTTCTTTCCTATTATCTTCTTTACATCTGTATTAAGCCACATAGGCTGATTCTTAGAGTCTTCATTTACTCCTTAAGGGAATAAATTGAGAACAGTAATGATTTAATATCATTTTAAATGACAACCATTTCTGTTCTGTGGTTTTAGCTGAAAACAGAATGCCCCAATCAATACTCTGAAGGACAGCCCTAAAGGCACTAAAATTAGCTTTTCCAAAATTCATGGTTTTTGTTGCCCCAGTATATATTTGTTTTTTGCACCAGACATTAAATGAAATAACATTATGGTCACTGTTACCCATGGGTTCAATGACTTGCACATTTGATATAAGTTCTGGGTCATTTGAGATCACTATATCCAGAATAGCATTTTTTCTGGTAGGCTCCTCAACAACCTGTGCCATAAAATTGTCACGCAACATAATTTATAAACTTATTCCCATTAATTGATCAATACTTTTCCCAAACTAGCAGCTTTTTCTATTTGTGTCAGGAGCTTAGCCTCCTCCTCCTCACTTACATTAGGGGGTCTATAGCATACCCCTACAATTAATTTGCTGGACTCTTTACAATTGGTGAAGAATTCTACCCATAAGACTTCTGCCCCTTCATTCTCTAGCATAACCTCCTCCTTTATATAAGCTTTTAAATCTTGCCTAACATACAGACATACCCCTCCTCCATTTCTATTGCCTCTGTCCCTCCGAAACAAAGTATAGCCGCTGATATTAACTGCCCAGTCATGCGACTCATTCAGCCGTGATTCGGCCACACCAATCACATCATATTTTCCCCCCAGCACAAGCATCTCCAGCTCTCCCATTTTAGCAGTCAGACTCCTTGCATCTGTAAACATACATTTAATATGGGTACCATGTTGAACATATGACATGTGGTCCTCCTTGTTCTTAACAGTACCCCCAACCAAATCTCCTCCCCCATTTTCCCTTCCTTTGCCCACTATCTCATCTAACCTGTCTTCCCTTGTACCTATTATAGAACCCTCCCCCCCCTCGCCTAGTTTAAAATCTCCTCCAACCGTCTAGCCATCTTCTCCCCCAAAACAGCGGCACCATCATCATTAGGACTGAAGCTAGTTCTTGCTCTGACTGAGCTGTGCACAGTGCAAGTGCAACAGCACAGGAGCCACCCTGGAGTGCATGTGAATTTGACTGGCTGTCTGGCTGCAAGCTACAAGTTCCAGCTATGAGTGGCTGTGGCAGAATTGTAATTTTTCATTATTGCAATTCTTACAGTTCCTAGGTTAAACAGTTAATTAATGATATTAATTAATTAATAGTGCTGTGGTGTTTGCACTATGAACTAAATAATTGTTTGCTGCTGCCGCCAACATTTTAAAATCCTTCGAATGCCTACTTCGCCAGATTGAACCTACCGAATACCAATAGAAGCCTATGGGAACCCCCCATAGGCTTCTTTTGCTAAGTCCTGCTCGGATACCATTCGTACGATCGAACGCCTTGATCGTTCAAATCTTACGAATTATTCAGATGCTCGAAGGAAAAAGTACGATTTTTTTCATGAAATTGAACGATCAGTATCCGATCGTACAATTTAATCGAGAAATCGAATATCGAGCAACTATTCGATAAGCATTCGATAGTCGAATGCTTATCGAATTTTGAATAAATTCGTAGGATTTTAGGGGAATTTTAGTATATTTGCCCCTAAGGGGCAGATTTACTAAATTCACATGAATGATTTGAAATTCGATCGAATTTACAAAAAGATTTGAATTCGAATTTTGAATACATTTATTGGGTACTTCGACCATCTAATTTTAAAAAAATTGGTTTTATTCAATCGTTCGTTTAGTCGAATTGAAGTAAAATCCTTCAAATTCGAAGGATTTCAATTCGACAAAAATTTGATGGTCGAATTTGAGGGCTTTTTACCCTTGAATTCAACTATTGATAAATCTGCCACTAATTGTGAGGACTGAATCTATATATACAAAGGGGCAGATTTATCAAATTCGTTTGAAAGATTTAAATTTCTATCGAATTGCCCATTATCAATTTTCCGAATTTTCGAATATGCAAATTAGGTCACTTCGACCATCGAATATGCAAAATTCGATCATATCGAATAAATCAAATAAAAATCAATTCAATCATTCGATTATTCGATGGTCGAAGAACTTGCTCTTTAAATTTCTATTCAACTACCTACATCGCCAGATTAAACCTACCGAATTGCAATACAAGCCTATGGGAATCCCCCCATAGGCTTTTTTTTTTAAAGTTGTCTTATCAACTACTATTTGTATGATTGAACGATTCGATCTATTGATTCATATGATTTTATCGAGAAATCGAAGAAAATTTTTGAATTTTTCATAAAATTCTATGGTCGTGCGATTTTATCGAGAAATCGAAAACTGCTCAAAACCTGCAAATTTTATCTACGATTTTGTTGGATTTTAATTCAAAAATTATTCAAGGGTCAATTTGAGGACTAAAGACCATTCGACCCTTGATAAATCTGCCCCGAAGTGTACCAAGCTGAGATACATACATACAGGTTGGAATTAGTGGAGAATCAAAAGGCAGGGGCTATGTAATAAAAGGCATTAGGTTTGCCCAGGAACAGTAACTCATAGGAACCAATGAGCAGGTAGCATATACTGGTCATTTGTTTAAAAGCAAACATCTTACTGGTTGCTTTGGGTTACTGCTTCTGGACAAGCATAGTTCCTTTTAATGCATCCGGGGGGGGGCTGTAAAACTTTTAAATTCAGCTTCTGTCAATACATTCAACTATTTTCGTACGAATGGTATTCGAGCATGACTTAGCCTCAGAAGCCTATGGGGAGCTTCCCATAGGCTTCTATTACAATTCGGTAGGTTCAATCTGCTGAAGTAGGCAGTTGAATAACTTTAAAATTTTTATTTTTTCGATCATCGAATGATCGAATGATCGAACATCCGAACATTCAATCTATTCGATATTCGATGATCGAAGAGGCCAAATTTCATGAAAAATTCGTACAATAATTATTTGATCGAATTTGGTTGAACTTTGATCATTTCACATGAACTCTGTAAATTAGACCCTATGGGGCAGATTCACTAAAGCAAGAAGCGTCTAGCGCTAATTCGCCAGTGTGATGTCATTTCGCAACTTCACAAATTCCCTAACATGGACTCTGGCGAATTTTCGCTAGCGAAGTAGATAGACTTGCGCAACTTCGTACCCTTACGCCAGGCGAAGTTGCGCACTGACGAAGGATTGTAACTTCGCAAATTCCCTAAGATGAACATTTTCCTCAACGTTAGCACTTACGCTAGACGTTACTTTGCCTGGTCAGACCAGGTGAAGTTCAATACAATAGATAGGAAGTTGAAAAAAAATGTCACATTTTTTCTAAGTCCCAAAAAAACGCTGGTGTATTTTAGCATAGGAGGGTGATAGTCTGAAAAAGATCGATAATTTTTTTGGGGGGTTACCCTTCTTCCCCCCTACATTTCCTAGCATATGGCAACTCAACTATACAGGGGGCACATGTAGGGCAATAGGACAACTTTATTTAATTTATTAAAGGTTTCCTGGGCTTGTGTAGTGGAATGTAGTGGCTGTAACATATACTTCTATTACAAGTTGCCCGTCGTATTCAAATTAGACTTCGCTAGCGTAACAGCGCTCTGCCTAGCGAAGTATAACTAGTGCAACTACGCAACCATTCGCCAACCTGAGCGTAAATTTGCACTTTAGTGGATTTGCGTAGCGCTGGCGAACGCTAGTGAAGCCTACGCTGGCAAATTTTCCGATCTTAGTGAATCTGCCCCTATGTGTTTTTCTATGTTTGGTGAGAGAAAAAAAAATTCTCAAATATTATCCCAAAGCTTAAATACCTGTATACATTGTAACATTTCTTATATGCAGCTTTCCAAACATACATTGAGTCCATTGTTTCCTATTGTTTTCTTTGAAGAATTGTGGAAATGAAATACAGTGTAAATGTTAAATATGTTGATCCTAGCAATGGGTGATATTTTAAACAATTGCAGATGGTGATTAAAGCTGCAGCTGCACTGAGCTGAAACAAAATTTGACAGGTGGCAGAAGAGTTTAACTTTCAATTGCTCAGCATATCCAGTGGATGAAAAATTTCCTACCAACTGTCAATTTATGTGCACTCAGACTCACAAGCCAGAACTTCATACTAAACCATTGCTCTTCATGGTAATTAGTGTTTGTAAAGTGACCATTTTGTTTCAGAATAGGAAAGGTTAAGGGCTCAGAAATTAAAAAAATAGTAGAAAAGTAGTCATAAGAATCATAAAGGAGAAACTAGGGTGAAAAACTAAGAATACTGAAAGTTTAAGGAAAGTAAAAAAAGCAGCAGGTAAGATTAGGCCAATAAAAAAAGTGAGAGAAACAAGTGTAGCGCACCCATAGGTGTTGGCAGTAATATCTATAAGTCTGCTTTCCTTAACCC
>CM044442.1:58723200-58736903 GCA_024363595.1 Xenopus borealis
CCAGAACAGCTAATAGGTGCAAATAAGATGCTTTGTAACACTTTTGAGATAAGAAAATAAATAAATGTAACAATTTAGATAAGGAAAAATATTTTCAAACTTTCATAACCTGTCAGATTTAGTAAAATAAACATGGTAATTAGGGGGTGTGGCCACAAAAATGGGCGTGGACACAAAAATTTTGCCATGCTGTGGGCAAAATAAATTTTTGTCCCTCTTTTTACTTCCAAAATGTTGGGAGGTATGAAGAAATGAGAGAGAAGGAAGAAAGGAGAGAAAGGAAGGGTCAAGCAAAAAAGTGGCAAAGAAGAGGGACATGAGGGTATGAGAGAATGATAGAAAAGAGCATTTTAGAATGGAAGAGATTATAAGAAAATAAAAGAAAAGTAGGAGAGAAGAAGAAGGGCATGTATTAACAGTGAAGGAAAAACTAGGGGAAACCTGCAGGGGGGTGGGAGTAAAGTAAAGAATAGAAGGACACAGTGACAGTGAGATGGAGAAAAAAAAAGTAAGTAGGAAGAAAACAACAGGAAACAAATTTCTAATTGGCAGATAAAATATAAAAGGATGTGAGAAAAAAAGGGGACAATATGGGAATATAACACAGGGCATCTCAGACCTGCTGAGGTTGTATATAAGTCATTGGTAGAGGTCTCCATCCAATTTGTAACTGCGGTCTATACTGGAATTAGCCCGAAAATGTGAACATTTTGGGCGAAAATCTAAAAATTTCTGACTTTTCGTTAAAAAGCTTGAAAAAAATAGCAATTCAGGAAAAAAATCTGAAAAATCCCTAGTTGGACCCATAATAACTCTATAACTCTAGACTATAGCCTAGTGTAGCCTATTAATTAATCTGCCCCTGCCTATATTTCAGCCATTTTTATTAATTGTAGGACAAGGGGCAACTTTATTTTATGTTTTTTACACTTTTTTCATTTACAAATTCAAATACATGAATGCAGGCTTAATACACAGAGCTAGGAACTTACTGCAGAGTTGTTCAGTTGACCATGGCACAATCTACTGCAAAAAATATACAATCAATGAAAGCATATAAAACATGCATCTTAGCAGCTTATTTACTTTCCTTTTGTGATTTAGTGGCAAAAGAATTACATAATGTCCAGGCCTAACGGTAATGGGTTTGTGTAGGTTTCCTGGCAGTGCAGTATTACATGCAATTGCTAGGTAAAGTGAGGCTACTTTCCTTGGTAAACCTTTGAACATAATTCATGTTTTGAGAAGCACATGGTTCATAGTGATTCCTTTCTTTAATAACAATCTCACTTGGTCTGAGGTAGCTTTAATGAAAATAAGTGGCTCGTGTAAAGGACGATATACTGAAGAAAACTTGACCTGTTAGTGACATTAAAGAACTGGGACTTATCACTACTATTATATTCCCTTCTCGTGTTACTAGTGATTCTAAAGCTGCTCATTTTGTTGTCTTTCTCTTTTCTTTGATAGTCATTTAACCAAGGAAAACTTGTTGAGTGACTGCTGCTTAATGTATTTATCAAATAAGAAACCACTGCCTAATGGTTTGCTGTCTTGAGGATTACAGCTTCCTATGTCTTTACAAGCAAAGACTGGTAGTCCTTTGTCTACAAAAAATCAAGGGAATTATTTTTCTTGGCCCTTTGCCTAAGTCATTAATGTATGTCAAGTAACAACACAATGCACAATTGCTGGTTATGAATTCTAGGCTTCAATGTAATACTTAAGAAACATTTATTTAAATCACAATTGTAATAAGGAATTAGACATTCTTATTTATTTATTTTAATGAACTTACACAAACGCATTAGGAGGACTAGCAAAACTGGAGCTCAACTTTCATAAATCCCTTTTTAATAGGATATGTCATATTAAATATTAAAGCTAGTTTAATTATCTTTATGTTTTGTAGGTTGTTAGCTAAATGACTTTATTAGGCAAGACATGTATAATATCATTTAGCCATGTTATATCACTCAGAAGTAATTTATACTTCAAGTTCAGCAAAAAACATATGTTGAGCATAAGCTTTAAATTAGAATTTAAAGCATTTTTGGGAAGTTTTATTATTTTGGAAATAGTCAATGTAACTGTGTTGTCTTTTGCTGAATTTTCCAAGACATTTCTCGTTAAAGGATTTTTAAATCTGCAGGGAGATCTTTTGCTATTTAATGTTTTAAAAGTAGACCAATTACCTACCACCTTACATGTCTCCAATGCAATGCTTTTTACTTCTGTTTCAGTGATACAGTACATATAATGAGGCTTTTTTTAAATGGTTATAAATAGTCCCTACCAAGTGGAACATCTTAGTTCTTCTTTTGTACAATCCAATAATTCATTCCATGGTAGAGAGATTCACATTTAACATTCTAATTTGTTTTGTTTTTTTAATGAAAACATTTTCTGCATTTATCTTATTCAAACAATTTTTGTTCAAAGTATCTGTCACGAACGGCACCCAATACCAGAACAATTGCAAAACACCTTTGTCTCAGCTCGGCTTCACCAGTTAAGTGACCGCCTGGCCTCGGGAGGAGCCCTCGGCTTACTCAGATGCCACCTGGACTTAACGAGAGGTGTAAAGCAAAGGTTCTGGCTAGCACAGGGGCACGATCGTCTCACCGAGGAATTGGATGAAGAATACCACCAAACGGAGTAGGCAGGCCGGAACAGCACAAGCTGCGTAGAATAGTCAGACAGGCCAGGATCAGGAGTAGAGAGTGTAGAGTAGTCAGGGGACAGGCAAAAGGTCAGGATACCAGAGGACAGAATAATCAGACAAGCCAAGGTTCAGGATTGGAGAATAGCAGGATAGTCAGGCAAAGCAAGGGTCAAATACCAGTAGATCAGACAGGAATCAATCAGGAAACACACCCAGGAACTAACAAATAGAACCTAATCACGGGCAATGCTCTGAACACTAAGATCCCTTTAAATAGTGTTTGAATTTCGCGCCATTGCGCGTGACGTCATCACGCCGACGCGCATGCGCCTACAAAACCCGGAAGTGCGCGTGCGGCGCGCACTAAGGAGCCAGGACAGGGAAGAGAAGGATGCACGCGGCGAGCGTCCCCGCCAAAGGCACGGCGGGCGCTCCCGCGTGCTCGGGGGGCAGCCACTAGACCACCAGGGTAAGCGCTAATTATTACAGTATCAAAATGAATGCTGTATTTATGCATCTGTATAGCTATATCAGAAATATTTATATTTAAATAAAGTGAAAATTAGCACTGACGTATCAAAGATAATCGTTTACATTATAGATGCTCCAAACCTAGGATTTGGTTGCAGCTAGGATTCATCCTAGGAGCTGAACCAAATGTGAACCCTCAAGTGACTTTAAAGCTCAGGATAAATAAATATGACAATATTTTGCTCACATGATGCTAGTTGTCTTTTTTATACATTTTTCTATTTATATTATGATTCACATTTACTTTTATATTTGAATAAAACTAAAACTAACATATATATACACTATAACAAACAAGGAAAAGTTGTGCTCACCATTGATTTTAAAAACCATTAAGTGGGGGTGCATGGAGGCTGTGACATATAAATACATATAGACAATATGCCTTCAAGGGGAATTCAACCCCCCCAGGTGCTAAGTTAAATTGGGTTGAAAAAAGACAAAGTCCAACCCCTCCAAATTAAAACCCAGCATACACACACCCCTCCACTCTTTCGCACAAACCGTATATGCCCATAGCTATACTAACTGTAGAGTTTAGTATAAAAATAGCTTTTGATATTATGTCTGTCCAAAAAATCATCCAAGCCCCTTTTAAAAGCATCAACAGAATATATTTAAAGGGCCAGTAACATCAAAAAATCAAATTGTTTTAAAGTAACAGAAATATAATACAGTGTTGCCATGCACTGGTAAAACTGCAGTGTTTGCTTCAGAAACACTACTATTGTTTATATAAAGTTACACAGCAGATAGCAGAGAAGCTCTGTAGAACATAATGTTATCTGTTATCCATTACTTATCCTGTGCCATATAGCCATTTTTCAATTTCCACCATTGCTACTCAGCAGATTGTTTATATGAACTATAGTAGTGTTTCTGAAGCAGACAGATCAGTTTAGCAACACTACATTATACTGTATTTTCTTTACTTTAAAACACTTTAATTTTTTGGTGTTACTGTTCCTTTAAACTGGCCAACTACATCAAATTCATCAAATTCATCCCTAGTATGGCCAGTCCTATACTCAACTTGAATCTGATTCATTAAGAAGTCTGTTGCTTCATTATACATTTTACACAGGGACTGCAACTTACTTTCTGCTTACAAAGTTAAAACTCACAAACATTGCAATGTTCAAAACAATGCTCAGCTAGAATAACTTCAAAAAATACATCTCAAAGAAAGTGCACACTTAGACCCAAGAGTCTAATCAGTAACTTAAAGGGATACTGTCATGGGAAAAAAAATTTTTTCAAAATGCATCAGTTAATAGTGCTTCTCCAGCAGAATTTTGCATTTCATTTTGAAATCTGACATGGGGCTAGACATTTTGTCAATTTCCCAGCTGACCAAAGTCATGTGACTTGTGCTCTAATAAATTTCAATCACTCTTTGCTGCTGTACTGCAAGTAATATCACCGGTGGTCTCTTTTTGTTTTTTATTGCTACTTTTTGCATAAACTTTACAATAAAGTCATCAGACCACTTGTATTTTAATAAAATACAGGCCTACACTTATTCCATTCAAATTAAATTACATCACTGCAGCCATTATGGACGGATCCATACAGTATCTGGATTTTATAGACTTGTCCCTGAATTTTCAAGTGATCTGATAACCATACCTTATTAACATGACTTTTCTATAGAAAGAAACATTATTAGGCCAAAGAGATATGGTATGCAGGCAGGTAATATGTCCATTCAGGCAAATGCCCAGTGGGCTACTTCATTTAGGGTTATGTGGGCTAGGGAAACCTTGAGCCACTGAATGGTAGCTGAAGCCACCAAATGGGAGTCAAAACAGAATTTACTGAATGAGAGCCAAAGTAATGAGTTGTATAAAATGTGCTTTGCCAATAAATCATAGATGAACAATTTACAATTCCTATTTTAATCCACACGCTAGGGGGCTGATTTACTAAGGGTCGAAGTGAAAATTTGAATAAAATTCAAATTTCAAAAATTCGAATTTTGAAGTAATTTTGGGCTACTTTGACTATCAAATATCCAAAAATTTGATTCAAATTGTTAAAATTAAAAAATTTGCATTTTGAAGTACTGGCCCTTTAAAAATCTTTTGAATTCGACTATTCCCCAGCTTAAAGCTGCCGTATTGTCATTTTAGCCTATGGGGGACCTCACAGAAATCGAAGGATTTTGGGGAAAATCGTTTGAATCGTTCGATCGAATTGAATAATTCGAATGATTCATTTGATGGAATACAGCCAAAAACAGCCATATTCGATCGAAAATGACCCCCCCCCCCAAAAAAAAAATTGATGGTCAAATTTCAAAGTATTTTCCACTTCGAAATTCGACCATTAGTAAATCAGCCCCTAGTTGTTTTTCCTTTACCCTTCCCTGAAAAAGCTTTGGCAAAGCAAGTGCTATGCTAGGTTAATAATATATTTCAAATTCATGCATGCACAATGAAATGCTAGTTAATATGGAGCAATATACAGTAAATGATGGAAATTATATATTAGTAAGCTAAGTGAATTAAAAATGGTTATAAAAGTCTTTTTATATGGAGTCTTTACACTGCTGTTCTTTGTTTTTCTGTATTTAAATCTAATTGTTGTACACTGGAAAGAGGGGAGAGAGAGAAACACTGTATGAATTATACGTTCTATTATTCATTGTGCTAACTGGGGAAGAAAATAGTATGACTGACATTCTTTTTTAGTGCTGTTTAGTGAGTATCATGAAGATAAGTGATGGTAATTTCCCTTAAAAACCTTAATGAGTGGATCATTACTATAGTGAAATGGTTAGAAAACTTTAATCCCGTAGAGGCACAGCTCCATGCTTGGCTGTGCAATAACCAGACAGAACTCTCAATGAGATTCCCAAGCTTCTGTTCCCTAGATAACATTTTCTCTCACTCCATTTTTGCAAAGGTAATGAGGAGGTAATGAGGCTTGACTTGAATTTTTTCAGCACTTGATTCTCTTCATTCCCCAGCAGGTTTCCATAGGATAGAGTAAGATGTTGGATTTATATAAAAGCTGTGCTGATAGATAGATGGGGCAGCTGAGCCATGCTATTTGGCTTTGGATTCTGCCTGAATGAGAAAGGGGTTCAGATAAATTCAAGGTTCTTTCAGCACTGTCAATTCAGTCTGATAGTTTCCACAGAGTAAGACAATTCGACGACTTGGTGAATGTTTATTTTTTCACATTACTGATTCTAATCACTGACCTTTCTGTGCCAATTTCCTTTCCTATTTTCTCTTTTTTAACATCCTAGAGATGCAGTTTTTAAGCAAGTAAATAAAATAAAAAAAAATACAGAAGTAATGCATTAGATCATTAGCTTAATTTAAACTGAAAGGACTTTGTTGTAAATTGGGGGTGGGAAGAGACCTGGGGACCTTTGCAAAGTATTTTGCTGGCAAGCTTGTTGAGATTTGATTGCCTTTGTTGTGATAATCTGAAATTAATTTGCACTTGAACCTATCTTTCTTCTGGGCTCAATTTAAATACTGTTATAATTATGCGCCCTGCATGAGATTGAGAACAGACATTGATATGACAAGGCAGAATATTTTAATTCCCAAGGTACTGAAGGCTTTTTTCCCCACTTATCTCAGAAGGTAATAAAACAAAATGTTCCTGTGCACAAACTTGAGAAAGAGGTATTTGCCTGAGGGTAAACAGTAATAATCTGTGTATTGCTATATATCTACTCCTGTACTTTCTCACTAGGTCAATCTCTTTCTTTTAAAGTGATGTTAAACTTCTGCTAATATTGGTTGACTTGAACTTGTACATTTTAGAAACTACAGAAATTAAATGTTTTATTCAATGTTAGTTGCTTGCATCTAAAATAAATTTTATCCATTATATATCCATTTCAATGGGTATTTAAAATTACTATTTAAGGCTACTTCCTAATGTCAGCATTTTATCTTTTTAGAACGCTTTTCTTGTTCTTGGTATGAGATGTAATATCCTTATCAGCATTCTTTTATTTTTAACCCATATTAGTGTTTTTGGTGGGAATCACATACAGTAAGCCTTTAGTGTTTTTTTCCTTTGGCATTGTAATGCACAAAAAGGCCAATAAGGTCATTGCCCTGGGCAAAAATTATTTGAAAACATCATTCTGCTTTAAAGAAACAACTCTCTATTCAGAATGAAATGTTTAAAGATTTAGAACAAAAGGTACAGTTATACTTACAGTGGGCCGATCATGTTTGAAGGTTGCTAGTTTGTGTTTTCACAGGGAGAGAAAGGTTTAAGCAATGGTCAGTAATCTGATTAGTTGCTCATCAAATGGTGCACCATGATATTTTTTCTTATAATTAACATAAAAATAGAACAAAAAAGAACAACTACCTTTTATATATTGGATGCATTTTTCAGTATTAGTCGTTGTGTAATGAACAGCAGAACTCAAAAATTGTCCAATAATTTTGTGTCCACTTGTGGTAAGACTAATTTTAATGGTCCGTATAAATAAAAAAGGAGATTGATCTGAACAGTAGTTTCCTACGGTGAAGCCTGATGTAGGGAATACACAGGCCAGCCATGCTGAATTCTCTCACACTTGCATGTGTTTTGTTTTTCTATTCTGTATATTCCTGTGGATTTATCTAGTCTCATTCAATTCATCATCACTTACTGACAAGCAGTGCTGGCAACAGGCTTGCATTCAATGAAACAGCCTTCTGTAAACAAAGCTAGCAGTTTTATTTCTCTTAAGATACAATCAATGGATCTCATTATTGATTAAATGTTTTCTTGAGCTTGGTTTCCTGAAAGCTTGATATGAGGCAATAGAGATGAAAAAAGATTGCTGCAAAGTCCTGGAAATTTAATGGCTAACTATTAGTTCACAGTCAGCAAAGGTGAAACTGAAGTGTTTGGCAAGCAAATTAGATGCTGTATTTGACTTAATCTTTTCCTTGGTTATCTGGAATCTGTTTAGAATCCTCCCAGGCAATTTTCAATGCCTTTGTGTCATTGATCTTTATCATACAAATGGTCCTGAATAAGTGCCTATGAAAAATTACTTTAAGAGTGATAAATTCCATTCTTATTTATTTCTCTGTTTTTTAATTGGGTAAGCCCCATCATAAAATGTTTAACTGTAAGCTGGCATAGCATCTAGCTATATAATTTATCTCCCTCTTTCTTTGGATCTGCAAGTGCTGTGCATTTCTGTTGAATAAGTCATGCATAGAGATTGTTTTTATTTAATTCAGTCTTCAGTCTAACCATATGCCACATAATCAAACTACTTAAAACAAGAAAATTTAAAAATGTAACCACTGACACAATGATCAATTCTGGCTAATCATACCGAGTTGCCTAGTTGTCAAGACATGATATGGTCTTTCTAAAACCCTAGCAACTTTCTGATTAGCTCTACCCTTTTTGAGTCCACAATTTGGGACTGTGCAATCTAAATAAAGAACATTAGGGATACATGTTTATTTGTGTTTTATTTATTAGTTTGGCCATTTAAACGTATGGAGAATTGCAGACTTGAGAAACCAATGACAAAGATAAAACTTGAAAAATGGAGAAAAATTCTGAAAAGTGAGAAATGATTCAAATTCATTGAATTCATCAATTCATTGATCAACCTAGTCTGTCCATCTTTCAGTTTGTTTCTATTTCTTATTTAATGTGGTGTATTCAGTGTTTGTGTGAAGCATGCATTCTTCATTCTACCCAGTAAGGTTTGTAACACAACAAGAAAATGTAAGATGTGCAAGGAAAAATTGCAATGATTAGATTTTAAATACATTCTTATCGTAATTTTACACTCTTCTAAAACATATGAATATGTTTTAATGAAAATTATGTGGCTGAACAAAATACAATTTTTTTCATGAGACAATCTTTCAGTGAGTTTATCAATTTGTCATTCAGTGATTGTTGTGTAAGTGCTGACATGGAAATGCAAGCCAAAACAATGCCGCTTTTGTTTTCTTAGCAAGCAACATGAGGATATCAGAGCATGTGTGCTTTGAACTCTAAGGGTCAATTCTAATTTATAGTAAAGCAAATACAATACAAGGGAGATTGTTATAAGTAATATAAGTATAGGGCACTCAAACTACCTATATGACTCCCTCATTATGTACCTTGTTACATTTTGTTCTTCCTACACTGTTACATGAAACATTAAAAAAGGCAGTAAAATTTCATCCACTTGTAAATAAATCTCTGAACTGTCAGTCTAAAGTAATGGTGGGGTTGACTTTCTGCCTATTTTAGTACCATATGCATATACAGATGTGTTGGTGACATTTATGGAATATAGTGCCTTAAGAAACAATGATATTCAAGTGCAAACTGCATATAGGGGCAGATTTACAAAATTCACATGAATGGTTTGAAATTCGATCAAATTTTCCAAAATATTCTAATTCGAATTTTCAAAAGTTTTTGAAGACCACTTTGTCCAGTCAATTTTGAATAACTTCCCCTTTAAATTTTCATGCGACTGCCTAGTTCGCCAGCTTCAACCTACCGAATTGGCTTTCAATATTTTAGATCAAATGGATAAAATAAATTTTATCTTTCGATCGAATTTTCTCTATTCGATTGTTCGACCAATCGAATATCAGTCAAATCCTTCGAATTCGATATTTGAAGGATTTTTTATTCCCGCACTATTCCCATGGTCTAATTTGAGGGTTTTCTAACCCTCGAATTGGACCCTTAGTAAATCTGCCCCTAAGTGTATGTTGTTTTTATATTTCAGCCTCCTTCTAAGATCTGTTGAAAATGACAGTCAGTTTATTCAGTGTTGTAAACTGACTTTTTGTATTTCTGTAATTTCTGTAAATATATTTTGTATTTCTGTAATTTCTGTAAATATATTTTTCCACTGATAAATACCAGGGAGCAAAAACAAAAATCTCAATATTCTAGCAAACCATATTAGCCATTAATGCCTATGGTTTCAAACTGGTAACCAGTAAATGGAACCTGATGATTAGTTAGATTTACTACCCTTCTGCAAATTTCAGTAATAACCTAATTAATTAATTAATTAATTAATTAATTAATTAAAAGTAAGTATTTAGATTTTTATACAATATATTTAAACACCACTCAGAGCGTAACAAGGGGACCACAGGAACTGATGCAAAAACTGCACCTGGTCCCCCCCCAATCGTCCCTACTACATGCATTGGATGTCTTACCTTCAGATCTCGTAGTATGCTTAATGACTCGGGCAGGCCCTACTGGGGGGGCTGGCCTGGGTGCACCTGCTGTTCCCCCAGTAGTTATGATACTAGCATTAATAAATATATTCCAGCCTACATATGGAGCATGTAAGTTACATTAAAAGGTGTTTTCCAATTTTTCAAGCATTATTGTTTGCATTATTGTTTACTACTTCAAACAACTCTACAATAGAGCTCAATGTAGACATTGCTACAGCGATTGGGATAAAGATCTCACACTTTTATCAATGGCAGGTAATGTACTCATTATTGCCCAATTTGCATTCACGGCCCTTGATTTTTATTGACTACCAGGTAGTCTCTGCTTTTAGGATACTGACCAATTGATTATACATCAGTCCTCTTCTAATTGAATGAAGACTGTTAGGGAAAGTTATTTACAATTTGCCTGAACCATCTTTGAAAAGCAAAGCACAAATACTGAATTAGCTTTTTCCCAAAAAAGAAAGTGCTTTCAGTTTTTGCTAAATTAAAAATAATTAAAAAATAATGTTTTAAATTATGTTGTACATACAGATGCAGTCACTTTGGATTGTGTGTTAAATGCGTCATGACTTAACTCATCTATCTCATTTATCCCACTTAGCACAGAATATTGTGTCATAGCATCCCATCCAATTAAAGAGTTCACCATTGAAAACAATGGAGCTTTGGTATGCTAATGAAAAGGTTAAATGCATTAAATGAGTTAAGATAACTTTAGATAACACAGTTTCTTCAATTAACCCTGTGTCACGACGCATTTAACTTACAAATCCAAGTGACTGCATCTGTACTCTCCATAATAGATAATGTTGTTGGGCACATAGTGTGTAGCTATATTGATGTTTGACTTTGTTACTCAATATACACTATACTCTCATTTTTTCAGGCTTTCTAATATGACAGATTGTCTGTAACACAGCAGGAACATGATGCTTGAGGGGTTAAGTGTTACTTGCCTCTTGGCTTCCTACATGGCTCTCTGTACAGACAAATAAAGATGATGTGTAGGGTAAATCCATCACTATAGCTGATGACATGATGGATTGCCTTTGTCACTGTCACCAGAATAAAAATAACCCTGCTTCTGATAAGGTGGACTTGTTTCCTTACTCTCTGAGAATGATTATTTTGTTTTTGGTTTTTTTTTCAATTTCATTCTCTCCACCCATAGCCCTTCTTTTTTCTTTCTGTTTTGCTTCAGCTTAGAAGTTTTTACACAACATTTCCAGACACAAATCTGCTAGAAATGTAAAAAGCATGCCCATACAGGTATAATGCAGTGAAGTGATTTTACCAAATTAATAATAGTAGTAAGATGCAATAGTGATACCATTTATATCCACAAGAACATTTTAGATTGGGAAAAGAGGTAGCCTGATATTTATAAAAATGTTGTATTGTTTGTATGTATGTATGATCTCTTCTCTCTTTAACATATTAAAATGTTGACTCTTTTGGCCAGGCTGACCCTTCATCTAATTTTTATGTATGCACCTTTCCTACCTTTAAATGGTATTAGGAAATATATGGTTATTGTGTTTTTATCATAAAAAGAGTTTTAGTTTCAAGTGTAAGTAGTGCTAATCATGCACAAATACTTTATTTTGTTTTGGATTGCATGAATATGCACTAAGAACCCTTTTTATTTATACCTTTTGTTACATTTCCCCAAAGTGTTAATTAACTGGAGTAAAATTTTTATTAGATAGCATGAAATACATGGTAGAATATATGCACATTAGTATATTGTACTATTTTATCACATTCCTAATATTCCTGTTATTGACCTACTGCCTGTTTCCTGACCCTGAATCTGCGTTGCCTACCTCCTTTTCCCTTTTGCCTGGACTTTGACCATTCTATCGGATTACCCTGAACTGCACTCTGCCTGGACTCTCTGGAAGGGGCTTCCTCCTTGATCCTGACTACCCCCCCTTGTAGGTGCCGCTGGCTCCCGCTGATATTATACGGGACAGGTCCATGGATCCAGAGGAAGCCACGCCAGACGTCGGAAGAGCCCTTCACGGGCTGGTGTCCCATATGGAGGTGTATGAGACCCAGAAAGTCAGAATTTGGCAAGTACTTGATTCCATTGTATCCCGTTTGCCCCCTATGCCCGCTGCTGTGGAAATTCCTCCTGCTGTGGTTGTTCCTCCGCCTGCTGTGTTACTGGCCCGTGAGCCGCGTATTCCTCCTCCTCCCTGCTACTCTGGTGACCCTCAAGCCTGCAGAGGATTCGTGACTCAATGTTTGATTCCGTTTGAGTTTCAACCTTCCCAATTTCCATCAGAGCGGGCGAAAGTTGGTTTGGTTTGGTCTCGTTTGGAGGGCAAACCCGCTTGAATGGGCAACATCTCTATGGGAGAGACAGTCACCATTGACTTTTGATGTTACCGAATTTTTATGGATGTTCAGAACCATCTTTGATGCCCCTGGTCGGGTCGCTACTGTTTCTTCACGTTTGCTGCAAATCCGTCAGGGCAATCTCAGTGCCAGTGAGTATGCCATAGACTTTAGAACTCTCATGGTTGAGACCTCCTGGAATGACGAGGCATAGAAGGCAGTTTTTTATCAAGGGCTGTCTTCTCACCTGAAAGATGACCTGGTTTCCAGAGATCTACCTGACTCCCTAGAGGATTTGATCTCTCTTGCTATCAAAGTGGACACTCGCCTCAGAGAACATCAGGCTGGTAAAGAGCAAGGCAAGAAGATTCTTTCTGTGCTGGCACCGCGCTTTCAAAGCCCTATGATACCTCCCTCCTTTGGAGGAACTCGTGCAGCTCGGAAAGGCTCGACTTACTGAGCAAGAAAAACTCCGGAGGAACCTTTCCGGCCTATGTTTATCCTGTGGTGGACAATCCCATTTGGCTGCCTCCTGTCCCGTCAAGCAGAAGAACACTCCTGCCCCAAGTAAGGCTGCTGTTACTTTTGCTGATGGCGTTGCTTCTATGCCTTCGGGAAATTCACATCAATTTCATGTTCCTTTACAGATCCTGTTATCCTCCCAGGCAATACCAGTCGCAGCCTTCCTTGACAATGGAGCTGCAGGAAACTTTATGGACTTAGCGTTTGCTAAAAAGATTGACATTTCTCTCTTTCCAGTGTCTCCTCCCATAAGGGTCTTTGCCATTGATGATAGACCCCACTCCACTGACACCATCACTCTGTCTACTGGAGAATTATCTGTCCGGACTGGGATTCTACATCTGGAGAAGCTGTCCTTCCTGATCATTCCTTGTCCCTCCACTCCTGTCGTGCTGGGTTTGCCTTGGTTACGACTTCATAACCCCTCCATCGACTGGTCC
>CM044442.1:58753843-58764360 GCA_024363595.1 Xenopus borealis
CTGTTTTGTTTATATATATATATATATATATATATATATTATATATCTATATATCATTTGGCAAATGGGCCCACACTCCTTGTATCGTGAATTAAACGTGTTTATTTTCAATGCATATCCAACCTTTCGGCCCACATTTTCCAGGACTTTAAAAAGGCCTTAATGTGGGCCAAATCATTGGCTGTTCATTGAAAATAAACACAATAGAAGGAGAGTGGGTCCATTTGCTAAATTATATGATATATTTTGACCCACACACCCGAATTTGTCTTTTATCTGGTCAGAGTACGCACACTGAACATATATATATGTAGAGATTTTGTGACAGAGATATAGTGCATGATTTACCAAAAGCGTCCAAAGTAGTGCCATCATTAAACCATAGTTCCATATTTTAAAAGTGCACCCAATTAATTATGCATTATTACTTAATTATTTATTACAAATACATCTGCTATTACAAAGCATCTGTGCACATGTATTCAAAATTACATTTATAAAGATATATTATATTTTTTCATTTCATTGTTTAGAACTTTAGTGAGTTGTAGAAATAGTAGATTCTGTGATTAAAACAACATGACATCAATTAAAATAAATGAATTTTTTTAAATAAATATTTTTAGTTGAAAAAAATATATATCTGACATGTCCTGTACCTTATTTTTTCGTTGTATACTGCATGAAATATATTTTACTGATTACTTTTTTTGGATACATAAATCTTTAATGTTTTAAGCTGCTGTTCTTTAAATAAAAAAAGCTTAATTAGATTTTGTGTTAAATCTTTAAACCCAACCCTGTGTTTTAAGACTATGAGATTAAAGTCTTGAACTACAGTTCTGTCACTTTAATTCCTATTGCTGACCTGGAATGGTGTACAAAAATTACAGTGAATGTTAAATTATGCTTTAGAAATCCCATGATCCTAGTGCTGCAGTTGCTGCCAAAGATCTGAATGCCTTTTCCTAAATATCTGTAATCCAATAAGCTTTTGTGTTTAGCAGCATGTTTTGAAACTTGTATAGCACCCCAACCTATGTCTCCGTATGTTCGTTTGCAGGCAGCTGACTGCCTCGGGGCCTTATTATTATTCAAGTTAGGGGGATTTCAGAATTTAATTTGTAATTTGTCATTTACTTCTTTCTGCATTGAATTGTTGTTCAAAAGACAATGAATCTGAGCTAGCCTGTTGTTACTGTTTGTTTTAGGTGTAATGTCTCTTAGATCTCACTGTTGCCATGCCCTTCAGAAACGCCCTCTACCAAAAAAATTAAGGAATGGATTTTTTTTGCTAAATAAATGTAAGGTGACAGACTCACAAATCACAGTTGTTGGGTTGTTTTACTGAATTGACCAGTGCTACTTTTAGAAATTAGATTAAAAAAATTTGACCATTCAAAAATCAAAGTACTGTCTCTTTAAAAAAAAAAATTCGACCCTTTGCCACCTTAAACCTTTATGGAGTCTTTTTGAAAATTCTGAGAATTCAATTTTTTTTTTTGTTGAAATAGTTCGAATTGAACAATTATACATCGAACAATTTGAATGATTTGAATTCGTTCAAAAAAAAAAATGGTCTGTTTTTGATTGAAAAAAACACTTTGATTAAAATTCGATGGCCGAATTTCGAAGAATTTTCTAATAAGGAGAGTTACAAGATATGATCAAATTATGAATCTTAATCACTTTCCCTTTTAATCCCAATAAATATTTAAATACATTTTCCCTGAACTAAAAAGATAGCTTGAAAGAACTGATTAATATACACAGATTTAAAAGTTTACATTTAAATTAAATGGATTGTTCATCTTTGAGTTTACTTTTAGTATGATGTAGAGGGTGTGTTCTGTTGCTAGGGTCCAAATTACCCTAGTAACCATGCACTCAATCGGAGACTGGAATGTGCATAGGAAACAGCCTAAATAGAGAGATGAGAAAGATGAAGAAAAAGATGAGCTATAAAAAGTAGCCATAGCAATACATTTGTGTTTTTTAGATGGGGTCAGAGACCCCCCCCCCATTTGAAAGTTTAAAGATGCCCCCAACTTTGTACATGTTAATGTTAAGAATACGTTTCTCTGGTTCTTGTGAATGTGTGTTCATGCATCTGTATGTATATGTCTGTGTGTGCATAAATGAACATGCAAGGAAACTAGAACATGTCCATTTCTGTTGACACTATGAATGAAACTAGTAGGGTAAATGTAGTAAAATTCACTGAACAAATTTGAATAAGAATAAAAATTTGTGGTTATTCATTTAATTTTCTTCAATTTCTTTAATATTCTTCATTAGGATTTTATAGCATTGCAAATCTTAATCATTGAGAACCTTTAAAGGGCACCTGTTGCAAAAAAAAAGTTACCCCCAACCAAAGGTGCGGGCTGATAGAGCCCGCATTCCAGTTGGGGATAACAGTACTTTAAAAAAAAAAATGCCCCTGCCGGCGCTAGCAAACTCGCACCAGGAGCTCCCGCCGCCATGACAGTGGAAGCGCATGAGCATTATGTGTGCGTGACGTCACATGCATGCACAAAGTGAAAAGCGGCCACAATTTTGGGGTCGCTTATCTTAATGCAAATGCACTTCCACTGTCAAGGTGGCTCCGGGAGCTCCTTCCCGGTGCGAGTTTGCTAGCGCCGGCGGGGGGCATTTTTTATTTTAAAAAGTACTGTTATCCCCAACCAGAATGCGGGCTCTATCAGCCCACACCTTTGGTTGGGGGTAACTTTTTTTTGTCCTTTAAGACCTGCTTGAAACTTTAGGAGCAAAAGTAACAACTTTTTCATTAAGAAGTTTTATTAAATACACTATGCACTAATGTAAACTATAAAATTTGCAATCGCTATCCTACTGTCATATGAGGGACACATTTATTTATATTGTGAGCTAATTGCGAAAGTTATCAACCAATGTTACATTCCACCATTGGAATAAAAATTATTGATGGTAGCAAACAAAAAAACAATGATTAAGAAGATTAAGTAATTTTACTATATTTATAAATGGCCCTTAAAATGGTACATTGTTTATGCCTATTACAATGGTAAAAAAGCTTTTCTTTCACTAAAGGGTATGTGATACCCAGGAGTCAGCTAAAAAAAACCAACAGGCATTATGGTCAGTACAGCATGATAATGTATTGCTTGTCTCCTGTTTATTTTGCTTTGTTTTTATATTAGTAAATGTTTCATATTAGTAGATACAAATATTTATATATAGTAAAGCAAGTTATAGTAATTATAGCAAACTATCAAATTCAAATAATTTGTAACATGAACACTACACAATTTATCTTTAATGCAGAAAAAGTAAACCCTTCACAATGAGACAAGAAATATCAGTTTTAGCAGCTAGTGTAAAAGCACTGCTACTTGCCAATCTAAGTGTGATTAAGCTTCCTTTAGTGCCATAGTGACATCAACAAAGCTGCAGCTACTCAAGAGTATTAGAATACATTTCATGCTTGGCTTACTCAAAACTGCAGAGCTAACATTTACACTTATTTGATGTTCTTCTCCCTGCTGTTAATTGGTAAAGGGGTCTCTGACTCTTATGATCTCAGTTACAAGCCTCTAAATGCCCAAGTCTGCTAAACTGTTCAGCAGGAGATGCTCAGCAGTTGCCCAGTAATGTGAAGTCTTTTTGGCTTTCTCGCCTTTGGTTTACATCCAAGTTTCACAGAAATAAGAGATGAGAGTTGTTATAGATATGCTGGTTTAATTACTTGTCAGCTTATAGCAGAGTGAGTACATAGTATGTCATCTAATTGAAAAAGAAATGAAAATGATAGTCTTAAAAATTACCATTAAACAGAAAAAATCTATATACATATAGACCGAAATGTCTATTTAAAAAAGGATAATTTGTTTGAAGAAATTCCCTGTGTACACCGGCATCTACTTACCTATATTTTCGATCTTTCGGGAGCACCTGGGTATATATCCTAATGGTAAGCGTGTACAGTAGCCTTGGGATGTATATATATACACAGTAGATAGGGCCTTATCTAGAGCTAGGTCCTCAGTTTCACAGCAACAACAACCATGTAAAAAGAACCCGCTTATATTATCCACTGTATATAACAATTTGTCTACACCACTCCGCCATGTAATTAAGACAAATTGGAAAATTATCCAAGCGGATGAGAAATTGGGCAGTCTATGCCCGGATCCACCTATGATGGGGTTTAGACGGGGGCGCAATCTACGTGATCTCTTGGTTCTAAATGACCCAATTCATTGTTACAAGGCCAACTTACCTTCGTCTAATTAGTTACCATCTACTAAACCTGGGTGCTATCGATGTCCCTCTTGCTTAACTTGCAGATCTATGACACCAGGGACGAGTTTTGTACATCCCCACACAGGGCATCGTTACAAAATTCGTCACCATATCACATGTACCACTACCCATGTGGTTTATCTAATAACTTGTCCGTGTGGGCTGTCCTATGTGGGCAAAACTGATCTGATGTTACGCCACCGGATTGATGCACATAGATCAGCTATTAATATTGCTTTCCGTGATCAAAAAACCATGAAACCTGTAGCTAAACACTTCCTTGAAGCTGGACATCGATTACCCGCGTTTAGAATCATTGCAATTGATCATGTACCAATGCCCCGAAGGGGTGGTGATAGGTCTCGACTTTTACTCCAGCGTGAAACATTTTGGATTAGGACCCTGGATACTGTTTCGCCTAAGAGCCTTAATGAGTATTGTTCCTTTGGATGTTTTCTTGCCACACGGTAACTACAGTGATTGGGTGATGAACATAAATGTGTTTGTGGCACTTAACTGGTTAAATGTTCCTGATGTCATTGAGTGGGTGTGCTCACTAATTGTTACTTAATACGCTTTTTCATTGTGTTTTGTAAACTTGTTTTTTGCACCTAGATAAAGGTCCTAGACCATGGACCGAAACGTCGGTGCTTTTATTATGCATTCTGTTTAAATAAAGTTTTGCAACTTTTATAAGTCGGTGTGCGTCTCCACGCTTTTTTATATATATATATATATATATATATATATATATATATATATCATGTATATAATACATATTTCTTTACATACTCATGCTATTCAATGCTAATGTTTCAAGTATGTTTCCAAAATAACATTTTATCTGGTTTTCCTTGAGCCAAATAAATTGTGCTTTTTTAATAATAATAATAATAATAATAATTATTATTATTAATAATAATAATAATAAGTAAGGTCAAATAGTGACTTTTTGATAAATAACTCCCTTAATGTGCTATAATTTAGTGCCATGCCCATAGCAGTAATTATTTGATTGTCATAAAGGGTTAATTTTGAAGTTGTTTACATTTCATAGTTACATAGTTATATAGCTAAATTGGGTTGAAAAAAGACAAAGTCCATCAAGTTCAACCCCTCCAAATTAAAACCCAGCATACACACACACACACACACACCCCTACACACTTTCACACAAACCATATTTGCCCATAGCTATACTAACTGAAGAGTTTAGTATCAAAATAGCCTTTGATATTATGTCTGTCCAAAAAATCATCCAAGCCCCTTTTGAAAGCATCAACAGAATCAGCTATCCCAACATCACCCGGCAGTGCGTTCCACAAACTCACTGTCCTCACTGTGAAGAACCACCTACGCTGCTTCAAATGAAAGTCCTTTTCTTCTAGTCTGAAGGGGTGGCCTCTGGTATGGTGATCCTCTTTATGGGTAAAAATGTCCCCTGATATTTGCATATAATGTCCTCTAATGTATTTGTAAAGTGTAATCATGTCCCCTTTTTTCCAGAGAAAACAACCCCAACCTGGACAGTCTACCCTCATAATTTAAGTCTTCCATTCCTCTAACCAGTTTAGTTGCGCGTCTCTGTACTCTCTCCAGCTCATTTACATCCATCCTAAGGTCTGGGGTCCAAAACTGCACTGCATATTCCATATGAGGTTTTACTGGTGATCTATAAAGAGGCATACAGTAATTATGTTTTCATCCCTTGAGTATGAGCCCTTTTTTATGCAGGACAGAACCCTATTTGCTTTAGTAGCTACAGAATGACACTGCCCAGAATTAGACAACTTGTTATCTATAAAAACCTCAAGATCCTTCTCACTTAAGGAAACTCCCAACACAATGCCATTTAGTGTATAACTTGCATTTATATTATTTTGACCAAAGTGCATAACCTTGCATTTATCAACATTGAACCTAATTTTCCAGTTTGCTGCCCAGTTTCCCAACTTAGGCAAATCACTCTGCAAAGTGGCAGCATTCTGCATGGAATCTACAGCTATGCACAATTTAGTATCATCTGCAAAAATAGAAGCCGTACTTTCAATGCCCACATAATAATATTAATAACCAAGTTGAAAAGCAAGGGAATTCTAAACAATATTTCCTTAACAGTCAATGCATTAAACAGTTTTCTTGTTAAAGAAGAGTTTTACCATAAAGTCTCCATATAATTTATAGAATTATGGCCATACCTTTGACGCTTGTAATGGAACACCATTTTTCTTGCTAGTTTATTATGTTTTAGCTACAGTGACAGGGAATCCATTTTTGGAGCACAGCCTTTTTGTGGTCAAATGTATGTTGTCAGAGACTTCATGAAAAAGTCATTAGTTTTCATCCCATCCTCTTTCACTGTGAGCCAGAAACATGTCATAAGTAGTCACTTGTCAGGCAAGATTTCAATCTGTCCAGGTATTACCCACTTCCTATCTCCGGTCATATGCTTCTGTTATTTATGTAATGAAGATCGCATTTACACAACTGCTGTTAGTTGTTTACAGAAGTTTAACTCCGTTGATCTGGTCCAGATTGTCTTGCATGCTTTTCACCCATAGATAATACATGAACTTGTAAATTTTAAAATATGCTTGCACATGTATGATAGAATAAGCAGAAAACTGAAGTGCTAAAATAGAGTTGAGTGCATCTGCTAAAATAGAGTTTATGTCACATAGAAATAGCCACTACACACACACTGCTTAGTGCCCCATGATATTAATATATTCTTCTTAGCCTATGACTCCAAATATTGTTAGTTTACTAATCAAATGGATTGGGGAAATCTCTGGAACAAATATCACTGTGGGGTATTTTATCACAGCAGCTGATGCGCAGTATACGTGTTTTTTAAAATTGATATCTCTGTAATGCTTGTCACAGCCACCTCTCTTTAAATATTTTCCACTTATTTGCACTACCGCTTGTGAAATACAGATAGTCACAGGAAATGGACTCTGTGGTCAGTATTTCCAAATGTGTTTTACAAACTTCGGATAAAAATCTCTGCTTTAACTTTTAGGGAATACACTGAATGCATAATGATCATTCAAAAGGCATTTTTGTTTTGACATTGGAGTTTATATATAAATATTATTTGAAAATAAAAGTTTACTGTGGGTACATGTCAGAAAGACAGACAAATGGATAGATGTATGATAGATGGATAGATAGACAAAGGAGCAGACAAAAAGATTGGAAATGATAGATAGACGATAGATAGATAGATGATAGATAGATCATAGATAGATATTAAATAGATAGATCGCAATACATTGAATCTCATTTACTTCAGCCAGAATACAGTTGTAAAAATCACTTCCCCATAATGTGTATTTAAATAGCACTTGCATATGGGGCATTGCTGTTCACTATACCTCAGGCTGGATTAAACATCAAGCAAAGTGAAGAACACAACTGTTGGTACTCCCTTATTTGTCTATCTGAATGATAAATTAGGGTGAAAAAGAAAATAAAATGGTGATTTGTATACACTTTTTGCCATGAAATATGCTTGGCAAACAAGCCTTATTTTCTATCCCCTTCTGAGAGGTGGTTGGAGGGGATACCCCCTGCTCGCCCCTCTTGGATAGAGCACTGTGTAACGAAGGCACCTCTCAGTTTCAGGGGCTAGCAGCCTGTGGCCATTTAATCATTTTCCATATAGCAAGACTTCCCTTTTACTAGAGAAGGCATGTCACCGCTAAAATTTTGCTGCCAAAGGTCTAGGCCTTTGTGGTCTTGCCACCAGGGCCGAGCCAAGGTAATTTGGCACCCTAGGCAAGGGGTGCAATCAGCGCCCCCCCCCCTGTTCTGTATGACCATTTCCCACCTATTCACTTTTTCTTAAATAAAGAAACCTTATAACACATTAATGAATCAAACTGTACGTGTGCCAGCCAGCCCCTAATCTGTACCTGTGTCAGCAGCACCCAAAATATTGTCCCCAATCTGTATCTGTGCCAGCAGCACTCAAAATATTGCCCCAAATCTGTACCTGTGCCACCAGCATTGTCCCCTAAGTCTGTACCTGTGCCGGCAGCATTGCCCCCCAAGTCTGTACTTGTGCCACCAGCTGGCCCCCTAAGTCTGTAACTGTGCCACTAGCATTCCCCCTAAGTCTGTACCTGTGCCACAAGTCTGTACCAGCCATTGCTCCCCAAGTCTGTACCATCAGCCATTGCTCCCCAAGTCTGTACCTGTGCCACCAGCCTGTGCCAGAGCAGCAGCAAAAATATCGCCCTAGATCTGTGGTGGACTGAAGTAGAGCAGTACGCTGCTGCTGGAGACAGGGCTGAATTTAAAACTTAAAGAAATGAAAAAAAAACATTATTTCCCTTCAAAAGTGCGCCCCCCCATGACTGCGCCCTAGGCGGCCGCCTACTCTGCCTAGTGCCTACCCCTAGTTATGGCCCTGCTTGCTACAATTCCGGGAATGGGTGTAAAGCTGATTTGTCATGGGCCATTAATCATTATTACTATTTCCACTTTGTTTTGCAGGTAAAGCCAATCTAGAAATCTTTACATAAAATCACAAACTAAGGATGCATGGTAAAGGAAATGATATAAAACAATAATAATACTAATAACTTTGTGTTATTGTCATTGTGGCTTCCTGCTGTTTTCCCTAAGTTTGACCCAGTGCAGCTTTTAACCAGACCTATTATACTAGTAGAACAGGACACTGATAAAGTAAGCACATGTGATTGAAGCACCCACAGCACTGAGCTTCTGTTTGTGTTCACCTGCACACAAATACAGGAAAGTGTCAATGTGTCTGGGAGGGGTAGCTGGTAGGCCTGTGAACAACATGTATTTCAGTTTGATTAGTCATCTACAGAGGGGAAAACCATCCAGCCAGAGAATAACCAGTTCTAGGGTCAGATTTCCATCCCCTTCCTCTTCTTACGCCCCAACCTTCTATTACACTATTACAGGTATATATGTGTATCATATAGAGTGATTTCATGTGTGTATCAGGATATACTGCATGTCAGTGAGTCAGTAGGTGTGTATCTCAGACAAACAGATTTATTTTTATTTTTCTAATGCACCTGGTTAAAAGTCCTTATGGATAGGCCAATGAGGGAAAATTTGTATGTATGGTATTTGGTTTAGTGGTGTTAACTGTAATAATACAAAAAGCTAAAAGCTGAGGCATAGAGAATGTTCTGTGTGTATTTGTATCTGCAGATTGTTAAGAGACCATTGGTGCTTATGAAGGGGCCCACCAAGGTCTTACAGCTATCTTGGGCAAGGTGGGCTGAGAGCCTAAAACATTACCTAGTCCATTTAATCTTTAATCAAGGCACTAGAAATTAAACCTTTTTAAACATCTATTATACCATTGTCTTTGAATGAAATTTATAATTTGCCATAAAAGTATATACCAATGTTTTGACATTACCTATCTGATCCTCTATGTTTCTCTATGAGGTGGATATCATATTTGTGCAGCAGTATTCTATTAGCATCAGAAACTTTAATTGACAGGTTGAGAAAGTACAGTCAGGTTTGCAAAACAGCCAGGTTTAAGAACTGCAAGTAAAAATTACTTTAAAAAACAGCCTTATCAGCAAAAACAATCATACTGTATATAACATGACATTTTTTTTGTTTCTTTTTACTATAAAATCCAAATTTTTAGTGGGGAAAGAACTCTAATTTATCGAGATGTATTATACCTGAAGATGGAAAAGTCTATATCCGAAAATCCTCCATCTCAGACCTGCTTAGGTTGTATACAAGTCAATGGCAGAAGCCCCGATCCTGTTTGAAAGTTTCTGTGGTCTGCAGGATTTAGCCTGAAAATCCATTTTGGTCTTTTCAGGCAAGAATGAAAAAAAAAAGCCTGAAAAAATAAGCGATTCAGGAAAAAATCCAAAAAAATTATAATGCAGGACTGCAGCAAGAGCTGGACTCTGCAGACCAGACCGGAGTGTCAGCGGGGGCCTCCGGCACCCACAGGGGGGGTGATGTCAGGATCAAGGAGTAAGTCCTTTTCCAACGAGTCCAGGCGAAGTACAATTCAGGGGGAATCCAAATGAGAGGTCAAAGTCCAGGCAACAGGTTCAGAAGGCAGGCAGCACAGATTTAAGGTCAGGAACAGGCAAAGGATCAGTAACAGGAATCACAGGCAAGGTAGAGAGACCCAGGAACACAATCAATATATTGAGCTATACTCGGGCATCGAACCTGGGTCTCTGGCGTTCTTTTATATTTGAATT
>CM044442.1:58820505-58837243 GCA_024363595.1 Xenopus borealis
GATAGGAATTCTCTACTTCTGGCGAGGAAAGGTGATCGAATTTAAATAGGAAGCATTCGACCATCGAATTTTCGAATATTCAAATAAAATTAAATTTGAATATTTGAATCATTCAAATTCAAATATTCGATGGTCGAAATTGCCTAATTTGTATATTTGAAATTCGAATTAGAATCTTTTTGAAAATTCGATCGAATATTCGAATTCCTCATGTGAATCCTTAATCTGCCCCCTACTGTATATGTACCTTTTCCATGTTGCAGTGCACTTAGTTACTTTTAACTTTCTATGGCCCCTTACTTCCATTTAAATACAATTTTTTAATCTCTATCTGGATATTTTTGAAAGGTTTTTAATTAATTTTTTACATGATTTGTTAAACAGAAGATAGGCTGGAAGAGTAAATTTAGCACACAAATAAACCAGAACACAATAAAGAGAACAATATACAAAAAAAATATACAAAGAATAACATCATGTATTCTGCATTTTCAGCTAAAAGTTGAATTGCTTGTTCATTAATCCCACATGAAAACTGCCTGTTATTTGATTTATGCATACAATTAATATGAGAGCAGAAAAAAAGTTTGAAACAATTACAATGTTTTTCTAAGTGCTTGTTAACCAGAAGAAGAGTAATAATTATTGTAATAATTACTGTTTAGCTGTCAGGTTTGCAGCTGAGATTTGAAATGTAATTGCTTATTGCAACTTCCAAATGAATTAAAACAGAACTGAAAATCTTGCCAGTATAGTGAGTAGTGATTTAATCTAATGTACTATATTAATTAGTAGTGATCGGTGAATTTATTCGCCAGAGGCGAATTCGTGGCGAATTCCAGCGATTCGCCGCTGGCGAATAAATTTGCGAAGCGCCAGCAAAAATTTGCCAAAAAAAATTAGCCGAAAAAAACGAGTCGCGCGTCGTTTTTGACACGACGAAAACAATGCGACGCGACGAAAACGATGCGACGAGCGTCAAAAACACGACTCGTTTCGTTTCGAGAATTTTTTCGCCAATTCGCGAATTTCGCTGGAAATTTACGAATTTTTCTGCGAACCGGGGGAGATTCGCCCATCACTATTAATTAGGAGTGAAAGGGGGAACTATAATAAAATTTGCAAAGAGCAAAACTTTGCATATAAAAATTTGCCTTTCACAATGTAATATTCTTCTTTAGGCTTTTACTGCATTGTGAATCTTAATTGCACTGTGCGAACCTTCTAACATCTGCTCTGGAGTTTCGTTAAATATTTTGTCTCAAAAAATGGTTTGCGATTGCAAAATTGTATTCCATACACTGCAAACTTCGCGAATTTGGTCATAAACTTTGCGAGGAAGTCTGTGAGGTTTTAAATAAGTCAAAAATGGTGCAAATATGGTCTCTAACATGCTTCAAAACGTTTATACTTTTTGACCTAAGAGATGATTATAGAGGGTCATTCTTGGAAACTGTAGATGTCATATTAAAGAAATAGAAATGCAGGCTAAAGATAGTAGCACAAGTTAGCATCATCCCTATTTTTATAGTGATTGGTTATATCCCACTTAAAGTAACTTAGCTACATAGCTATTTGAAAACATTGTGTTAATAGCTGCAATTGCATATAAACCATAACAAAAAAGGTTGTGCTCACCACTCATTTTATTAATCACTTAAAGGAAAACTATACACCGAAAAAGAATACTTGAGCAACAGACAGTTCATATCAAATTAAGTGACATATTAAAGAATGTTTCCAAACTGGTATATATATAAGTAAATATTGCCCTTTTACATCTCTTGCCTTGAACCACCATTTCGTGATGGTCTGTGTGCGGCCTCACATCACCTGACCAGAAATATTTCAACTCTAACTGTAACAGGAAGAAGTGTGGAAGCAAAAGACACAACTCTGTCTGTTAATTAGCTCTCGTGACCTAATTTTATAGTTTGTTTGTTATGTTTGTGTGCACCGTTGGATCCTAGGATCCCAGGAGGCTGTCCTTATTTTTTAAAATGGCAATTTTCTATTTATGATTGCCCAATGGCACATACTACTAAAAAAGTATATTATTATGAAAATGGTTTATTTACATGAAGCAGGGTTTTACATTTGAGTTGTTTTATTCAATATCTTTTTATAGAGACCTACATTGTTCAAGGGTATAGTTTTCCTTTAAATAATCAAGCAGCCGTGAAATGAGGCTGTGACCACAAAATTCATACAGACAAAGACAAGAACTCTTATGAATATATGAAGGGCATGGGAACATTTTGTGCTTTGAGCACGTCGCGTCATTTTCAACACGCGTCTCGTTTTTTTTGGCGAAATTTCGCTGGTGATTCGCGAATTTATTCGCCAGCAGCGAATCGCGGGAATTCGCCGCGAATTCGGCCCTGGCGAATAAATTCGCCCATCACTAGCAGTGGCCTCTTCCATGTTGAAACTCCCACACTTTCCAGTTATAGTCAGATGAGCAGAGCTGCTACTGCCTGTAAAAGGATTGCTGATAGAGACTGGTTCTCCTATGTGTCTGAAGGAGCGACATGTTTCTAGGTGAGTGAGAGGAGGCCTATGAGTGACCACAAGTATCCACAAAAAAAGTGTCCGATATTCAAAAATGGAGAGACTAAAAGGGCCTTTGAATGTCCCTGGAGTTAAGTAGTAAAGCTTAATTAGAAGTAGGCATGGTAATTTATGAATTGCAAGTAACAGGACATTAAACATGTGGTGATCTGGGAAAGACACTATGGTAGTCTGGTAGTCAGAAGACTACAATCTGTGAAAGAGACTAAAAATATCTCACAGACTGCTCTATAAGATGAAGCATATGAGGAGAATAACAGAGGTTGGAAAGGCAAGAACACTTGATAAAGGGTTCTGACCAGAAACGTTGTATTGCCACTACTTGGAATAAATGTTTTGCAGTTAATCTGCTGACGTTCCTTTTCCTTTCAATCTTTGATGTTTTGTTTATTCAACTGAACTGCTGTACAGAGCAACTAGAAGGAATTGGACATATACCTTTCATTGTTTTGTACAGACCACCAACCTCATTTTTTGCTTTGAAAAGGCAAGCACTTTGTATGCATCCAGCAAGGGAACCAGCCTGTACGGTTATCAGAGATTACCAGTGAGTGAGTTTCAATCTGTATTATGAACTATTAAACTGTTACAAAAGTTCCCTTGTGAATAAGACAGATTTATGTTTAATGCTTGCCTTGATCTTGTAGCCTTTTACTTTGAGAAGTTATTACCAAATATGGCAGTTTTGTGAATTCCTGATACAGTATATATCGGCACAAGTCACAAGAGTATAGTCTCTTTTGGCAGTTTATTTTTCACTTGCAGCAAACAAAACAAAATAAACAGGTCAAAATAAAATCCTTGCCACTTAATAGGCTTCTAACTAACACAGGGCAGTTTCCGAACTAACCAAGAGAAGGCCTACTGCCTGTCTCCCCAAAACATAAACCTTAAGGCAAATACAAAATTTCAAACCTTGTGGTGATTCAGAAATTTCTCTTTGTGCTCACACAGGCAGCTTCCCTGTGTCTTTTCCCCTCAGACTGAAGCTCATCACTCTGGCTTGAGCTGCTGGTTTAAATATCCACCTGAGATGCCTCAGAAAAACCTGGGCTGGACTAGCAGTCCCGGAACCACTCTGTAAAGAACATGGGGCATAAATAAGTTATGTTCTGGACTTTGCCTAGTAGTGACCTCACCACATACACCCCTCCTTGTTTCAACCCTGGTTAAATTAAGGAATGTTGGCCTTGAACATAGCGTTTCCACCTGGATAGAGAACTGGCTAAAAGATAGACTACAAAGAGTGGTGGTAAATGGAACATTTTCTAATTGGACCAGTGTTGTTAGTGGGGTACCGCAGGGCTCTATACTGGGTCCCTTGCTTTTCAACTTGTTTATTAATGACCTGGATGTGGGCATTGAAAGTACGGTTTCTATTTTTGCAGATGATACTAAATTGTGCAGAGCTATAGGTTCCTTGCAGGATGCTGCCACTTTGCAGAGCGATTTGTCCAATTTGGGAAACTGGGCAGCAAACTGGAAAATGAGGTTTAATGTTGATAAATGCAAGGTTATGCACTTTGGCAAAAATTATATAAATGCAAGTTATACACTAAATGGCAGTCTGTTGGGAGTTTCCTTAAGTGAGAAGGATCTTGGGGTTTTTATAGATAACAAGTTGTCTAATTCTGTGCAGTGTCATTCTGTAGCTACTAAAGCAAATAAAGTTCTGTCTTGCATAAAAAAGGGCATAAACTCAAGGGATGAAAACATAATTATACCTCTTTATAGATCCCTAGTAAGGCCTCATCTGGAGTATGCAGTGCAGTTTTGGACTCCAGTCCTTAGGAGGGATGTAGATGAGCTGGAGAGAGTGCAGAGACGTGCAACTAAACTGGTTAGAGGGATGGAAGACTTAAATTATGAGGGGAGACTGTCCAGGTTGGGGTTGTTTTCTCTGGAAAAAAGGCGCTTGCGAGGGGACATGATTACACTTTACAAATATATTCGAGGACATTATAGACAAATATCAGGGGACCTTTTTACCCATAAAGAGGATCACCGCACCAGAGGCCACCCCTTCAGACTAGAAGAAAAGGATTTTCATTTGAAGCAGCGTAGGTGGTTCTTCACAGTCAGGACGGTGAGGTTGTGGAATGCACTGCCGGGTGATGTTGTGATGGCTCGTTCTGTTGATGCTTTTAAGAGGGGTTTGGATGATTTTTTGGACAGACATAATATCAAAGGCTATTTTAATACTAAACTCTACAGTTAGTATAGCTATGGGCATATATGGTTTGTGTTTGACAGAGTGGAGATGTGAGTGTGTATGTATGCTGGGTTTTTAATTTGGAGGGGTTGAACTTGATGGACTCTGTCATTTTTCAACCCAATTTAACTATGTAACTATGTAACTATGTAACCCAATGGCTGGAACAACTGAGGCCCAGCAGGAATGAACCAGGGACAGGGCATCAACATTGCACATTTCTGACCCGGCCTATGTTTCACTGCAGCGGGAGGAACCAATGATTCACTCGTCTATTAGTCTCCTTCTTTTGGGCCATCCATTTTAGAGGTGCATGGTCAGTAATAAGGTCAAGTTTTCTACCTAAGAGGTAATAACTTAAGGCATCTAGGGCCCACTTTATGCCCAAACACTCCTTTTCAATCGTGGCATACCTCCTCCACAGACACTTTCTGCTTAAGTACACCACTGGATGCTCTTCCCCATTATAAAGCTGGGATAATACTGCCCCTGAACCCACTTCTGATGCCTCTTGTGAGAAATCTGGGGAATACAAAACTGGTTTGGCACATAATGCATCTTTGAGGGCCTGAAAACATTTTTCTCCCTCAGGGGACCACTTAACCATGACAGAGTTTTTCCCTTTGGTTAAGTCTGTTAAGGGAGCAGCTAAGGTGGCAAAATGAGGAATAAACCTCCTGTAGTAACCAGTGATATCTAGGAAAGCTTGAACCTGATTCTTATTAAGAGGGTATGACCACTGTTGAATGGCTGCTGTTTTATTTACCTGGGGTTTTACCACCCCTCTGCCAATGTTGTAACCCAAATACTTGGCCTCCTCCAAACCAATGGCACATTTCTCGAGGTTGGCAGTAAGGCATGCTTTACGGAGGGCATCTAACACAGCCTGAACCTGTGCAGATGAGAGTCCCAATCCATACTGTGTATCACCACATCATCTAAGTATGCAGCTGCATACTGTTGGTGAGGTCTTAAAATTCTATCCATAGCCCTTTGAAACGTGGCTGCCTTTTTGTAGGCCGAAGAGCATTACTTTGTACTGGAAAGAACCACCAGGAGTGACAAATGCAATTTTTTTTTCTTAACCCGTTCAGATAATGGTATCTGCCAATACCCTTTTGTTAAATCTAATTTCATCAGATACCGAGCCGTACCCAACCTGTCTATGAGCTTGTCTACCCTAGGCATTGGGCAAGTATCAAACTTGGACACAGAATTAAGCTTGCAAAAATCATGACCGAACCACCAGCTACCATCTGGCTTGGGAACAAGAATAATCGGGCTAGACCAGTCACTAATGGACTCTTCAATTACCCCTAACTCAAGCATTTTTTTTCACTTCATCAGCCACAGCTTCCTGTCTGGCTTCAGGAATCCTATAGGGTTTGAGTTTAACACAAACCCCTGGCTCAGTGACAATATCATGCTCAACTATGGGAGTCTTTTCTGGGAGGTCAGAGAAAGTATCCCTATTCCTCATTAGAAATTCCTTTACTTCTTGCTTTTGGGAGGTGGACAAAGTTTCTGCAATGGTAACCTCAGGGACCAGAGGTGTCTTGGGAGTTACCTTAGAAACAGCATAGGCTGGTACTGCAACCAATGACATCCTGTCTTTCCAGGGTTTAAGTATATTAACATGATACATTTGTTCTGGCGTCCTCTTGCCAGGTTGGTGTACCTAGTAATTTACCTCCCCGACTCTCTCAATGACTTCAAAGGGTCCCTGCCATTTTGCAAGGAACTTAATCTTCACCCTGGGGACCAAAACTAGTACTCTGTCTCCAGGAGAAAAAAACACGTATTTTAGCATTAAGGTTGTATATCCTTTGTTGGGCAGCCTGAGATTGTGCCAGGTTTTCCCTTACAATGGGCATAATTGAAGCAATTCTTGCATCTGTGATATGTGTTCAATTACACTCCTGTGGGGTGTCACTTCCCCTTCCCAGGTTTCCTTGGCTATGTCTAAAAGTCCCCTAGGATGTCTCCTGTAGAGTAACTCAAATGGAGAATAACCAGTGAAGGATTGAGGAACTTCCCTAATATCAAACATAAGATAGGGTAAAAGGCAGTCCCAGTCTTTCCCATCTTTGTCCACTACCTTTTTCAAGATACTTTTTAGGGTCTTGTTGAACCTTTCTACAAGACCAGCTGTCTGAGGGTGGTAAACAGAGTTCTTTAGTTACTCTGGACATAAAAGGGGTACCCTGATTGGTGGGGACTTCTTTAGGGATAGCAACCCTACTGAACACATGAAGCAATTATTTGGCAATGGTTTAGGAAAAGTGTCGCACAAAGGAATAGCTTCCGGGTAGCGAGTGGCATAATCCATGATCACTAAAATATATTGATTTCCCCGGGCAGACTTTAACAAAGGGCCCACCAAATCCATGGCTATCCGCTCAAAGGGTATTTCAACAATGGGTAATGGGATGAGGGGACTACGAAAGCATGGCATTGGAGCAGAGAACTGACAAATAGGACAGGACCCACAGTAACCCTTAACCTGCTGATACACTCCAGGCCAAAACAACCTCTGCAAAATTCTTCCAACACCCAAATGTCCCCCCATTATATAACTATGCGCCAGATCCAACACCATTTTTCTGTATGGTTTGGGTACCACTAATTGTTCAACCACCTCACCTTCAGGATCTCCCAAGTCTCCAGCTAATACAGAGAAAGGGAAAGCAGGAGTTTCCTGAGGAGGATCCTCTGAACCTGTTACCTCTGAATTTTCTGTGGGCACATGTCCTTCCACTATTGCTTTAGAGCAGATAGAAACTGATTGATCCCAGAGCTCCCAAAACTGGGGAAAATCCCTCCCAGTTATAGCATCATGCAGAAGGTGTGGTACTACCCCTGCAGAGTGAGTCACTTTGCCAAGGCACGTTATAATCTTCAGGGTTGCCACAGAATACTCCCATGTGTCACCAAGAATACAAACCACACCAACCTTTTTTGACTGGAACTTAACAGGGCCTACTGCGTCTAATTTTACCAAAGTGACTAGAATACCAGAGTCTAGTAATGCAAGCAATTGTTTCCCATTCAAACTCACTTTACACATTTGTTTTTCTTGAACCGGCATCGCAGTAGAGACAACAGTAGCAAACAGGGACTGTTTGGCATGGCATCATCAAACAAAGGGCAATTTGCCGCAATATGACCAAAATCATGACAATCGGAAGTAAACCTTAGAGTCTCAGACTTTCCAGTCTTAGATTGCCAACCTCGTGGGTTTTTTCCCAAAGGGTGATTTACTTTTATCACCACCCGTGTCCCCATGAACAGTCTTAGCAGTTGCCAGATGGTATCTCCCTTTCAGGTGTGGAGCCCTGAACAATAAGGGAGAGGTGCCCAAGTTCTCAGCAGCAAAGTACCTTTCCACTAACTCCACAAGGTCATCTGCTGTTTTAGGGTCCTTATGGGTAAACCATTTGCTCAGGGCAACAGAAGGGGCCTCAGGTAGCGATCCAGTATCACCCTCTCAATAATCTCTGGTCTCTCATGGACTCCGGCTGCAACCATTTTCTCACCAAGTGGATCAGGTCAAACATCTGGGAGCATGGAGGCTTGTCAGGGTGATAAGCATAGCTGTAGTCTTGTTGGGCATGAAGCGCCAGGGTAATGCTAAGTTGGGCCAGAATCTATTGGCAGTAACAGGATCAAGGTCAAAATATGCTTTTGCAACTCACCGGTTAGCAGAGGTGCCAAAAGACCTGCCTACTGTTCTTTAGACCAACCCTCTCTTTCGGCTGTCAGCTCAAATGTAGTGAGATATGCCTCCGGATCATCTTCTGATCTTTTGGAGGAAATGACTCACGTTTATTTTGGTCCCATTGCTATGGGCCACTGCAGGTAGCTCCTGGGGGTCTCTGTGCCAACTGTTTACCAATCCCTTCAGTACCTGCTGGTCTGCCTCTGCAGCTTCTGATAGCTTTTGAAGCATGGCTTCTGCTTGCTGCTGAGCGGCATGATTGCTGCTCACAGTCTCTGCAATACTATACTGCCTTTTGTTGCTTTATTTTGTGCCAGAGCACCCTCCACCATGTGTAAGAGCTTAGGTAGCTGGTAACAGTTTTCTGGGGTAAATATCCCACGGCACAATCACAAGTCAGGAGAGTATAGTCTCTTTTGGCAGTTTATTTATCATTTGCAGCAAACAAAACAAAATAAATAGGTCAAAATAAAATCCTTGCCACTTAATGGGCTTCTAACCAACACAGGGCAGTTTCCTTTTACTTATGGTGACTTTTTTGTCTCAGTGACAGTTTTGGGGCAGATTTTCAAGGGCAAATTGACTAAAACAGGCAACGATTCGCCAGTGTTAGTGCCCACAAGGACTTCGTCAATTTACTAATGGGCTCAGGTGTCACTTTGCTAGTTAAAGAGATAGACACTAGCAGGGATTTGCACTCTATCGCCAGGTTACTTTTCACTCTGGAGAATGGATGTTACTCCACTAATTCACTTAAAAACAGATTTTACTGAAAATTACCTCTTTCAACAGACTTGTCTTCGCCAGCTGAGATCAGGCGAAGTGCAATGAAGTGCTTAGATCTTCCTTAATCTCCAGTTACTTACATCATATTCTGTGCATGAGAAAACTTCTAAACTCAAAAAATGCTGGCATCTTTTCCTTTTTTCAGGGTGATATGCTGCAAGTCATAAAAATATTTTTTTATGACTTGCGGCATATCACCCTGAAAAAAGGAAAAGATGCCAGCATTTTTGAGGTTAGAAGTTGTGTGACTGGTTTCCCCATACATTGGAACATTATTTTCCAGTGGGCACATTATAACAACTTTATTGACTTTATTAAGGTTCCCTTGATGTGTCTACTTATCAGTGTAAATGGGCAAATTGACTAAAATTGTATTTGATGCAACATGTAACATAAAGACGTCCATTCAACATTAAACTTCCTGCCGTATGCAAATTAGCCTGTAATTAGACCTCTTATGAATTTGCGCTAGGCAGAATTGAACGGTAGCGCATTTGCTAGGGTCTGTCGACCAGGACGAAACTTTTTTCTTGCCAATTTTTTTGTTTCTGCAATGTCTTTTGTCCAAATGGGTGTTTTTGCTTATTGTGACTTTTTTTTTTGTCTCTGAGACAATTTTGTTGTGGTAAAATCTTCCACTGTGATTTTTTGATGCAGTTTTGCAGGGTATATTTTTATAATAATTGAAGTGGTCTATACCTCAGCTTTTAAGACCAATGGGTACTGCATGCTACACATGCAATATAGATATATGCCTTAAAGGAAAACTATACCCCGAAAATGTATTCTTGAGCAACAGTTTATATCAAATCAAGTGACATATTAAAGAATCTTACCTACCTGGTATATATATATTTAAGTAAATATTGCCCCTTTACATCTCTTGCCTTGAACCACCATTTTATGATGGTCTGTGTGCTGCCTCAGAGATCACCTGACCAGAAATATTTAAACTGTAACAGGAAGAAGTGTTGAAGCAAAAGACAGAACTCTGTCTGTTAATTGGCTCATGTGACCTAACTTTATAGTTTGTTTGGTATGTTTGTGTGCACCGTTGGATCCTAGGATCCCAGGAGGCTGTCCTTATTTTTTAAAATGGCAGTTTTCTATTTATGATTACCCAATGACACATGCTACTAAAAAGTGTATTATTATGAAAATGGTTTATTTACATGAAGCAGGGTTTTATATATGAGTTGCAATATCTGTTTATAGAGACCTACATTGTTCGGGGGGTATAGTTTTCCTTTAACTTAAGTAAAAGGAACCTCTATAAATTTATTTTAAAATAATCTCAGAAGTCTAAAGTTTGAGCTAAAATAGCAAGTATATCCTTTCAAAATGGATATGTACACCTGATTAAAGGTCAGTAGGGCAAACACATAGATGACATAGGAGCAAGTGGGGGGGCTGGGACATCCATGTTCACCTTATTATATGGATGCAAACATTTTTGGTACTGTAGTAGGAGAACCATGGCAATAGGTATAGTAATCTTTTCAGAGTCCATAATCCTATTTTCCAGTGTAGTATGGAATAAGATTGCCAGAGGTAAAAAAAAAATATTCTGTGGTGGTCAATGAATCTGACTGAGTCACTGGATCATGAACAAAGAAATGAGTCACTGGATCAAAAGCAAATGAGTGAGTTATCTACTGGTTAATAATCAATTTGTTGTGGATTTCATTCATGGAATCTTGATCGTGGGATCAAATTTTAATTTTTTTCTTCACGAATCTCAAAAAATTAGTTTTTTCTATATTTCTTAAAAATATATAATTGATTAAAGGGATGGTTCACCTTCAAGTTAACTTTTAGTATATTGTAGAAAGGCCAATTCTAAGATACTTTTCAATTGGTCTTCATTATTTATTTTTCATAGTTTTTTTAATGATTTGCAATTTTCTTCTGATTCTTTGCAGCTTTCAAATGGGGGTCACTGACACCATCTGAAAACAAATTCTCTGTAATTCTATAAATGTATTGTTATTGCCCCTTTTTATTACTTATCATTCTATTCAGTCCATCTCCTATTCATATTTCAGTCTCTTTTTTAAATCAATGCAGGGTTGCTAGGGTAATTTGTACCCTAGAAACCAAATTGCAGACACTGCAAACTAGAGAGCTGCTGAATAAAAATCTAAATAACTATAAAACCACAAACAATAAAAAATGAAAAACAATTGCAAATTGTCTCAGAATATCACTCTCTACATTATACTAAAAGTTAACTCCAAGGTCGACAACCCCTTTAAGTGAAACCCCACAAAAACCTCTAAGGCCAAAACTTTGCCAAGTAAAAGTTGTTATGGTGCTTTAGAAGTCAATGGGAGCTGCACTGATCCTTTTGGACGGCTTTAAATTAATTCTAGAGGTTTTCAGATTTTTTCTCCACTAGAATTTTTTGAGGTTTTTGAGTTATATATATTTAGCACAATATCCAGTGCTTTTTTCCATTACTTAAGTTTTTTAATTTTTAGTAAATCTCCCAATATTTATATATTATCTCAATAATATATAAGAGTTTAGTCATGGTTTCATAAACCTCTAAAACCCCTAAAATCTGACCTGTAATAAATAAGACTCTCGGGCAGATTTACTTAGGATCGAATTTCGAACTAAAAAAATTCGAAATTCAGCCATCAAATTTTTTTCGATCAAAAATAGACTGACTAGGTCTGTATTTGATCCAATAAAAATCGTTCGAATGCATTATTCGATTTGAACGATTTTGAGAAAAATCCTTCGAATTACAAAATTTTTTAAAAACACTCCTGAAAGGTTCCAGGAGGTCCACCATAAGTTAAAATAGCAATTCGGCAGCTTTAAGGTTGTGAAGTGTTGAATTTGAAGAGACAGTACTTCGAAATTTGATTTTTGCAATTTGAAACAATGTTGGGCTATTTGAAGTAGCTAAAAATTACTTCGAAATTCTAATTTTTTTAATTAAAATTTTCACTTAGACCCTTGCTAAATGTGCCCCTCAGTGTCATTTTTCATTTTGTAGTCTTCCTATATAAATAGTCAATATAGGATTGGTAAGTCTTTTTATATAAAAATGCTTAAAATTCTCTAAACAGCCCACAAAATGACATTCTTTTTACTCAACATTTTATCTGCTGTTTTAAATTTAATGGAAGATGAATCTTGTAGTATAAATCAGAAACTTCCTTATCCAGCATGAAGCTCCAGCCCTTTATTATACCGAGTCATCCTTCTCCTTTGACTAGGGAGTTGGTCAAAGAACTATCTACATTCTAGCTGCCTCCTGCATAAATGAAAATCACTCAAGCATGCAGGAGGAGACAGCTCCTTGACTGTCTTTCTATTCAAAGGAAGGTTCAGTATAAAGAGCTGGCACTAGCTGTTATTATTAACATGTATTTCTATAGCGCCAACTTGTTGCGTAGCGCTGTAACTTGTTGCGTGCAACAAACTGTAACCTACAGCACTTTAATACCCCTCTGAATTGTGTATGTTTGTTACCTTCCCATTTAGCCTGTAAACCCTATGGGGCAGGGTCATCCAGCCTTTTGTCTCTTTGACACTGAGCAATTAATCTGTATTGTAATTATATTTTATATTTATGTAAATTGTATTTCTAATAATGTTCTTATTGTTACTTTTTATTTGAATGACCCCTTGTTTGTTACTTCCTTTTCACCGGACTCTAGTAATGAAGGACAAATTTGGCATAATCTGATCATTTGACCAGGACCAACAATCGTAAGTCCATAAATTGGGCAAGAATGCTGGAGGGGCCCATACATGGAGTGATTAGCTTCTGGCAGCAGCTGCTGTGTGGAGTGGGAAATATATTGGTCCATATATGGTCAGCTTTAGAATAAATATAAACACACATACTAGAGTAATTATCATTTTATATTATGCCAGTAAACATGAATCTTATGTTACACTGAAAGCATATGGATTTAGCAGTGTTGTCACGTGCATGCATTTGAAAATATGAAATCCATGAAAACAAGCTTGTGTTTGAAAGATTAAACTGATACATTTTAGGGGATTATACAATATTGGATTAAAGGTTCTTCTGACACAGAGATTTTAGCATTATAATTTGTTTCTGAAGCCATTATGTGAGACCATAAATAGTGCCCTCTGCTACTTTATAAAACAATTTTCTATATGCCTTTCCCGTCCACCACTTAACATGTTACTTAGGTTGATTTATTCTCCTGCCAATGTTTGGTAATGCTTACAATAAAGGATAGATCAAAGAATTAAATACAATTAAGAAATAGCAATTGTTAAGAATAAGGCTTTTTGTTTATTATTTTAAAAAAGGGAACAAGAAGGATAAACTGAAGTAGACTGGTGACGCCTGCCCTGTGCTTATAGTTTATGTGTTTTTCTTTGACATGCAAGTTCTTGTATTTCGAAAACCAGAGTTTGTTTAAGCCATGTTAGTGACTAAAAAGGATACACATGCTTTCTTTCAGAGAAAATACACCATGCAGATATTGTTTATCTGGTAACTTTCCTAACTTGGGGATTTTCATGGGAGACATGGGAGGACATGTAATTTCTAGTGGGGATGCCTTGTTTGATGCACACATCTTTTTATCCAGCATGCCACATCTGACGTGAAATATTTAAAGGAAACTTTTGCTCACTCCTCAACATAGGTCTTTAAGCAGATAGTTCCTGGGTGTGGTTATCATCTGGTTTTCCTGTTCTTGACCTGTGCCTTTTCCTGACCTCTGCTGATACACTGCATGTACTGACCTTTTCCTGTTAGTGACTATACTTTTACTGCATTTACTGTTTGGTTTGACCCTTGCTGGTATTTAACCTGTTCTTTCCCATAACTATGCTTTCTCTATCTCCGTTATTTCTGTCACACGTTCCAGTACCCTTGGTTCTCTCACTTTAAGACGTAGCAGCATCCAAGTAATAAAAGACTCCTCCCAACGTGAAACACAGCTGTTATATGTTGAAGCGTGTGCTGTGACCAGAATTTTTGCACTTGCTTTGGGATACCGGACATGACATTACGTTGGGCCAGACATGAATGCAGAAGGAGCAGCTTCTTCCCCTGCCACCAGGGAAGCAATCCTGGCAAGTCTTTTCAAGAACAAGAGGCAAAGCAGGATCACGTCACCCACTGTCTCCATAGTTTGTCTGCTAGTTTGAACATTATTCAGCAAAAACCGTTTGCTCCCTCTCCCTCTCCTGTTCTGGTCCCTGTAGACATACTGCTACCAAAACCCCACAGATAACACTGCTGTAGAACCCAAGGTCCCATATCCTGAAAAGTTCAATGGGGACCGTAACAAATTATTTGTCTTTTAGTAGGCTTGTAAATTACATTTTGGGTTCCTACCCCACTCCTTCCCCATTGAGGATTCCAGAGTAAATTTTGTCAGAACCTACTCCAGAGGACCCACAGCTGCAAGCATTTAGCCTATTTCCTTCTCATATTGCGTACACATGATGCCTTGATCATTCTGTCTCTGTTGACTCAGCAATTCATAAGCTTAGGCAGTGTACACAGCAGGTCAATGATTATCATACTGAATGTTGCCAATGGGTGGTAGAGGTGGGCTGGAATGCTACTTAGGGACACATTCAGGGGTAATTTCAAAATGTTTTCTCTTTTCCATCTATTTTACAGCCCCAGCAATGATTTTGTTATTTAGCCTTAAAAAAGCACATCTGAATCCTAGAACTGGGTGCTCTCTGCAAGTGTTCATCTGCTCCCTGTCCCTTATAATTAGCCTGCTGTATTAGCTACCTCTTGTGCCTTTGCCTGTGAGAGACATTTGACATAAGAGACATCAGAGGGATTTTTCAGGAGGCTCTTGTGGTGTCTGAATACCTCTTAATTAACCACTTAGGTATCCTCCTGCTTGGCCCTTTCCAAATGGTGGGGACTGCACTGAGGATCTAAACACTGGAGAAGCATGTTATCCAAAGATCTTGTAAATGAAGGCATGTGTAAATTATTTTTAATGATTCCCTCCTGGCACATCATTATGTATATAGTTACACACAGGCACATCAGAGGTGGCTCATCTTCCATAAGGTCAGCTGCAGGACCACCATAACTAGCTGCACTCAGTAAATGGCTTATTAATTAGTGCAGTGATTTTACATTGCTAAGAGCTCTGATGTATGAAGCTAGAATTGTAATTGTGTAGGATTGAAATAATAAGCTCAATCTCAGGGCTCCTGAAATTGCCATATTATAAAATCATTACCTACCTAAACACTTAGTTTTAATAAGAGTTACAATGATGAATTTTATGATAATTGTTTAATCGCTTGCATTTTTATCATTGTGAAGGTTAAATTATATTTTTAATTAAATATTTCTAAAAATGTAGAGAATTATTTAACAATTCTGCACCAGTCTTTTAAATCACCTTAAGTCATTCTCTTTGGTAATAATAAATCATGCCTTCTTAGAAATAGGTATTTGACATAATGTATCACTTGTAGGCAAAGATGTTTAATGATTATTTTTTAACTTGTGATTTTAATGGCATTATATCATCAACTCTGAGACATAGCACGTGTCATTAGATCAGATTTCCAATTGTGAAAAAGTAAAAAAGAAAAATCTAGATCAGGCTTTACATAGTTTTTATGTAAATATTTGAATGTTTAGTTTTTGTCCTATGCAGACAAGGCTTAGGAGAACTTTAGGTGTCAAACAAGCATGCTATAAAAAAACAACAACAACAAAGGAGCGATAGAGCTATGAACATGCCAAGAATATGACAGACAGGTAATTCAGCTATGAGACAGTTACACTTAAAGCCAGAAATAATTGTTTGAAAAGACTTGTACATGTATTCTAAATAAGTGTCACTTTTCCCTTCTTCCCTTGTCTCTCTCACTTTCCTTCTTTTAATAAGCTCACATAAATTCTAAATTCTATTTTACCACAAATGAAATATATTATTATTATTACTACTCATTCCTTCATTCATCCAGATGTAGAGCTATGGTGGCTCTGAAGAACCTCATGATGGAGAATATTACTGTATGTATTAGTAACCAATTTTCACTGCCAAGTGGAAAAAACCCAGCTGAATTGAAAACTGAATTTATCCCTGATGCCCAAAAGCATGTCTATAGTTTTTCTACTTTAATTCATGTAATTTAATAATACCTAAATATGCCATTGCCTTGCCAACCTTTGTGACACATCATTCTATATTTATCTAGCAACAAATTCACAAATAGTATTAAACAAATAAATATACTGCGCTGTAAAAAAACAGCATTGTCATTACATAAATTCTTGAATCAAATGAGTGATTAGTTTTGAATATTTTTCTAACTTTCGTCTGCTTGTTATAATAAAAAATGCCAAGCAAGCTTAAAGACCCATTATAGTTTTTTGAGGTATGCATATTTTTTAAGGCAGAGTTCAGCTTAATTTTCTGATCGCATTTTTCTAATTTGTATTTTATAATAAATCT
>CM044442.1:58855847-58870154 GCA_024363595.1 Xenopus borealis
AAAGAGCCGCAAATAAGTGCGAAAGAGCCGCAAATAAGTGAGGAAGAACCTCAACAGAGAGCTGCTGAACAAAAAGCTAAATAACTATAAAACCACAAAAAATAAAAAATGACAAAAAAAACATGTAATTTCCCTCCCTACCCCTAATTTGCATATGCAAATTAGGGTTCGGATTCAGTTAGCCTGGGCAGAAGGATTTGGCCAAATCCAAATCCTGCTGAAAAGGGTTGGAATGCTGAACTGAATCCTGGATTTGGTGAATCCCTACCTCAAAGTTTTGGTGACTTTTTGTAAGTTGGAAAACCAAAACCGGGTCAAAAAAAGGGTCATAACCGGGTGATCAATCAGATTAGGATGAGGCAAAAACAGTAGTCAGGTATCAGGCACGGTCAAACACAGGACGTCCCTGCCACACCACTCGACCACCAGGGTGAGTCCTGACAGGTTGTATATGTCAATTGTAAGTTTCTGTGGTTTGCACTGAAATTAGCCCAAAAATCTGACTATTTCAGGCTTTTCTGTCAAAAATCCAAAAAACCTGATCATGCTCCATTCATAATAAATAAGATCTAATCATGGATTCTAGTTTAATCAGAGTTTTTAAAATAAACTAATCAGAAAAATGTTGTATGTCAATACAAAAAAACAAAACAAACGCATATAAGCAATGTTGGAGTGCCAATATACTGTAGGGGCATCATAGAGATAAAACATTATAAGGACAAGGTGAAAGAAAATTTTGTGCAACATGTTAAAGACATTTCCACCCAGAACCAGTCTGACAAGGTAAACCTGAATTAAACATATCTTATCTACAGATAAGCAAGTTACTGTAGGTATTTTATCATTCACATGCATTTCCCAGCACATGTTTAATTGCAGAAATCATAATTAATTTGCATAAAAATATTATTTTTTTTGTGGTTTATAAACTACTATGACCCAGTTATAATCAAATTGCCAAGCAACTAGGAATGAGTAAGACTCCTGTAAGTTTTCATAAAAATGAAAAAAAAAAACAGAAGGGGTAGTTTTTTTTCCTGAGGAAGATCATTATGATATTATCGAAATGCTGAAATTTTGTTTGCTTGTCTATTAAAAAATACATATATGGTATTTGAATTACTTTTCCTGTATATAACTTAGACCAATTCCCACTGAAGTTTGATATAGTAGTATTAAGAGACATATTATTTCCTATAATTTTTTTAACTGTCTTTTTTTTTTTTTTTTAACAATTCTTTTATTGAGTTTTAGCTGTTCGATTCACAACAGTATCATATGTTTGATGTACATTAAATGTCAAATAACAAGGACATTTATAATACAGATGTAAAATGAAATAAACAGCAATTAAAATAACAAAAACATTGCAGTGTCTTGATTCCAGTGGCCATCTCTAGTACCATGGTTGAAAGTATTAGACTGATGCAGTCTGCGTCCTATAGGTGGAGGGGGGGGGGGTTCCCTGTCTCATCCCACTCTTAGCATGTCTTAAGGGTCTAGAGAGGCATCAAGGTCCATCCAGGGTGCCTATATTTTCTCGAATTTCTGGGGACAACCTCTCTTCATATAAGTGAGTTTGTAGTAGGGAATAGCTTTCTCAATTATGTTCTCCCAAGTTGTAAGTTTTGGGCCCATGGGTGATTTCCAATGTACTGCAATGGTTTTCTTAGCATACATACAAAGTAAGGTAATTAGGGTTCTGTTGGCTCTCCTAGGGAAAAGGTCCTCAACCTGGTTAAGTAGTGTTACCATAGGATCCAATGGTAGAACCAACTCTGTTTTTTCCCTTATACTTTCTGCTACCCTCCCCCAGAAATTTAAGTTGGGTTAACCTATCTCTAGTGCTAATGACCCCTTCCAGGGTAGCTTCCAAAACATTTTCCCATTGCTCAGCCTCAAGCTGCGGTATATCCTGCTCACTCTTCTCGAGTAGATTTGGGAGTTTAGTACTGCCTGCTAGCATCAATTTAGCATAAAATGTGGACAGAGGTTTTTTAAGGTCTTCCATATGCGTTCGGAGTTCTATATCTCTCAGTGTTGTGTCAACTACTTGCCCACCGAATTGGGCCCCCGCTGCATGGCGTAACTGTAAGTACCTAAATAACATATTGTTTGGCAGGGGGAAGGATTGTTTCAGCTCCTGAAATGTTAGGAGTCTACCTTCTGGCATTACATCAAAAATATATTTGATGTTAACGTGTGCCCACCTTTGGGAGTCAGGTATCATTATTAGCTGTTTAAGGTTTGTGTTGCCCCACAGAGGGGTGTATTTTGAGCAATGGGGCAGTATCTTTGGGAAGTACTTTGTTGCCATCTTCCACACCTTGGCCACTGTTCTAATTTTTAACTGTTTCTAATGTGCTTTCATTGTCTTTGGCAAACCCGATCTTAAGTTTTTATCTGAATGAATCCACAGCCTGTTCCAGGACTCCCTAGTGGTCCAATAACAGGGAGGAGAGGGTGGGTCTGCTTCTGTACTGCGTCTTTGCTCCCACAGTCACAGGTAGGAAAATGAAGTACCCTTTTCCTGCTCTTTCCTTTGATTGCCTAACCCCCCTTACACTGATATTATGTTTCCACTTCTCCAGATCCAACTGTTTAACCTCCCCCTTGCCTCACAATCATGCCCTCCTTCCACCTATACAAGCTCAATTGTCCCTAAAACATTATATTGCATATTTACAGTAGAATGTTGTCAAAATGTTAATGTACTTTTCATGTACTAGAAGAATTGAACAGCAAGTTATTTTCTTAAAAAAACATTTATTTTTTTACATCTATTTTCCTACTGCATCAATTGTATTTTTTGTTCGACAGCATAAATGATCAGATTATTTTTAATTTGCATTAATCGATCCATGACACATCAAAGGTTAGAAAGTTTAAGATGAATGTAATTTCCCTGCAGTTTTAATAGCAGAAGAACAAAATATTTACAAGTTTATATAGATATAAAAAATGCCTCTCTATTGTGATTAATTGGCGCAGTGCAGTGCCACTGCCCCGTTCCCAGCAGCTGGTCACACTGGCACATGGCAGCCTCTCAACAGTCTTTGAGATAATGACTTCGGGCATCTGCCGATGAGTGCCTTCTACTGCCCACAGAAATTACAACTCACAAGTGGGAGACAGAGGCTTGAACAGAACTTTTTCATGAAAGGTCTTTGAAATGTATTAATGTAATGCAAACACAAGCCTTCCAACCCATTAAATTGTTGATGTTATGCGAATACACTTTGGAATTACAGATCCTCATTAACATTATTTGCATGTTAATCTGCATCTTTTTAATTAGTGATATTATTTATGCACATAATTTTGGACTACTGATGCCAATGCTGAAGCGCATTAATGAATCTACTGAGATGCCAAACTGTTTATTTTCTCCCCTACTTTTATTTGTTTACATGGTGTATTGGATTCAGAAAAAATAAAAAAGAGCCTGAAGAATAAAATCAGAAAGACAAGATTAACTAAAAGCTCTTTTTGTTTTCATAATTTAAATTGTAATATTAGCCAAATGTTGTGATTCTTCCCTCAGAGATCGGTTATTCAGTTACATTACCTTGATGTATTATTAAAATTTATAATGGTCTCTAGAGGCCTCGTTTAGCTCTCTCCTTCATTCACAGAATATAGTCAATGTTATTTTAATCTTCCTACAACGCTTCCATGCATAGGCAATGAGTAGTCCTCCCTTGAGTATCTCCAATGCTGCTCCACTTTACACAACTGATAAACATTTAAATAAGCCTTTTAATAAAATAAAAAGATACCAAATGATTAACCCCTTGACTAAGTTAAAATTTGCCTGCAAAATCATATCTTATGGTTGAAAAAAGAAAAAGTAGAGAGTCTTGTTTTCTGATTTGGAATGTTGAAGAGGTTATTTGCTTGATTGCAAGCAAAATCTTCTGTAGATATGAAAAGTCATTATACATCAGGGTAAGCAAGAGATAAAGAAATGCCATCTCCACTGCCATTTGAATTTTGATTAAAGATAAGGACTCATTGAAAAAGACAGGTTTGAACAATAGCATTGCAGCTTCTTGAGTATGACAGATTTTCACCAAGGGAAGTCAGACAAAAGAGTGTAACCATAGCCCTTAGCTTACACATCAGCTTCTGTTATGGCTCCATTAGTGTTATTTGCCCATTGGCTTGTATATCAAAAAGAATATCTCATTAGTGACTTTCAGGTACCTGGTGAAACAATAAATTCCATCTTTTTGTAATCTTTCTTTTTTCATAGTATAGGGCTTAGCAACAATAGTTGGTTTGTAGGTAGTGATGGGCAAATTTGGGTAGCGATGAAGCACATAGCAAAAGTGTTATAAGTTATTTATTTAAAAAAAGCTAATTCTGAGTGCAGTTTAATCTACTGTAAGGTTTATTGCAAGTATATATGTCACAGCATTTTGGTTAATTGATCTTTTTCCTGTTATTCAGTTATGATATCACATGCCCACTAGTGATGGGCGAATTTATTAGCCAGGGGCGAATTTGCGGCAAATTCCCGCGATTCGCCGCTGGCGAATAAATTCACGGAACGCCAGCGAAATTTCGCCTGGCGAAAATCCGCCGAAAAAAACGAGTTGTGCGTCGTTTTTGATGCGACGCAACAAAAACGACGCGACGTGCGACGAGAAAACAACACAATGCGACGAAAACGTTGCAAATTTTTCGCCAATTCGCGAATTTTTCTGCGAAGCAAAACTGGGGAGATTCGCCCATCACTAATTCCCACTGCACACACAGTGGTCGGCATTTAGGGTAGATAAGATAAACAAGTCATTTTACAGTTATTATTACTATGCAAGTGTTTTTTTGATTTGGCAAGGATCCAGTGATATACGATAGGAATATAAATAAAGCTGTGGCTTACCTTTACCCGCACTCCTTTCTCAGAGCCATTTATTTATGACCATCAGAGGGCAAAGGGTATTGCAAAGGTGGTTGCAGGGCATAAGGGGAGGCAGCTAGATACATACCCATCTCCACAGTCTTGCTTTGCCAAATATTCGCAAAATGCATTGAAGTCTATGGGCAACCATTTTCTTTTGACGCTCAACATTTTTTTTCTAAGGGTTTTGTTTTCACTGTAGGTTTCACATTTTATATTAACAATGAAGCAGTTAATTTGGTAATTTGGTTTTTCTAAGCGGACATGATCATAATCATAAGCAATATCCAGATTGCATTTCAGTACATAAGGATAACATGCATGTTGATTAATCAGGGCTGGAATTAGGGGTAGGCAGTAGAGGTACCTGCCTAGGGTATGAATGAACCAAAGGAGGGTGCTGGGCAGGTACCTGTCTTCTGCCTACCCCTAGCCCATGTTTGCTGCCATCCTCTGCCTCCCTCCCCTCCAGCGCTCTCTCCTGCCTCCCTCACCTGAGTTGCTCTGTGCAGGGCATGCATGCAGTCATAGCTGGGGGAGCATGGTGACATGCCAGGTCACCTGGGACACCCAGTCAGCTTGACCTGGCAGTGGGTTTAATTTGTGGAAATAGCTAAAGATTATGTTCCCTGACTTCTAGCTAAGATGCAAAAACTTTGCATGCAGTCATCTTCAGAACTGGGTAGCAACAAACTAAATTCTTTAAAGTGTTACATGTCCCTATCTGACCTATAATTCTACTACACATGAATTGGATCATAGACAAATATTTTGAAAATGCTATTGTTTTTTGAGGAAGCTGCGTTATAAAAAAACAATTATGATGTAAAACGTTTTCATCTGCCGTTAAGTATCCACATACTTGACCTCTTGGTGCAACTTGGACATTTTGTCTGGTTGCATGTTTTGTTTATGGTGCTTGTTGTTGAGCTGATAACCCACTTGATGTCCCTAGTATGGGTAAAATTAATTAAACAGATTATATTTCCTTGATAATCCAACCAACACTGAAACAGTTTCTTTGGTATAGGTATGAGACCTATTATCCAAAATGCTCGGGATCTGGGACCTTCTGGATAACGGGTCTTTCCATAATTGGATCTTCACACATTAAGACTACTAGAAAATCATGTAAACATTTTCATATAAGTATTAATTATATTTTAATTTGGATCAAGTACAAGGTACTGTTTTATTATTGTAGAGAAAATGGAAAACATTTTTAAAAATATGGCTTATGCAATTATAACAGACTTTATGGCAGCAACCTTTCTGTAATTTGGAACATTCTGGATAACAGGTTTCAAGACAATTGATCCCATACTTGTAAATATATGTTAAACTAAGATGCTAACCTAATTTATTTAATTTTATGTAAATTTTAAATATCAGTCAGCAACTTCAATATCTTCTCAATCCATGCACATATTAAGTGAAATCTGTGAACAGTAAATAATTCTACCAATTTTAGATTCCATTTAGCAAATATTTTAAAAGTGTAGTAAAGCCTTAAGGCCACTTTTATGAAGTAATAAACACATAACAATAGTAAACATGGTAGGAACTCATGCTCTCTATCATGCACTGACATGTTCTGTATGTATGTATGTTCAGCATTGATCAAAGCCAACCGGAAATGTAGAATATTCTGGGCTGGAGATATAGTCTTTCTACGCAGGTACCATAAATACACAAAGGGGAGCAAAATGCAAAAGTAAAAGATACGTGAGGTGCAATGGACATGCTCTTGGTGTGCTGCCACAAAATATTTTGTGTATTTTTGTACTTTAGCAGAGATATTCTCCAAGAATAGCCAAGGCTTTCCCAAGAAACACGGCCATTGAGGGAGGTACCAGCCAATAAAATTATGATTGAAGATAAACAGTTAGGACCACTATATGGGGTTTACTTTGTTGTTGTAAAACCTTGTATTGAAAAAAACTATTTATATGCCTTCAGTCCCATCTCTTGTGTTTGCTTTTATGTGATAAGAAAAGTGAACAGTAAGGTGCTGCTTCTCAAAGGCTATCTGCATATGTGAAGCCTCATTCTGTGTATACTTAAACTAAAAAAAATGGCCAATAAGCAGGTTCGCTATATAAATATTTGATTCAGACATTCTTGGTTGCTGCACACAGATAGCATTTGTAAACAGTGATACTTGCAGTTTGCATTTCAGTTTATAACCTTTTTGATTACAACCAGACTATAAAGTAATCACCCAATGCTCTTGAATATAGTCAGACCTGTTTAATTAATTTCATTTCATGTTAGTGTTTGGAGAGTATCCAGCAAAGCACTAAACTAAATTCAATAATGTGCATGCTATAATTAATATGACACAATAAACCTACACAGAAAAATCTTTTTGAAATTTTTTGTAATAAATCATAAATAGGAATAAAAACATTTTAAATGTCTCCACTAAAAACCTACATGACAGACATGTCATAGTATAGTTATGTATATAGGAGACAGCTTACCAGCACTCACAATATTCAAATTAATTCTGCCTGGGTGCAACCACAAAAAAAGGTATTGAATGAAAATGAAGTTGCACTCACAGGTCTTAGTGGAAATCAATGTAGTTTTATTAATAATGCAGTTTTGCCATTGAGGGCATTATTAATAAAACTAATTTGATTTCCACTAAGACCTGTGAGTGCTACTTCTTTTTATATTATACTGTATATATATATATATATATATATATTAACATATTGTATATATGTGTGTGTGTATTGATAGGTCTGTATAGGTATTGGTATATATGTATTGGGGTCATTTTGAGGGGTTAATCATGAAACTGTGAACTGTGATCCTTGAGTTGCCCAAAATCTACAGCAAGAATTAATGGAATTCCCAAAAAATTCTGTGTTTACAGTCAAAGTTTTGCTGTATCCCATGAATCCTAGTTTTTTTCTAAAGTTGATAATCCTGCAGATTTTGTTTCATGCCTTCAAAATCTACTCTGGTCTCAAGTCCATCATGCTAGGACCTGTGGTCCTTCAAACCTTGTTTACAAAATGTTACAAATTGTGCCAATATTCTTCCTGATTCTGCCAGTTTATTGCATTTTGGCTTCTTGGAAAACCTCAAACTTCAATGTGGCTGGTGACTTATTACACCAGATTCAATATGTGAACCCCCTCCAATTTTTCTTCAGAGGAAAACTTGATTCAAATTGATTCATGTTTTTGGGTCAGGACTATTCAATCGAATTTTAGACTTTAATTTTTTTCATAAATAACACACCATTCAAATTGTGAATAAAATAGAATTATATAAAGTTAAAAATATTCACATAAAATTCAACTTTTGATAAACAACCCTCTAAATGTTTTCAACTACTAACATAACTTGATTTTTCTTGATGAATATATTATATCAAAGTTTCTACAACCTAAAACTTATTCCATTTGAAGTTATATGGAGGCCTATACACTTACGCATAGGAGTAAGCTTTTGGCAATTATAACATGGGACTCCAGAACAAATGTTCATGTCTATTTAAAAAAAACAAGCAGAAGCACTAATTAATGTACTGCATTATAGAGACATTTCATGGTGTCCATAAAATGTGCTGTCTCATACTGTAGCTCTGATGAGCCCAATGATAAAGCACAGCTGTGTATAATAATGTCAATAACAGATTACCAAACAAAATTCTACAAAATATTCCTCTTTACACATCATCATCATCATCATTTATTTGTATAGCGCCAACAAGATACGCGCATCAAAGTCGGTGCGCCGGAATGGGCACAAGCGTGCGTCTTGACGCCATCACGCCGGCGTCCGTTTGGCGCCAATTGAGGCCTATTTAAGGAAGCTCTGGACGCTAGACTGGTGCCCGATTATAGGTCAAGTTTCCTTGCTCCTGGGTGTGTTTCTCTACTTCTTCAATTGATTCCTGTGTATGACCTTGCCTGAACTTCGGACTTCTGAACCTTTGCTGCCTGGACTGATTATTTGCTTAGACTTTGGTTACTCTCACTCTTGCCCCTTTATTACCACGAACTTTCCTCGGATTGGAGTTCCCTCCTTGGTCCTCACTACTTCGGAGCCTTCGGGCCGTACACGCAGTGCTTTACACATTGCTTGCATATTGGTTATTTTACTGTGTAGTACAATGTAGTGATCAGATTTTAAGTGATGATTGAATTATTCCTGTGTACAGACTCGGCCTGTTTTCTGGATACTGTTGTCTTCTCTACCCGACCTGACCTCAGCCTGCTTTCGACTACTCTTCAGCCTAACGATTTTGGTTACCGTTTTTGGACATTTCCGGCACTCCTGCCACTCCTCCACTAGGTGTAGTCCTGTTTAATCCTCAGCGCCTGCTCTTCCTCAGTGGGAGGTGTAGGAGAGGTCATCCTTCTTCAAATCTCTTCCGCCTACTCGTCCTGACAGTATCACTTCGCCACGATGGAAGAGTCTGAAGGTGATTCCGCCCTGACCCTCCTCACTCAGCAGCTGGCTACCCTCACTCAGGCGGTGCAAGATCTTCAAGGGGGCTATCAGCAAATCCAAGCCCAGCTCCAGAATGTCCAAAGGCTTCCTCCAGGAACTCCTTCATCACCATCTTAAGTTTCCGGGGCTTCCGCTGTTTCTGGTTTGGTTCCACTTCCTGCTCCTCATCCGCCTGTCAAAATTAAACTTGCTCCGCCAGAGCATTTTTCCGGAGACCGCAAGAAGTTTCGGGCTTTTGTCAATAGCTGTAAACTCGAGTTTCTGCTGAACTCCTACATCTATTCCACTGAACAAGCTAAAGTGGGGTTCCTTATTTCCTTTCTCTCTGGAGAACCTCAAACGTGGGCTCATCGCCTTTTGGAGCAACAAGTCCCCTGCTGGGCAACTTTACAGATTTCTCTCGGGCGATGGCTCAACTCTACGATGACCCCAAAAGGGAAGCTACAGCTGAGGCTGCTTTAAGGGGTTTGACTCAAGGAAGACGTCCTGTGGAGGAGTATGACTTTCAGAATTTTGCGCCTGACACACGTTGGGGACCAGCAGCGGTAAAACATCAGTTGCGTATAGGTCTCTCCGAAGCCATTAAAGATTAATTAGCCAGAGTGGAGACACCTGACGATTTGGAAGCTTTCATCTTGCTTGTGATTCAAATCGATAGGCGTCTAAGGGAAAGACGCTTGGAGAGAGCCGGAGCTTTTCAACATAACTGGCTTCTTCCCAGAGCACATCCACCTGTGAAGACTTTCTCATCTCCTTCTACTTCTGCCTCTGAACCAGAACCTATGCATATCAAGGTTATCCATCCTCCATTGTCCCCTGAGGAGAGATTGCGTAGACATCATATGAACCTGTGCCTGTACTGTGGAGCCTCAGGACATCTCTTGTTTAACTGCCCAGTCAGGCCTAATTGTAAGATTGGTCATTCTGCTTATTTATCCATTGATGTTCTTTTACAGTGGCCAGAGGGAAGTCTCCAAGTTCCAGCACTGATTGATTCCGGGGCTTGTGGTTGTTTCTTGGATCAAGGATTGGCTGTCCGTCATCATATTCCTGTGACATCCAAGTCTAATCCATTAATAATTAGATTAGCTGATGGTTCTAACATCTCCTCGGGTCCAGTCCTTCAAGAAACTATACCATTAATAATAAAGTTTCAACAGCACACAGTCCTTGTCCTTTGATGTTGTTTCTTCTCCTTGTTCCCGGTGATTTTGGGTTATCCATGGCTCAAGGACCACAATCCTATGATTAATTGGCACGCTAAACAAGTAACTTTTTCTCCTGAATTCTGTTCACATCACCTCTCTAATGAATCTATACTACATATGTCCGCCTCTGATGCCCGACTTGCTCTGATCTCAGAATCCTACCATGAGTTTCTTGATGTGTTTGATGTAAAGGGTGCTGAACACTTCCTCCTCATCGTATTTATGACTGTCCAATAGACCTTCTACCAGGAGCTTCCATACCTTTTGGGAGGATTTACCCATTATCTGAACCGGAACTCAAAGTTCTCAAAGGGGTACATTGATGAGAATCTTAAGAAAGGATTTATTCGCTTTTCTACATCACCTGCTGGGGCCGGGATATTTTTTGTAGAGCATTGCATTGATTATAGGAAGTTGAACAAAGTCACTATCAAGAATAGATATCCTCTTCCTCTTATTCCTGAACTCTTTTCGAGACTTCATTCAACTCGTATTTTTACCAAATTGGATCTTCGAGGAGCATATAATTTATTTCGAATTCGTCAGGGAGATGAGTGGAAGACTGCCTTCCGTACTCGCTACGGACATTTTGAATATTTAGTGATGCCTTTTGGGCTCTGTAACGAACCCGCAACATTTCAACATCCTACAGCATCCAGATCCTGCTAGGGCTTTTGTCTTGGAAGTAGATGCCTCTGAAGCCGCTGTTGGAGCTGTTCTGTTGCAAAGAACTGAGAATCAGGGTCAACTTCATCCTTTCGCCTTCTTTTCCAAAAAGCTTTCCAAATCTGAACAACATTATGATTTTGGGGAGCGTGAATTGCTTGCTATTAAAAGCGCTTTTCAAGAATGGAGACATCTGTTGGAAGGGGCTACGCATCCTATTTTGGTCTACTCTGATCACAAGAACTTTGAATATTTGCCTTCTGCTAAACGACTTCGTCCACGTCAAGCTAGATGGGCTCTTTTCTTTGCACAATTTCATTTCCAGGTCTAAGAAATGCTGACGCCTTATCCCGATTGTATTCGGGCAGTGAGCAAGAACCTACTGTCGAGAACATCCTCTCTCCATCTAACTTTCTTATTTTACAGACAGAGATTCTTAATAAGATTCGGGAAGCTTCCAGCAATGAAGTTGTTGTTCCTGATTCAGTGACATCCCGGGACGGCCTTCTTCGAGTAGAAGATAGGATCTTCATTCCCAAGGAATTTCGAGTAGAGGTCCTTCAATTTGTACATGATCATGTATTAGCTGGCCATCCTGGTGTTAAAAAAACCCAACAGCTTGCCAGAAGATATTTTTACTGGCCAGACCTCTATCAAGACTGTCGTCGTTATGTACTTTCCTGTAAGGTCTTTGCTCGGTTCAAAACCCCTCATTCACGACCTATGGGTTTGTTGTGTCCGCTCCCTGTTCCTAAAAGACCTTGGAGTAGTATTTCCATGGATTTCATCGTGGATCTGCCTCCCTCAGATGGGTTCAATACCATACTCGTCGTGGTTGATCGGTTGACGAAAATGGCGCACTTTTTACCATTGTCTGGTTTACCGTCTGCGGCTGCTACCGCTGAGGTTTTTATCCGGGAGATCTTTTGCTTGCATGGTTTGCCTGATGAAGTAATTTCTGACCGGGGTTCTCAGTTTACTTCCCACTTCTGGAAAGCTTTGTGCCAAGGTCTTCGTATCCAACTTGCTATGTCCTCGGCTTTTCATCCCCAAACGAATGGTCAGACGGAACGTACTAATCAGACTTTAGAACAGTACATTCGTTGTTTTTTTCCCAAGATGACTGGTTTTCTTTACTTCCCTTGGCGGAATTCTCCTACAACAATGCTGTTCATTCATCTACCAAACAGTCTCCTTACTTCTCTACCTACGGGTTCCATCCCACATCTCTTCCTGGACTTCAGGAAGTGTCAGATCCTGCTGCTCGTAATTTTGAGACTCTTCGGCAGAGTATTTTGGAGGCTCAATCTACTTATAAGAGATTCGCTGATAAGAGACGTCGCCAGACTTCGGCTTTTCATGTGGGGGACTTAGTCTGGCTTTCTACACACAACTTGAAGCTTTCTTGTCCTTCTAAGAAGCTGGGTCAGAAGTTCATCGGGCCTTTCCCTGTGGTTCGGCAAATCAACCCAGTAGCTTTCGAGTTGCGGTTGCCTACTCGTTTCTGGATCCATCCTGTTTTTCATGTCTCTCTGTTGAAGAAATTTGTTCCCAACACTTTTCTGGGACGACTTGAACCTCCCATGGTCCTGTGACGATGCAGGGCGTTGATGAGTTTGTGGTTCAAAAGATCCTGGATTCGAGGATTCGTAGAGGACGTTTGCAGTATTTGGTCCACTGGAAAGGGTATCCCCAGGAAGACAAATCTTGGGAGCCATCTGGTAACCTGCATGCTCCTCGTTTGGTCAGATTCTTTCATGAGAAGTATCCTGATCGACCTGCTCCTGTGGCCTACCGGAGGTCGTCCGTCGAGGGGGGGCAATGTAAGGAATCCCCCTCTGCCCTTCATCAAGATGGTGCTTCCGTCTCTGGACCATCATTTTGCAGGCGTCGATGCGTACGTGTAACGTCGCAAGCGATATCTCGCGGGCGTCGAGGCGCGTGCGGCACGTCGCGTTGCAGGCATGACGTCGCGGGCGTTAGTACGCGTGCGTCACGTGCGCCAATTCTGGTGCATGTGCAAGAGGTTTAAACAGACGCCAATTATATGAATTCTTTGCGAAGTGATCATCGCTCCTGTGTTGACACCAAGCTAGAAGTTACCTGATTGAATTATTCCTGTGTACCGACTCGGTCTGTTTTCTGGATACTGCTGTCTTCTCTACCTGACCTGACCTCAGCCTGCTTTCGACTACTCTTCAGCCTAACGATTTTGGTTACAGTTTTTGGACATTTCCGGCACTCCTGCCACTCCTGCCACTAGGTGCAGTCCTGTTTAATCCTCAGTGCCTGCTCTTCCTCAGTGGGAGGTGTAGGAGAGGTCATTGTGTCTGGGGCATGGCACGAGTGCTAACATTTCTTAAGTGCTAATTTTCACAAGTGCTTAGAAATGGCAGTTACACAAGGCAGTTCCATGAAACTAACTCCTATCTCTTCTCCTTCCTACAGGTAATCATCCTTTCCATATACCTGCAACTGCTATATAATGCTTTAACTGTTCATTCTGGCCTACTCTGCTTTAGTGTCTCTGACAAATATCAGGGTCTTTTTTTTTTTTTTCCAATCAGCTACATATAAATCCAGGCCTAGTATTGGGGATGGCACTCATGTCTGGGGCATGGCACGAGTGCTAACATTTCTTAAGTGCTAATTTTCACAAGTGCTTAGAAATGGCAGTTACACAAGGCAGTTGTACAAGGCATTGACAAGGAAAAAGGAACCGGATTATCCTCCATAAACCGTGAACCATAAACCTTAAACCATCTGGGATCAGAAGAAAACAGTTTTCTTTTTACACACCAATTTGTTACTTTTTACTCAAAAATGTTTTATCCTGTTTTTCTGCTCATTTCACTCTCATGCTTCATAAAACATTTCTCACTACCTCCCCCACTTAGTTCCAATTCTATACAAATCTCGGCCTCTCGAATTTCCTCTCCTTCCTTCTCCACACATGAAGTATACTAAGTACTCTGTTTAAATATTCCAGTTTACTCCTCCTTTTCACACAAACTAAGAACTCACAAATCCCGCTCTCACTTAGTCTATCTC
>CM044442.1:58882818-58901583 GCA_024363595.1 Xenopus borealis
ACTGTTCATCATTTCAAAACAGTCATGTGTATCATTGACACTTTCAGTTTCATTTGGCAATAATGTTGCAGGATTTAAAACATTACATCTCTTAATGGTTAAGTTCGAGGGTGTTAGTAGAGCCACTTCATATTTTGTTAACCTGGCAGACGACAAGTGCTTGGTTTGAACTCGATTCAATATTTCGATTATCGAGTGTGGGACCATTAGTACAAGTTTGTGGTCCAAAACTATGTCAGCAACTTTGTCGAGTAACAACGCACAAGCAGCTACAGCTCTTACACAAGTTGGTGACCCCTTTATTACTGGGTCAAGTTGGCATGCATAATAGGCAACCGGTTTTGGTTTCCCACTATGATTTTGACATAGAACCCCTGTTGCATGTCCGTTTGTCTCATGACAGAAAAGTTGAAATGGCTTGTCATAATCGGGTAGGGCCAGAACTGGTGCTTGGGTCAAAGTCTCTTTAAGCGTATTAATTGCATCAGTATGTTCAGTGTCTAGACTGAACTGTTCTTTTGGTGGTTAAAGTGTAAAGAGGTGCCATTAACTCAGATGCATTAGGAATCCAAGATCTGCAGTATGTAACTAGACCAAGTATAGCCCGTAATTGTCTTATGTTTTTAGGCACAGGGTAGTTCTTTATAAGGTCCAGTCTGTCAGTTGTTAAATGTTTCACTCCCTGTGAAATGCAATGTCCTAGAAAGGTTTGTCTTTGCTTACTTTGTTTCCGGTTTGTGCTAAAAAACAAAGCAATCCTATTGTGTCATTTTCACATTCAAATTGAGTGTCACAACAAAGTAACAGATCATCTACATACTGTATCTAAGTTGTTTTCTCATGTTGAGGAACCCAACCTCCAAGTAAATCATGCAGAATCTGGTTATACAGTGTTGGAGAATTTACTGCCCCTTGTGGGAGGCGTGTGAAACATCGTTGAACCCCTTGAAACGTAAATGCAAAAAGGTAGTAGCTGTCCTCGTGTAAGCGGACAGAAAAGTATGCATTACATAAGTCTATCGTGGAAAACCAGCCAGCAGATGGCGGAATTTGACTGAGTAATGTGTGTGGGTTGGGTACAATAGGTGCTTCATCATCAATTATTTTATTAACTGCCCGTAGGTCATGCACCATTCTATAGGTTGGAGGTTGGCCTCGTGCCGTACGTTTACGTACAGGAAACAGAGGACAATTGACTGGTGACTTCATTTTTACAAGAACTCCAACCTTTTCATATTCCTCAATTTGTTCTCTTATGCCTTCAATTTGCTGTGCACTTAAGGGGTATTGGGGTAATTTAGGCAAAGCAACCCCTGTTTTTACTTTTATGTGCACAGGAGGGATCTGTAGAGTCCCTACATCGTATTTACCTTTAGCCCATAAAGATTCCGGGACCTTGCTTATATCTTTTATCCGAATATCGGTTGCCTGTTCTGAAATTGACATTAATAAAACAGCGGCAACGTCATTAAGGACATTATCAGCTAAAGGACTCGTAAGATTTACCCCATTCTCAGTAAATTGAATACATGCCTGTATTTGTGACAAAACATCAGCACCTAGTAAATTTACTGGCACAGTATCAGAAACCAACAAGGATGTTATAAGTTCTAGCTGTCCACCCACTCTTATAGATAATGGTTTAGTCTCTTCATTGTTATGTGTTTGCCTCCCAGACCCACACCAATCACCTCTGTATTATTTAGTAATTGTGTTGGCACCTCGTTTGCTTTTAGCCGCCCCTGTATCCACTAAACACTTTAGGGTAGCATATGGTGCCTCCTTGAACCAGAGGGATACAATGGCTTCAGAAGGGGCCTGGGGAGTTGCTACAGAGTAAGTGGACACAGGTTGGCTTCTTTCCTATGCTGAATCCTCCCCTGACTTTCTTTGGGTAGTGTCAGGGTGGTCCTGTTGTTTTCTCGATTTACAATATCTTGCTATATGCCCAAGTTTGTCACAGTTATAACATCTGACTTTATTTGTATCTCTATTTCTATTCCCCTTTTATGTGTAGTTCCTGTCTCTCCCTTTATCTCTATTTTCTCCCTTGTCAGTGACTATCATTACTTTTTGTGGTGTGCTTTCTTTGCCCTTTCTTATTTTCTCATCAATTCCCGTGCATACAGTGATGAGATCATTTTCCTTTAGTGTTCTAGCTTCTGGTCTAGAAGTCAGTAGGGCTTCTTTGTAGTCTTTCCTTAAGCCTTCTAGGAAAGTGGACCTTAGTTGCATCATGTCTCTTGGGTTTGTTTCTATATATCCAGCTTCCACAAAAGCTGCTTTAAGTCTATGGAAAAACTCTATGGAGCTTTCAGTAATTATTTGTTTAAGGTTGATGGCACGTTCCCAAGTATTATTTAATCTGTCCACCAACCAATGTTGCTCTAAAGCTTGGATTAAAGCCTCTCCCCCCTTTTTATCCCTGATTTCTGTGGTTTCACCTACTATGTCCTCCTCCTTAATCATAAAGGGTTTACAGATTTCCAAGATGGGAGGTATTCTTGGACCAAATCCTAATGTCATGATTTGTTCTAAATCTCTCCGTGTTGCATTATAGATGGTTTGTATGGCCTTGAGTTTTCTAACAAACCCTGCTGGATTAACGTCAGGGTCTGATATACCTTCTAAAAGTGCCAATTGCTCGGAAGGAGAAAAAGGCTGATACCAGGTTAAATCATACTTAGGTGATTTATCCCCATGTTGATGTTCAAGTACAGTTTGTGTTCGTAATGGATATGTACTTACCACCTCTTTAGTGGGTGCGGAAGGTGTTGCGTAGACAGGGGGAGGAGTAGGAGTGGGTTGTTCCACACTTGAGAGAGAGGGGTAAAGAGACATAGTTTGAGTATTTACTGGAGGAGGTGAGGGGTGTACCACTTCTTTGGGATCTATAATTTCCTTGGGATCCATATCTATAACCTCCTCAAACTTTCTAATTTTATTTAGTACTTTCTTGTATATATAATACCATTTCTGGAATTCTTTTGATCCCTTTGTGCTAGCTCCCTCAGATTCTGCTAACAACAATTGTATTTCCTTATTGCTGTCATCATATTTCTTCATCCAAGTCTTAAGATATGATTTAAGACTAACATATTGAGTCATATAATGGTTAATTTCTTCCTTCATTCTTTCTATGTTTTGCTGTTCACGAGTTTGTTGTTCCATATCACTTTGTGAGGCAACCTTATCTTCCTCACACTCCATGGTAGAGAGCAAAGAGGTTAGAGCCATGTACTCTGGACCGTATTGGTCATCTAAAATACTATTATCCGGCCAGGAGGCAGGAAGATTCCCTTTCCTTGCATATCTATATGTGCCATTGTAAAAACATTCAACTATCTTATCAGGTTTGTGTTTGCTTTCTGCTAGCCAAGTTTTAGCTTGACTGGTTAAATTCTTTTGTGTTAACCATTTCTCATGGGCTTTATGGAAAGTTTCCCAGATATCAAAATCTAACCTTCCAGTTTGTGGCAGTCCTGCCCTTTTACTTATTTCTTTAAAGGGTTCTGTAACCCAATTCCCATGTCTACTTTCCATCCATTCTAATGCTGTTTGCCCCGGGGGATCGGACACTAGCCCCTCAACGGGTTGTCCGACACTGGGTAACCTATTACCCATCTCTAAATGGCCGGCCGACCTTCTTTTTAAACGGCCCCCTTAAAGGATATAATTGCTAAATTATGGATTTCCCTTATTTAACTTACTAAATCAATCCTTCACTAACTTACACCTTATACAATCTTATATCAAATATGTATGTAATGTTACCACTGATTAAAAGCAGAGAAAAGGTTAGAAAGAGATTATATATTATCTCTTCAGTAACAGATAATGTGCTGTTTGTTGTAGACTCACAGTTCTCCTAAAGAGTCCCGTTTATTTGTTTTACTAAATTTGCATTCCCAAATGCAAACTTTGATTTGGAAAAGAAAAACAGTCTTGCTAAAAACCAAAGTTCAAAGCAAATATGCTTAAATCAATATGAGATAATACTATGTCAATATGGAATGGGAAAGACAGAGAGATACGGGCTTATAGTTAAAAGGAAAGTGAGGATTCACTTAGACATATAGAAAACAGTGGTAACTTTCAAGGCACAATATGTATACAATACATGCAGATGTAATCTTACTCTGGCGTATATCTCCTGGCAATGCTTTTAATCTTACACAGTAAATAATTTTACGTATGTTACTTAACACACTATGATTAAGCAAAGCAAAAGACTTAAATTATTGGAAAACAAACACAATAATAAAAGGCAAATCATTTCAGTATATATACTTATCCCTGCAGTTGAGGTTCTTGTTCTGGAATTTTGTGATAATCAAGACCACACGTTAGACATTAACTCTAGCAAGGAAAAATCCCTGGTAAGAATACAATGGGCTCACCTGCCGGCTTGGATGGTCCGTTGCTAGCGATCAACGTCAGTGGTGGTGGTCTCTTAGATCACTTCCAGTCCAATCTTGGGGTGCCAAAAATGTTGAGGTCAAAAAGTGAGCCGAGACAGACGTCGACTGCAGGGAGACAAGGATCAGAATTGTGAGAGAGCAGACACGAGACACAAGTGTATCGATTTGTTCTGTTCTACCATATTGGTGGACAGACCGTTTATTTATAGGTCGAGTACATACATAATTATTAGAAGGTGGTTTAGGGTGGTGGTCCCACCACAACCAATTAGAGAAAAGCGTTGTTTATGAAAGCATGAATAACCGTTTACCTAGTTCTTGGGTATATCGATGTCCCTGGACCAAGGCTAAGCAAAGATTGTATGTTTTGCTGATATCTTTTAGATACTTTCCTGGGTCATGCTGACATAAAAATTATGAACATGTGCTGAGATAGATATTCTAGTTTAAAGTGATATGTGATTATATATTGTATATAACATATAATTATGTGGTATAAAGACAACCTTAACACTACCTTTGCCAAATACATGGGTGTTTCTCTGTACCTCTTGTCTACTACCTTGCTGGTTCTGGCAATTGATGACAGACCATTAACCTCTGCAATTTTCTACATGATGACATGGGAATTACCTGTGCAGGTTTGGACTGTGCTTAAAGAGAAACTATTGTTTATGATAATGACCTGCCCATCTGCTTCCGTGGTGTTGGGATTACGCTGGCTTCATCTGCACAACCCCTCCATTGATTGGTCTTCAAATCAGATCTCCCATTGGCGTTCATATTGTCAAACCCACTGCCTACCTGTTACTCACATCCACCTGGTATCTGTTTCCTCTACCAATCTTCGACTTCTGCCGGCAGTCTACTGGGATTTTGCTGATGTCTTCTGCAAAATATCTGTGGAATTGTTTCCCCTCATTATCCATACGACTGCCTTATTGAACTTCTTCCCGGTAATATGCCACCCAGACGTCGCATTTATCCCTTGTCTCCTGCCGCAATGTCTGTCATGAAAGACCATATTCATGGAGAATCTCCTGCGCGGGTTCATTCGTCCCTCTACCTCTCTGTCTGGAGTAGGATTCTTCTTCTTGGAAAAGAAGGATGGAGAGTTACGGCCATGCATAGACCGGGGTCTTAATAAAATTACTGTCAAGAACCGGTAACCTTTACCCCTAATTTATAATATTTTTGACCAATTGAGTGGGGCCAAGATTTTCACCAAGCTGTACCTTCGAGGGGTGTATAATTTAATCGACATTCATGAAGGGGACAAATGGAAGACTGCGTTCAACACATGGGATGGGCATTACAAATATTTAGTAATGCGCTTCGGCCTTTGTCATTTACCCCACTGTCTTCCAGGAGTTTGTGAACAACATCTTCCGAGACCACTTGGGGAAATCAGTGGCCGTGTACCTAGACAACATCTTAATCTTGGAAAGTCACAACTTCCAGGTGAGGGAGATACTCACTTGTTTAAGGGAAAACTCCCTCTTTGCCGAGTTGGAGAAATGTGTCGTTGAGGTGCCCAAGATCCCCTTTCTCGGTTATGTCATCTCCCCAGAAGGATGTGAGATGGATCCTGGCAATGTCTCTGTGATCCAGAAGTGGCCTCTTCCCTTGAACACTAAGGCCATTACAGAGATTCATCTGGTTTGCTAACTACTACCGGCAGTTCATCAATGGGGTTTCTTCTGGCCCCCTCCTGCTGTGGAAGCCTTCCAATCCCTTAAAGAAACTTTCACTTCTGCATCGGTCCTCCATCATACTGACCCTCAGTTACCCTTCTTCAATGAGATGGATGCTTTCGATGTTGGGGCCAGAGCTATTTTTCCCAAAGATACTCTATGGATTTGAAGTTACACCCGTGCGCATATTTTTCCAAGAAATTCTCCCCAGTGGAGCAGAACTACGATATTCGTAATCATAAACTCTTGGCAGTAAAACTTGCACTTGAAGAGTGGCGTCATCTCTTTACACTGATCATAAGAATCTAGAATTCATACAGACAAAAGACTGAATCCCTGACATACGAGGTGGTCTCTAGTGATGGGTGAATTTATTCGCCAGGTGTGAATTTGCGGCGAATTCCCGCTATTCGCCGCCGGTGAATAAATTCGCAGAACGCCAGCAAAAATTCGCCTGCCGAAAATTCACTGGCATCAAAAAAACAAAACAATGTGCGTCTAAAACGTGACGTGACTCGTTTCACAAATGTTTCAGGATAGATTCACTCATCACTAGTGGTTTCTCTTCTTTTCACGCTTCAACTACATTCTCACCTATCGCCCTGGTTCCAAGAATCGGAAAGCAGACGCACTTTCCTGAGGTTTTACCCCTGAAGATCTCTATACCGAAGTGTGGGATACTGTTATTCCCCCCACTAAAGTCATTGCTTCCTTGTACCCTCACTTCAAAAAGACTTTTGAGCTATTAAATTGACTTGTCTGGTGGCAGACCATACAAAAAGATGTTAAAAACTTTGTTGCTGCCAGCACTATATGTGCCAACACCAAACCAAGCTGTTCCCATCCCAGCAGTCTATTACAAACTTTACCCATTCCCTCTTTTCCATGGCCCCACTTAGCGATGGACTTAATGGTGGAATTACCAGCCTCTAAAGTGAACACTGTCATTTGGGTAGTTATTGACCGCTTCATAAGATGGCTCACTTTATTCCTCTTCAGAAACTTCCCTCTGTGGTGGAGCTCTCCCAGCGATTATTCCAATTTATTTTTGGCTACATGGTTTTCCTGCGGAGCTTTTTTCAGACCGGGGTTCCCAATTTGTATCCAGATTCTGGTGATTATTGTGTAAGGCTTTAGGTATTACTCTTCAGTTCTCTTCAGCATACTATCCTCAATCCAATGGGCAGTGGAGCGAGTATATCAAGCCCTGGAACAGTTTCTAATAAATCCTATTTCCTTGTGCCAAGATGATTGGTCTGATCTCCTCCCATGAGCCAAATTTGCACACAACAACGTGTGTCATACCTCCACTGGGAAATCACCCTTACTGATTGTGTATGGACAACATCCTCAAGCCTTTCCTCTTCCTCTTTCCTCTTAGTGGACATTCCCGCTGCTGACGATCAAGCGGCCCATATGTCTGCTATTTGGTCTACTACCAAGGACAACTTGGAAAAGAGCTCTTTAATCCATAAGAATTATGCTGACCATAGAGGAAGATCATCTCCCCAATATAAGGTGGGGTACAAAGTGTTCATCTCAGGGTTCCTTCCCACAAGTTGGGTCCTAGATTTGTCCTATCTAAGAGATCATTAATCCTGTGGCTGTCTGACTGCAGCTTCCCCATGAGATACCCCAATGTGTTCGATGTGTCCCTGGTGAAGCCAGCAATCTCCAGTCGTTATTCCGCACATCAGTGTTCCCCTCCTTCTGTCACCATGCATGGTCAAAAGGAGTATGAAGTGTGATTCAGATTCAGACGGTTTTGACCCATGTTACCAACTCAAATCACTGATTGATTACTGCCTGGAATCTAAGTGAGCTGCAAAGCAAGAAGTAGTGTTGTGTTCTCCACTCTTGTCACTCCAGCTTTTATATATTATGTTTTCGGCTAACTATCTAAATTAGAAACATTTTTATTTTGCGCATACAATCTGTTTACCCAGTTCTTATTTTTACCCTAAACAATTCCTTTAAGGCAGGTACCTAGTTTTTGCGCCAATTCGCGAATTTCTCTGGAAATTCGCGAATTTTTCGGCGAAGCGAAACGCGGGAGATTCGCCCATCACTATTTGGCTCCTGTCACAGAGCTAATATTGGCAGAACAGCAATAATTTACAGAAGTCCTTAACAGACTACCTGCCACACCAGGTGTGTGAAATACTATGACTGAAGAGAAAAATATGACTTTACGTGAGGAGATTATGCAGTTCAAAACACTTTGTGTGGAACATGAGAACAGTTCATATAGACAGAATTGAGGCTGGTGGCACACAGAGAGATTATTATAGAGCTCAAAGAGAGAGACAAAACAGAGGAGTATATGGCGTCGCACAATCTATTGTAAGTCAAATAAGTTTTTATACTTCCACAAAATCTTTGTGATCAAATAATTAAAATAATCTTTGTGATCAAATAATTCATCGAGAAAAAAATTGATTAACATGATTGGTGTAATTAACATATGTAATAAATAAAGTTAAAAAAGTGTGAATTCATGTGTAATTCATTGCAAAAAAGAGCTTTAAAGTGCAAAGTGATTGATATTACATGATTGGACCCACGACACATAATCCATAAATGGGAAACTATTAAAATATATCTTTTATTGTCTCATAAAATTCATCAATTGAGGGGGAATACTAATAAAACCAATTAAAAACAATTAATAGAAAGGGTGGAATTCGATCTGATATGTATAGTATAGGGGTTACAGCATAATTAGTTCAGCAGACTGTTCCCTTCAAGATCATACATCACCCGATTCCACTTCCGCACACCTTACTATACAGTGGCAAGTTATTTACTAATAGAATATACAGGATTTACTTATCCTGCGTTCACCTACAGCGCAATTCGAACCAATCGTGTGCTCAATTACTATTGTTACTTCACAGCTGGATTCCGAAATCCACCCACAATCCACCCACATAATAGATTTCGATGGTTTGACCCAGAAATTGACTCTCATTATTAATTTATTCCCCGCTTATCCTCTCACCATACCACGATTATAACTGCTTTCGCCTGTTCTTCACGTGCCCCATCTATTTATTATAGGGCAATCGGGTGATGTATGATCTTGAAGGGAACAGTCTGCTGAACTAATTATGCTGTAACCCCTATATTATACATATCAGATCGAATTCCACCCTTTCTATTAATTGTTTTTAATTGGTTTTATTAGTATTTCCCCTCAATTGATGAATTTTATGAGACAATAGAAGTTATATTTTAATAGTTTCCCATTTATGGAATATATGTTATGGGTCCAATCATGTAATATCAATCACAAGAAGCACTTTGCACTTTAAAGCTCTTTTTTGCAATGAATTACACATGAATTTCACACTTTTTAAACTTTATTTATTACATAGGTTAATTACACCAATCGTGTTAATCAATTTTTTTCACGATGAATTATTTGATCACAAAGATTTTGTGGAAGTATAAACACTTATTTGACTTACAATAGATTTTGCGACACCATATACTCCTCTGTTTTGTCTCTCTCTTTGAGCTCTATAATAACCATGTATTTATAGGAGTTGTCAGCACAACTATACCGAGTAGCATATTAGCCCTTGGTTAAGGGGTTTCCTTTGGGAATAAAATTTGGTTAGAAGGTGCGGCAAATAAAATATATTTTTTATGTACACAGAGAGATTAGTCATCAAGCAATAAATCTTCGCTGCTGGCGACTAACCTCCCAGAAATGTCTTCCTGTCGGCAAGAATGTGAATCAGTGTGTTTGAAGTTGCCTCACAAGCGATCAGATTCTTACCCATGGGAAGGAATTTTGAGGAGATTAGTCGCCACCAGCTAAAGTCCTGCAGCGGGTCGGGTACCCGCGGGTTACCCGCAAAATCCTGCGGTACCCTGCGGGTTGCTCGTAGAATTTCTGGGTGCGGGTATAGAAGCGGGCCGGTGGTCCTGCAGGTTGGCGGGTTGAGAGTCGGGTCGCGGATCCTCGCTATAGGGATTTTTACTCCTTTTTCTGAGCATTTCCACTACTGATGATGTCACATCCGGTTTACAATGACAGCACTTCCTGTTTTACTCCTTTTTTTTCTGATCCTGGCTACTTCCGATGATGTCACTTCCTGTTTATGATGACAGCACTTCCTGATTCTTGATGGTCAGCGGGTCGCGGGTCCGGGTTGCGGATCACGGGTTGCGGGTATGGTTCGGGTCGCGGGTCCAAGCGGGTAAAAATGCGGGTCGCGGGTTCGGGTTCGGGTTGCGGGTACGGGTCGGGTTCGGGTCCCAAAAAATGGACCCGCGCAGGACTCTACCACCAGCAATGAAGATTTATCGTTTGGCAACTAATCTCCCCATGTGCCACCAGTCTTAAGGGGAATCCCTGAAGAGATAAGCCCTAAACGCTTACAATAATACTTAAAAGGCCTCTTCATCCACCTCTGTCCAAACCTCACAGATAAAAAAAATGTTTGCTTGACAGAGCCCACTGTTCCTTAATGGCTAAATCTTCAGGTTCTAGGTTTCCATTATTATGAAATGAAAGCCACCAGCTCACTGATATTAACTACCAAAACGGGACAATAGCTATATTCTGGGAAGGCTCTTTAGCAGGTACTCCACTATTTCTGTTTAATATTTATTCACCAAATAAAACCAGGTAATCTTTCTAATCAGATCTTAGAAAAAACTGTGACCTATTTATGCAATATATGGTTATATGAGGTGATTTTAATATGTTTTTTTTTTCTTTAACAGTTTAATATATTTAAAATATGGCCTTTCTATATTTTAGTAGCACTACCTATTAACGTTAAATAAATATTTATTATTGTTATGTTTTAGTTTTTAATGCATTTGTTTTTGTTTTTAAAAAATATGTAATCCATGGCATACAGAATGCAAAAAACTATCTTAAAACTATTATAGTAAAAGTTTGACAGCTACTTGAGATGGCCACCATGACTTTAAACAGTGCTGTCTAACTTCGGTGGTACCAAGGGCTGGAATTATTTTAGAACTATGTGGTGAAGGGCCAATAATGAAAGCCAGTGTTAAGCACTCCCTCCTTTTAAAACCACACGCACTTTAAACCACAACATTATTATCACAAAAAATGTTAAAATGATACCCACATTAAAGAACAAGTAAACGTTTTTTTTTTCTATCTGTAAATTTGCTCTAAACAGCCCCCCAGATTAATGTACCTTAGTCCCTGCTGCAAGTCTGCTCTGGTTTCTGTGTTATCAGCAGCTTGTTTCCCCTTCTTCCTGGTGCAGAGTGAAGCCCCGTCCCTTAGCTTACTGAGCTGACCTTATCTCTGTGACTAGTCCTGGAGATCATTTGCATGCTGTGACAGAGCAGAGACCAGTGTGTGCAGCAACTTTTTTTTTTTTTTTTCTCCTCATGTGCACTCTCTTCTCCTTCTGATTCATTCCATATCACAGCAGCACTGAGAGGAATATTTCTCTGACACTGCTGATGCACTATAGGTAAAGTAACAGCCCTTTCTCAATTTATAACAGATTTTATAATGCTATTGATGGCTATGCCTGATCTTCTGCCTGGTTATGTAAAGAATAAAGCTGATTTTTTACTGAGTTTGATTAACTCATTCATGTGTCCCTTTACTGATCAATTTCTGTACAAAGCTATTTGATTTTTTCTTTTTCCATTTCTGCATACTGACATAGATTAAATATGGTGGTTGTGCAAGTGATTGTTGATGAGCCTGGGGAACTGATTTATTATCAGTTAGAATGGCAAGTGGGAATTTTATTTAGAATCAGAATGGCAGCCTGTTCTGGGAGTTGTTCATTACAGTGAATGTTCAGAGCCTTATGCAAGAAATGTTTGTGATGCTGGGGGAAACTAGCTTACTAATGCATACACTGGCTCCCTCTTCCTCTCTATTGTGTAACAGCAGCAAATGGACTGCTCAGTAAACTAAGGGGCGGGGCTTCACTCTGCACCAAGAAGAAGGGGAAACAAGCTGCTGATAACACAGAAACCAGAGCAGACTTGCAGCAGGGACTAAGGTACATTAATCTGGGGGGCTGTTTAGAGCAAATTTACAGATAGAAAAAGAAAAACATTTACTTTTCCTTTAATGGTGGTAGCACACCAAAAAAATCCTCCTCCGTGATAGCACAGCAACCCCCCAGCATATAATTAAATACCTAAATGCTAACAATCCCCAAACAGGTTTACCTTCCACAGACAGTATATGGCAAACACAGGCAGCATAGGGCAGGCAGACTACAAGCAGTGTAGGGCAGGCCACACACAGGCAGAGTAGGGTACATACAGGCAGAGATGGACAGGCAGACTTTGGCTCACACAGGTAGGGTAGAGCAATCACAGGAAGAGCAGAGTAAGAGACATGGAAACCTGTGAAGACTACTGTAAGAATTTCAGCAAAATCTGCCTCTAACCTCTTTTGACAGGCGAATGCTACTAACTATTTCACAGGCTGAAAGGACCATTCAACCATGGTTGAATTTCCCTTTAACTACCAAATACCACATACAGTGCTACATCTCTCACCAAATTAATTCTGATCTTGCCCACACCTTATTCTTATTCCCTTCTCTTTAGATTGTAAGCTCTTTTGCACAGGACCTTCCTCGCCTTTTTTACTGGTATTGGTTGAGATGTATGTACAGTAACTCCATCCCCCATATGCAATAAAAGGCACTAAGTTTGCCCAGGAGCAGTAACTCATAGCAACCAATAGGATCTTTGCTTTTAAACAGGTGACTGCTACATTCTAAATTGGTTGCTATGAGTTACTGCTCCTGGGAAAACTTAGTGCCTTTTATTACATAACCCGTCATATGTTCTATGTATGTAATTCATGTGATATGGTTAACCAATTTTTTGGTTAAGACCTGGAAGTTCCTATTGGCTTTCCTAGTAGGAATAAGAGTGGTTCCAGAGTGGGTCTCTTTACAGGTAACTCATGAGATGACTTTCTGTACTTCACCCCCAGAGGCTAGATACTTTTGGGTTTATTTTGTTTTACCTGATGAGAGTCATATACTGCATAGTATTATAATTTCATACAATTTGATTCTGTTTCACACATGTGACCATATTTTTGGCATTAAGACAAATTGATTTCCAGTCTGTATATGTGCTTAGAGAAATTTTTAGTGGGTAGTGATATTAGCGCCCGCAGGCTACCAAAATGGCGGCGCCCATGGCAGCCACATGGGTAGTGGCGCCTGCAATTCGTAGCAGGCATGATAATGTCACACCTGGCGTGAAAATTCAAAATAAAAAGACACAGAGGTCACGGGTTCATTGCCGGATAATAGGATTTGTTTGCTGCATTCCTGGGTGTTTGTTAAATTCCCCTGTTATTGATTCCTGGATTCCTTACCTTGCCTGAACTTTGAGTTCACTTCTTTCTGCCTGCCTTTTGAACTCCAGCCTGGATATTGACTTTAATTTCTCCTGATCCCTATCTGTACCGCGAACTTGGACTTTTACACCTAAAGCTTACTTCTTGGTCCTCACTCCTCCCGCTGGGAGCCGATAGGCCCCTGACATTAATGTCTCAAAAGAGGAGAGAGTTGGTGTCTCTTGTGTAATAAATGGGTGTTGAGAATGTCTCACTAGCAATAACTTTATCAGATCTTTGGGGACATTGGCTTGTAGCTCTGCAAACTGTAAAGAATCATGGGTAATAATATCATAGACCCTAAAAAGGACCTTGGCTCCCCAGGTTTGGTAAAAGGTGCTGTGTGTTCCAGGTGAAAACCTTTTCTTCAGAATGGGGGTCAGCGGTGAGTAGGAGGACCCTAGATTGCCTTTCAGTCTCTGGCAAAGCACAAGAATGGATTAGTGCTTGTTTAGAGTTTGGGAGCCCAGGTTCCATAACAATGGATGTATGTTGGGTGTAGTAAGGTATTCTTGATTTTGGCCCCAGGTCCAAAGCTAGACCATGCTGTAATCCATCCTAAGTGTACTGCATCATAGTAGCTTCGGGTGGACTAGGCCCCTCAACCTCCTTGTAGTTTGATGGTAGGTAGGACAGACTTGGTAGCCCTGTGCCTTTTATTTCCCAGATACATTTATTAAATATTTGCTGAATTTCTGACAAGGTTTTAAGGGTGACCAACACAGGGAGGGTTTCAAAGAAAAACAAAAATTTAGGCAAGATAGTAATTTTAATCACTGCACTAAGGCCAAACCATGAAAGGGAATAATTTAACCTTTTATGCAAGGTCTGTTTTTTGAGGAGAGGTAAAAAATATTGTTTTAATAAATCAGAATACAGTGTGATCTGGAACCCTAAGTAAGTTAGGTAATCATGTCTCCATTTATAAAATATACCATGACCTAAATGAATGAGAATCTTCATAGTCCATTTATAAGAGTTTTTATTTTAGCACATCAATCATATTCTCCCTCTTTGGGAGATAAGTGTTAAATAGGAGGTCATTTAGGTATTAAAGATCTGTAGGGCTCAGTTTAGTCAAAATGGCTATATTTGAAAAGACCTGAGTCCAAGTATATAAATTGTTGTAATATTGGCAGAAGTGCTAATCTGTGTAGGATTACTAGTGCACTGACCCTGAGGTGATCCAATTTTTGTGAATGTTATGTGGAACATACACTCTCTCAACTTGTTAGCTAATAACCATCAAGGAAATGAGGAGAGCAATCCAAGGCAGAATAACTGCAACAATGTATTTATTTTGACTACTCGACACAAAATAAATACATTGTAGCAGTTATTCTGCCTTGGATTGCTCTCCTCATTTCCTTGATGGTTTATACTGAAGACTTACAGTGAAATCTTAAGAGGAAAGAAGCATCACTATCTCACTGAGCTCGGCAGTGCGCTGAAGTGCCTGTATACTTGCCTTTACGATCGGCAGACAGGGAGAAGGAAATTCGGGGAGATTGTCGCCTGCTAAAAACGCCAGGTGACAAAATCTCCCCGAATCTCCCTGTCTGTCCCTACCCTTAGTTAATAACATCTATTGCTTGTCTCTTTATTCATTAGTTTGTCTTGACCATTTAATGATCTTATCTATCTCCTTTAATCTTAAGGTTTGTAAATCTCATTTTACTTGTAGGAGGTTCTGTAGGGTCTCAGGGGAATCAATAATGTATGCTGATGAGGTAAGTTTCTAACCGTATCAGATCATTTTACCAGGATAGACTGACAGCTGTTCTTTCTAGTTGAAGCTATAGATATTAGGGCTCCTCGCATAACTGCCTTATGGACTTCCCAGAGGATAAGGACTGATGGGGCTTGAAGGAGCATTGACTGTAAAATAATCCTGAAGTGCCTATCCTTATCTTGGGAAATAACCATATATATATCTCCATTCGATTTATTTGCACATCATTTAACATCTTTTACAACAAATTCAAATTCTTATTTTCAAAATATTGTAAAAAATATAGTATAATATAAAGCATTAAATATTGTATTTGTTCATGATCTGCTTTGCTTTAAAATACTTCTGTTGCATTTAAGAACATATGCTGCATTACTGAGTCACAGAATGCAGGCATACTGGTAAAAAGATTTTGTATACCATCTAATCTAGAGAAAGCAATTAAGACTGTTAATTATCACTTGTTTGCACAGATACAGTTAATATGCCTGCAGTACTTTGTCAACCTTGGTCCTGGGAATAACACTGTGTTGTCCAATAAGACAAGACAAGATGCAGATCCAAAGATAATGTGTTTGTACTTAAAAATATTTACCAATTAATAAAATAGGGGTGACCTCCAAACTACTTGCAAATGTTTACTCAAACACAAATCAAAAGCGACTTTTAAAGAGTTGGTCCCTTCACTTCTTCAGACCTCCACTCCCACCCTTAAAGGGAAACTGTAATGGGAAAACATGTTTTTTTTTTTAAAAAGCATCAGTTAATAATGCTGCTCCAGTAGACTTCTGCACTGAAATCCAGATTTTTTATATTCAGTTTTGAAATCTGATATGGGGCTAGCCATTTTGTCAATTTCCCAGCTGCCCCTGGTCATGTGACTTGTGCCAGCACTTTAGGAGGGAACTGCTTTCTGGCAGGCTGTTGTTTTTCCTTCTCAATGTAACTGAATAGTACGCAGTGAGACATGGCTTTTACTATTGGGTGCTGTTCTTAGATCTACCAGTCAGTAGTAGTCAGTAGTCAGTAACCTGTTATCTTGTGTTAGGGAGCTGTTATCTGGTTACCATTCCATTGAGAACAATGTTAGGCTGCTGGGTGGGGGAAAGGGAGGGGTTGATATCACTCCAACTTGCAGTACAGCAGTAAAGAGTGATTGAAGTTTATCAGAGCACAAGTCACATGACTTGGGGCAGCTGGGAAATTGACAAAATGTCTAGCCCCATGTCAGATAAATTAAATATAAAAAAAATATGTTTGCTCTTTTGAGAAATGAATTTCAGTGCAGAATTCTTCTGGAACAGCACTATTACTGATGCATTTTGAAAAAATTTTTTTTCCCATGACAGGATCCCTTTAAGCACATATAGTATACTGTATCATTTTCATGCAAATAGATAGATCCACAGAAATATTGCAAAGATCATAGCAGTGTCGCTGTTCCTTCAGTTCTTCAGACATCCACTTCCTGCTATTAAGCACATATACCATAACCTTTAGGATGTAAATATGAAATTTGTATTAAATACAACATAAGTGTTCACGTAAACATTGCAAAGATCATAGAAGCGTCACCCCTCTTACTTTGTTCCTTGCATGGCAAACTTCTTTACTTATTTCATACATGGAAATTTGTCAGGAATTCTCTGCAAAAGGTCTTAATATTTGCTTTGTACCATGTCAAAACAACAACAGAGTCAAATTATTATGATTTTAAATACTCCAAAGAATTTACAAAAGAATGTTTTGTGCTAAACAATACATCATTAAAATTGTTGTAACACAAATATTTTGATACTATCAATGCTTTCTGTCTACATTTAAATTATATTTTATGAACTGTATATAATACAACCATAAAAAATACTTTTTGCATTACTATGTCAAATCCAATCCAACTACAGTGGTTTATGTCAATTTCGAAATTCCAGCTGCATTAACAATCATGCTTTAAGTTGCTGACAGATTTCGACTCACTGATCTAAATGGCTGATTCCAGTAGAAGTCAGCAACTTGCAATATGGGAAGTGTGGGTCCAGAGGGAGCCTTTACATTATATAGTGTGGTAGAAACAACTTGGTAAAATGTGTGTTTTCCGTTTAGTGGTAGACGTAGGCACCAGGAAGGGTGTTCATAAACAGAGAATAGGTTCTCTGTTTAAAGGCTTTGTTAACCAGGTACTGGAAGCTGGAGTAGTCTGGAAAGAACAGGAAAGCCAGGTATTCCAATCCAGAAGTCCAGCTGGCAGATTAGAGCTCATCTTCCACAGGAAGGCCCTCCTGTGGAAAGGTATTTAGTTCTAGTGAGGCTGTTAGGAAGCTCTCTCAGAGCAGGGCACAGAGCAGGAAGGACACCTGCCTGTGGGACAAACTCCCAGAGGGAATAAATGTAAAGGGCAAACAATACATACAGCACTCCTAACAGGTGGCAATACAGGCCTTATTAACTGAAAGAAAGAAAGTAAGTTTATTCAATACAACATTTTATAAGTCTATAAAATCTTTAATAGCTCCTGTCCTGATACTGTCACTTTAAATATAATACTCGGTACAAACATCTCTTTGGATGCTTTACACAAAACCGATCGGAGTAGCCCGTCAGAGGGCCCCATACACAGGCTAATAATCTGGCGGCAGCTTTTATCGGCCCGTGTATGGCCACCTTAAGTGCTGATTCCTCCAATCTGGATATCCCAGATTTTACTTCACATCTGTACCTGTGTTCAAGATTTATTTTTTTTTTTTAAGTTGTTTTTAGTAAGGTTTTTATAAGCATGTCATACAACATTATATCTTTGGGTTTCTTGTATCTGTCATCTTTTTAATGACAGTATTTATGTTGTATAAATGTATTACATTTAAAGGAAGGAAAATTAAACATAAACATAAAACATTAACAGTGCTAGCATATTTTACATTTTTTATCATTTTGTACTATGTACATGTTAGCATTCTGAGGTTGGGTATAAAAATTCAAATCATTATAAATTGGTTAGGTTTATTTACCTTAGGTATGATGACAAAAGTCTATTTGTACGGTGAATCCTGGAGGGTGAGCTTGTGGATGCTGATCCAGTTCTTTGACATGTGTTTTGGATATAGTCGTTTGTTTCGTGGAGTAGGGGGTTACTTTTTAAGATTTCCATGTCATACCACGTAGTGTTCATGAAGGTGTGAGTGGTTAAAAATGAGTGGTGAGGGAAGGCTATTGATTTATATTATCCAAGTGGAAAAAAATTTCCCCGCTTGCAAGTCTTTTTTCGTTGTAGCTTCTAGCCAATGCATATGAAAGATATGGTGTAATTTTTGTTTCGTAAGTGTGATCGATGGGCTTTCCTTAGATAGCCATTGGTGTAAGATTGTTTTCCGAGACGCTGCTGCCAACCGAGCCACCAGATGTTTTTCCTCTTTTTTTAAGGTTGTGTATTGCTGAGTGATGCTAAATAGGGCCCGTTCTATTGTTGGTTGAATTGGTTTATTTGTCATTTGTGTCCAGTAGGAGATCTTTTTCAGGAGTGAGGTATGAGTTATGAAG
>CM044442.1:58902294-58920245 GCA_024363595.1 Xenopus borealis
TTGGAAGTGGGTCACTAGAGTGTCTTTAATTTGTTCAGGATCTTTAGTCCATCCCTGTGGAGTTCATAATTTTTGTATGTATGGGTTGGTCATTTTTTTTGCAGCTAATCTAGCTAAAAGTTTTCCCGATCTATTCCCCCATCTGTAGAATCTGTTTGCTGAATAATTTAATGTGTTGAATGCCTTGTCTGTCAATAAAGTATCTAAAAGTTGTTTAGTTTCTAAGCATTTTGTTTTGTCTTCCTCCATATTGGTGGTTTTAAAAGCTGTGTAATGTTTCGTCAGTTCGTTTTGTAATAGTGTGTATTTTTGTAAGAAAATTTTCTTTTTTTTTATTAAATAAGATATAATGTGTCCTCTCAGGACAGGTTTAGAGGCAGCCCATAGTAAATGTGGGTCCTCCCAATGCTCAATGTTATCGTCAACATAGTTAGCCCAGTTTGATTTTAAAAATGTGGAGAAATCTGTGTTTGTGTTTAGATAAGCTGGGAATCTCCAATTGGACGAGCGTAGTTGAGGTAGTTCTAATTGAGTGGTGATGATGCATGATCTGAGAGATCTATGGGGTAGATTTTAGCTGTGATTAGGTCAGGCAACAGCGTCTGGGAAACGAATATGTAGTCTATTCTTGAATGAGTCCCATGGACACCTGAGTAGAAGGTGTAATCTTTGTTAGTGGAGTGGAGAAATCGAAAGGTGTCTTTTAGTTGCAATAGATCACAAAGTGTGTGTAAAGGTTTTGCTCTAAATGAGTGTGGGGTAGGTTTACCTGATTTGTCCATATAGCTGTTCCAGACCACATTGGCATCTCCACCAAGTACTATGTTTGTCGCCCCCCAGGATTCAAGCCGTTGTAGAATATCTGTAAAAAAACATTTATTGTCAGTATTTGGAGCATAAATGTTCACCACCGTATATCTTACTTTTTGGATTTCTATATCTGCTATAAGGTAACGCCCTCTTTTGTCTTGATATGTTTTGGTAATTGTGCATTGTATAGATTTGTTGATTAATATAGCAACACCTCTCGCTTTAGATTTATAAGATGCAGTTAAAACTGTTTGTATCCATTAGCTTTGAGAGTTTGGGTATCTGAGGATTTCCAATGGGTTTCTTGTAATAATATGATATGGGCGTTTTCTTTATGTAAACACTCGACTACTTTCCTCCTTTTTATTGGAGTATTTAATCCGCTCACATTCCAAGAAAGTATTTTGAGATGTGTTGTTAAGTTATCTGGTTGTTGTGGGGTTATGTTAAGATCTGCCATTTGTATTTAACCTATGCCATCTTTTGTCCAGGTTATCTTAATTTGGTAATTAGTTTTGGGGTCTGGACTGGATTGTCCCAGTGAGCAATCTTTGTCCCCAGTTTGTCTAACCTATAGGTGTTGTCATCTTGAGTCAGTGTGATTTGAGTACCCATATTCGGGGCATTAGTAATAGATGCTAGCAATAACTGTACTATATACAATAAAGTAAACATGGTGCATAATAACATGAAGTATCATTCCCTCTACCCATCATATTAAATCGTGCAATATTAACCAGCTTTTTGTAAGAAAAAAAAAAGAAACAATGAGAGTATGCATTTAAATAATCTTGTGTTTCAATAATCATCGGTTCCTAGAAGATGTCCCTCTTTCCCATGAGGTGTTTGTCTTTGATCATCTCCAACCATGGGTCAGTGGCAGTTGGAAGTTCAGGTGATATGATCTTGTGGGCCAGTAGCAGATAGTTGGTCTTGGTAGTAAGACATGGCTGCTTTAGGATCTTCAAAAAACACAGACTTGCCATTGTCCTTGTTTATGATCTTTAGTTTAGCTGGAAACATTAGAGCAAATTTGTGTCCAGAAGAAAAAAGTGATTTTTAGATGGGCCCAAATTCTTTACGTTTCGCTGCGACTGAAGCGGAAAAATCGTGGAATATCAAGAGTTGTTGACCTTCAAAAGAGAGATTTTTTGTTTTCCTGTAGGCTGTGAGGATATTCATTTTGTCCACGTAATTTAGAAGTTTAAATATGACCTGTCTCGGTCGTTTGGCATCCTTTGGAGGTGGAGGTCCGATGCGATGGAATCGTTCAATTTGATATGGTAGTGTGGAGGCCTCCATCTTTAATAGCTTTGGTATGGTGTTTGTCAATAACGATTCTAGGTCTGTTCCCTTTATCGACTCTGGAACACCAACTAATCTCAAGTTATTCCATCTACTCCTGTTTTCTAAGTCATCGACTTTTTCTGCTAGAATCGTAATTTTGTGTTGTTGTGTCTCAATGGTTGTTTGTGTTTTATCCAGTGTGTCTTCCAAGTCCGAAATTCGCTGTTCTGCTTCGGATATTCGTTGGGATTGAGTTGTGAGTTGTTGCAGGGCTTCTGTGATAGACTCCCTAATCCCAGCCAGTTTTTGGTCAAGTAACGGCCCCATGGCTTGGAGTATTTCTTGTGTTTGAGTTAGTGTTGTTGGGGGGGAATGTGGGGGTTCCAGGTCGGAACTATGTGTTGGGGAGCCTTGTTGCTTCTTTAAGTCCTTAGTTTTGGTTTTAACTGACCGTTGCGGCATTGTGGAGTTTTGACCTAGGAATTTATCCATAACAGTTTGCAGAACTTGTAATGGATGTTGTAGAGTCGTAATCTTTTGTTGTAGTTTACGATGAGTTTTCCTTTGTTTCTTGGTTGTAGTTTGTGGTTATGTAGCATTGCTAGCTGGTCATTTTAGTGACTTTGGGTGTGAGGGAAGTTGTGGAGGGAATTTCACATTGTATCAGTCATATTCTTGGCAACTTGTTTACAGGGGTATTTCGGTGACCCTGATTTGGTGTAGTTTTCTGGTGATTTGTCCTGTGTTTTGGTCTTATTTGTAAGACAGGTCGAACATTTAGCAGGGTTTGTTGGGAGTGTGTCTTGTTGCGGTGTAGGCCTTTTATGTGTGGTATGGTTGGCGTGGATTAGGCCTGTGTACACTCTGCAAACTTCAGAGAGCTGTGTGCAGATACTTAGAATCGTGGCACAGCTGGTAGGATGCACCTTCAAAAACAGAAAAAATAAAAAATAAAAAAAAAAAAAGAAGAAGAACAAAAAACTTTTTGTGGCTCAGATATTGCAGTAAAAGCTGTGGTTGAGTAGTTACTTTTCAAGTTGAGGCCACAGTCTTATATTCCACGTGGTTTCAGTAATTGTATGTCTCTCTAGGCCAAAAATAGGCCCATGCTTAGGCTTATTTGCCCTACGTTTAGTTAGTTCCCAAATTTTGGGTCTGTAGCCAGGGTTTTTAACAAGTGGGTTATGATTTGGAGGATATCCTCTTTAAAATGGCCCCTCATGTGGCGTGTCGCTGATGTGTGTTAGGCCCGTATGCGCAGTTAGGTAATGCGCCCGTAAGGTCTATTGAGCGCCTGCGGCCTTAGTATGTGAATGGCCGATTCTCGGTGCGGCGCTGATAATAGCGCTATTTGCGTTATTTCCCCGCAGCCCTGTAACATGCGATACTGTACCTCCAAGTATAGGCTTCTCGTTTCATTGCTGCAGGAGTTGTAGTGTAGCTCGGACCTGTTAGGTCGGGTCTGCGTGGGCGGCGCACCTGGTTCCGGAGTTGCAAGTGACGGGTAAATCCACCGTCGGGTGTTTTGGCTGTCACCCTCTTGACCTTTCCAGTCCTGGGACACCGTTTTCTGCTGGTTCGGCTCTGATCTAACCGCTTTAACAGTGTGGTCACGGAGCTGCAGGTGAGGAGCTCATTAAAACGCGGCCATCTTGTAGGACCGCCCCCCGGAACTCCTCAAGATTTATTTTTATGTTTTTGGTTTGTAAATTTCACCCTGTATTTATCATCAGCATTGACAGAGCACAAATGCAGGAATGCAGAGACACACTTGTACACATAGTTTAGACCGTTATTGTCTGAGATATAATGTTTAATATATTTTAATTAATTTGCATCTTTTTAAAGTCAGATTTTGCATGGATGTCTTGAATTAATTTCTAAAGAACATCCCCAATCCATCCCAATACTTGATGCCCTGAAAACTTGAATTGTCAAATTTACCGGATTAGTGAATGAAAACCAGCTCAAACAGCCCGTAACTATTGAGAATCATGAAGGTAAAAAAAACAAGTTCAAATTGTTAAAGGAACCATCTGCCATTGACTCCATAGCTGGTGTTTTTTCGGATTCTGATTTTAAGCAGCTTCAAAGCAAGTTTTTCACCTTTGAGAGCTAGATCATTTGAGGTTTAGTAAATGAGCCACTTTGAGTTGCTGCTAAAATTAATATCTGCCTAATGGAAAACAGGCTTTTACTGCCTATGGGAAAACAGGCTTTTACTACCTAAGGGAAAACAGCTTTTTGCTCAAAAGTAAATTTAAAGTTTAACCCAAACACAGGCCATATGGTACTTACTGATGAACTTAATTCATATCTGCATCATTTTCAAGAGGATAGATATTATACAGTACTTTCTTAATTAGTGAATGAATTCTTTTGTTGCCTTCGTTAGATGATAAAAACAAAATTGGATGCCTCTGTTGGGTTATAGTCATACATTTCCTTTTGTTTGTCTCTGTACTAGCAGGAATTTAATTACCATTTTAATGTGTTCTTCTTTGTATTGGAAAGCAAAAGATTATGCATTAATTCAGTTTTCTGACATTTGTATTGATCCCCAATGATATACTGTTTTGTTCTATCCACCATCACAGATAATAAGGCAATAAAATGGGCATGCGCATGTGAAGCGCGAATGATCAAGAGGCGGGGACGGTGCCAACTGTTCCTATCTTTAATCTCGCGTTGTTAGAAGCGAGACCCACTCACTCAGCGCATGTCCCCAACGTTGCTACGGTAACAGGGATGCTGAGCTGACAAAGTCAGACGGCTCTTTTTCTAAAAGTAACATTGAGGCAAAGTCGCCTCTGAAATTCTGTTGGACAAACTTTTTTGTGGAAAAAAAACATTGGTGTGATCTATACCATAAACAAACATTGCCCAAACTCTTTAGGAAGTAGTAGTATTTTTAAAACTACTGAGAAGCACTCTAGGTGTCCACCATGGTTGTCCACTTTTTTTTGGACTTGAACAAGTCTGTTTTTATAAATGTTTTGATTTGGGATTTTGACTCATAACTATTTTATAGCCTTATTGGTCCATTTAAAGGGGACCAATAAATGTAATTGAGTTTTGATTGGTAAGTTAACATTTAAAGCTTCTGACTTGCTAAAGTTTATTTTAAAGTTTGAAAGTTTCCCAAATAAATTAAATAACGTCATTATATTGGGTAGAGTGATAATTAGTTTGGTTACGAACAATAGGAGATCTTCCGCAAATGCTGCTATTTTATATTCCTCATTCTTTAATATTAATCCTGTAATATCTGGGTTCTGTCTTATATCTGATAATAAGGTTTCTAAGACTAATGCAAATAGGAGAATGGAGAGCGGGCACCCTTGTCTAGTACCATTAGCAATTTCAAGTTTAGAAGATAATATGCCATTAACTCTTATTCTGGCTGTGGGGTTCTTGTATAATGGTAAAATTCTATTTTTCATTATGTTTCCAAGTCCTATTCCTGAGAAAGTAGCTTCTAAAAATGACCAAGAGACCCTATCAAAAGCTTTTTCTGCATTCTTGGTTAGGATGAGGGATGGTATAGCTTTTTCTTTCACATGATGTATTAATGAAATTATTTTAGTAGTGTTTTCCTCTCTCTGATCTGGATGGATAAGTATAGGTAGATTTTTTTAAATCTTTCGGCAATGATTTTTGCATATATTTAAAGGTCGACATTGATTAAAGATATTGGGCGATAACTGGTATACTGCTGGGGGTCCTTCTCTGGTATGGGGATAACTATAATATGTGCTTCTGTTGCTTGGGAGTGAAACCCATTATCTTTGCTAATTAAAATGAAATAAGATAATAGAGTTGGTGCAAGCTCTTCTTTATAGGTTTTGTAGTATAAAGCGCCAGACCCATCTGGTCCAGGACTTTTCCCGGATTTTAATGAGTCTATTGTGTTACATATTTCTTCTATTGTAAATGGGCTTTCTAATATATCTTGCTGTTGTGCTGAGATAATCTTTATATTAGCTGATTCGATAAAATAAGAGATCTCTTCAGGGCCGGATTTACCTACGGGCGCCCCTAGGCCCGCTGTTGTTTTTTGCCCCACTACCTCCTTTTGTTTGCTCAAATTTTCATCATTGGGATGGAGCAATGTGATTTGGCACACAGGAAATTTAAATTTCTAAACCGATGTGGGTGTGGTTGGGCAACATGCTGCCCCCCTAAAATCCTGCCGCCCCTAGGCCTTGGCCTAGGTGGCCTCTTCACAAATCCGGGCCTGGATCTCTTGAAGTAATTGAGTACAGTATGTGGTGTTCCTTTGTGGAGTTTGTAAAGAGACTGGTAATACCTTTGAAAGCAGTCTGCTATTTTCATAGTTGCATATTGGGTGTGTTTTTGACAATCCTTAATCGAATTTATATGAGTATGGGGTTGGAAGCATTTCAATATTCTAGAAAAATGTTTAGTTTACTTATCACTATACCCATATAGACCATATTGGTCTAACAAGGATTTTAGTTGTAGTCGTTTGCTTTCTAAAGTAGACATCTTTGCTTTGCTAATTTCTCTTTATCTGCATGTTCTAGTCTGCGGATTTCCTCTGTAAGAGTGTTGATATCTTTTTCTTTCAGTTTTTTTTTGGGAACTGTATAGTGCAGTAATATTCCCCCTCAGTACACATTTTAATGTTTCCCATAGTATATTTGAAGATTTATCCGGTGTATAAATAAAATATACTTTTTTAGTAGTATGTGCCATTGGGTAATACTAAATAGGAACACTAAATAAAAACTAAATAATACTAAATAGGAAAAGGTCACCCTGTGATCATATGATTCACAGTGCACACAAACAAACCAAACAGATCATATATGTTAGGTCACTTAAGCCAAATAATGGATGAACTTCTATCTTTTTGTTAATATGTATTAAGGATTGTGCTCTCATACAGATTCCATACTAATCTGTTACTGACACAGTGTCATGTAAAATGATCTTTGTCTGTCAATGCAGAAGGTTTAATAAAGTTTTGTCTTCTTGAAGCAAGAGAAGCATGCTGGTTGTCCCATCTATTAAAAGAACAAACCAGCGTAAAAATAAAAACTGGGTGAATCCATCGGCTGTGCAAAATCTATTATAGTTAGTTAGCCAAAAATGTAATCTATAAAGGCTGGTGTGACTGGATTTCTAACATAACAGAAGAGAACACCTGCTTTTCAGCTCTATAATTCTGAGTCAGTCAGTTACTTTAAGGGGGTCACATGGGACATAACTGTTCAGTGAGTTTGCAATTTATCCTTAGCATTCAGCTCAGACCCATGTGTGCCCTCCCTCAAGTCACTGATTGGTTACGAACTGGTAAACAAGAAGAAACCAAGAGAGCTGCAAAGCAGGAAATAGTGTTCTGGCATTTATGTTAGCCAAAAATGTAATGTACAAAGACTGGAATGACTGGAAACATCTTTCTATAGTTAGTTAGTCAAAAATGTAATGTATAAAGGCTGGAATGACTGGATGTCTAACTAACTATAGAAATATGTTTTATTTTGCACAGCCTATCTATTTACCCAGTTTTTATTTTTACACTGAACAAGCCCTTTAAAAGAATAGTAACATCAACAATTTAAATTGTTTAAAATTAACAAAAATATAATACATTGTTGCCCTGCACTGGTAAAATTGCTGTGTTTACTTTAGAAACACAACTATTGTTTATATAAATAAGCTACTGTGTAGCAATGGGGACAGCCATTCAAAGGAGAAAAGGATCAGATTACACAGCAGATAGCAGAACATAATGGTGTTATCTGTTATCAATATTTAACCTGTACATATAGCCTTTATTCTATGTCCGCCATTGCTGCCCAACAGCTTGTTGATATGAACAATATTAGTGTTTCTAAAGCAAACAGGTCAGTTTTACCAGTGCAAGGCAACAGCACATGATATTTTCATTACTTTAAAACACTTTCATTTTCATTTAAGCAGAATGGCAACTCTTTTGATTCAACAATTCTTCTTGTTACAGTTAGAGCTACAGTATTTCTGATCAGGTGATCTCTGAGGCAGCACAGAGAATATCATAAAATGGGTGATCAAGTTAAAAGATGTAAAATGGCTATATTTACTTACAAATAATATGAATAAATAATATCTCTGTCGCTTAAGTACTCATTTTGGGGTTATAATTTCCGTTTAATAAATGTAGTAAATATGACCCTTTCAACAACCCTTTGAAGGTGTTACACTCCATGTGTGGCGCTTACCTGATGGCACGGGACAAACCTGAGCCACTCCGCAGTGGTATCGGGAGAGACTGGGTATCAGGTACTTACTAGTGCAGTGCCTCCACCTAATGGGATCCTGGATCTCCACCTACCAGTAGGCCCACTAGGAATACAGTTATAACACACAAAAAGTATTGATTCAACTGAATATTGGTTTATATAAAATAACTGGCCCATTAGTACATGCAGCACTCTTAACTGGTGGCAATAGGGCCTCACTAACTGACTTGCTAGTGCAAACTGTCTAGCTAACTATGAAAAGTCAAAGTCCTTTAATGTCCTTCCAATAATCTCTATCTTCAGTGCCTCTTTTAGGTAATGGGAATCTCTTGCTGTTTCTTCCTCCAGTCTAGATTCCTTTCACACTCTCTGTCTTCCCAGGCACAGTGTCTGGCTTCCCTGTGCCAGCCTGATCCAAATGAATGCTTTTGGTGCATCCTCTCAGCTCTCTGGGCTCACCATCAGCTCTCTGGCTTCCTTCTCTGTCCACCATGTGGTTCTCTATGCCAGGCTTTCTTTTTTTTGCCAGTATCTGTGACCTCCTTTTCCTGCCAGCCACTCACTAGTTGCTGTGTCACTTCCTGTTGCACTGAGATCACTGAACAGCTGGTTGCTAGGTAACAGCTTACAGCACACAGACACAGGCTCTCTGCTTCTGTCCTTACAGGGAAAAGTGCAATGCTTTTACATGGATTCCCTACATAAATTTATTAAGTGAACAAAACTTGAAAACATTTGAAAATATTTGTACTTTTTTCTCAATCTTTAAAATACTCAAATTGCATTTTTGATAAATATGCCTTGCTTATTTAAATTCATTGTGCAAATCAGTAATAACTTTTTGTTAACCTCAACATGTTATTTTGTCAGTTGTATCCCTTGTTATTCTCGGAAAAAGATTCATAAGTCTTCTAAATATGAAATTTAAGTGTTGTGGTCGAAGTTTATTTATACTAAGAAACAATTGCAAATTGGGGATGCAAGAGTTGTATTTTTCACTTTTTTTTCAAAAGTGTTTTTACTGCTGTTTATTAAAGCATTCAGCTTTTTCCAAATCCTATTTTTGCCAAAAAAAAGCATCCTTATTCAGTGGCAAAAATTATTAATATTTTTTACTTTTTACTCCAAATCAGTTTTTTTGTGGAAAAAATTATGATTTCAAGTTTCCAAAACAAAAATTTTCAAGATTTAAGTTTGAAAAACCTTTATTAAGGGTTGAAGTAAAAATTCTAATAAAAAAATTAGAATTTTTAGTTATTTTTGTGTACTTCGACTAGGGAATAGTAAAAATTCTCTTTGAATTTGCAAAAAATTAAAAAAATTAATTTTGAAATGTATCATGTACTGTCTCTTTAAAAATTAGAATTCACCCATTTGCCATATAAAACCTGATAAATTGTTGTTTTAGCCTATGAGGGAACTCCTAGAACCTATTTGGAGTGAATCGGTGGACTTTGAAAAACCAAAGGTTTTTTTGATCGAATATGGACCTATTCGACCTTAAAAAAACTTTGACTTAATTTAATTTGGTCTTTTTGAATTTGATTTTCAAAGTTTTTTAAATTTGGAAATTCAACCCCTGATAAATCTGCCCCTTAAACTTTAGTACAAAAAAATCTAAAATGTATTTTTATTGAATCAAATTTCAATAGAAATGGAGAAGCATATAAGATAATTACCTTTTTGTAAAGTTCAATCATTATAGTTTTAACTGAAGGAATGAGAATATAAAACTTAGCATCATAATTCTTAATGTTTGTCATATATTACTTCTTTATATAGTGAATAACATTGAGTAGCCTCATATATACCATTTACCATTTTTCCTTCTCCACCTGAAATAAATAACACATAGTTATACCCTTATAAGTTTACCAAGTATTTGCCATATAAAAAATAAATAAAATGCTAAAAAGACAAAAAATTACCTAAATAATATTTTTTATACTTAAGCAGACAGAAAACTTTCTTTTCATATAAACTGCTATTTTATGTCTGCAGATGAAATTCAAATGAGCATTGATCATATTAGGAAGTCTTATTTTCAATATGTTTTTCAGAACTTTCATTGAACTTGTAGCGCTATAGTAAACTGGTGTGACTATAATCAGTTAAAGCTACCAAATGGTATTAAAACCATGAATGAAACTATTTCTCTCAGGGGTGAGCCCTCGCAGCGAGGTGGAGGAAGGATGTAGTTGAACTGTAACCATGTGCGATAAGCACAAATAAGTTGGGCGCCAGTAATTCTTTATGATGAACCAAAACAGCATTTATTCAACAGCAGAGCAATAGGAACAATCACCACAGTTGAGTATATTCAGTTACACAGCATGGATATAAAGCACACAGCATGAGTAGAGATACATACACAGCATAAAGGAGCAAATACTCACAGCACCATACATGGGCTGGATCCCTTCAGGCAAGGGGTCATGTCAGCAGTAGTTGAGCTTTGAATATGAAGAGATATACACCAGAATTCAGCAGCGGTAACCAGTGGAACCTGAGGGGAAACCCTATCCCTGAGGTCTGTACACTTAGTCCCTATTTCTGGGTTATGAGTACCCGAGGATCTTAATCCTTCTAAGTCTCCTGTCGGAGCGTGAGCTGCTCAACTATCTACCTAGCTATCACTTCTAGAGTGATCTATGACAGAGTATGCTATACTTTACTAGGGCCTCTGCGCATAGGGATCATGCCCATTCCCTTCCAGCCTGCAAGGTTGGGCTAAAGCAATGAACACTGACCGCATGGTTCCCATGACCTTTATACTTTACACAGTGCCACCTTGTGTACACTGTGAGAACTGCAGGGGTTGCATAAGCACAAAAGGTCCCCATTAGGACCCATTAGGCGTCCATATACTAGGGATGTGCCTGTCAGAAATATGTGAGGGTGTCTAATTTTCACATCCCTACAAACTTATTAGTTAAAGGAGGCTTTAATTTGATTTTTAATCCTTAGCTAATCATGCAACCTATAGTGATTTGTTTAAAAGTGTTTTCCATTGCTTTATTACAGCAAAGTATGTTTGGATGTAACCTGAACCCTTGCTACTGTATATATATATATTACCTGCAAACAATACACTTCTTTATTCATGCTGTATCCCTAGCATGGTGTTGGATTCAGCTCTAGAATAATAGAGTGCCTTGGGCTATTTTCTTCCAGTTTCTATAGTTCAATACTGGACTTGTCTTTTCTGTTTGATTTTGGCTAATTGCCTTAAGGTCTAATAAGTTAGTGATGATATGTGTTGAGCACCACTAACCCCATGCCAAAAGAAATATTATGTCACACCACAATTTAAGAGGTTAGACCAGCCAACAACAATTCATCTTAATGATTCTAATTTGCATAGTATAACTTAGACAAAGAGTTTAGTTAGTACCTCAAGATAAATGGCACTGCACTGGTAAACTATATTTTGATAGCTGTATAAATGTATGAATGGATTTTAGGATTGACCTTTAGTTTAAATATGCCTGTTTTTTATTGACTGAGATATTACTAAGGGACATATTTATCAATGGTCGAATTGAAAATTAGAATGCAAAATTAAAATGTAAAATGTTTTTTATGGTCAAAACTGTCAAATTTGACTAGTGAGTTATTCAAATTCGATTCCAGTTTTAAAAAAAATTCTAATTTGATTTACGAGATTTATCATACTTTGAACTGGAATTCTACTATTCGCCAGCTAAAACCTGCCAAATTGCTGTTTAAGTCAATGGTAGAGGTCCGGGGATCAATTTGGAGTTTGCAGTATTCCTGACATTTGAGTTTTTTTGGAGAAAAATACTCAAATTGAGTTTTTAAAATTCGAATTAAATTAATTTTGAATTCAATTTGAGTTTTGGGTAGATTGCATTTATCTGAGTTTAAAAAATTAGATTAATTTTTAAAAACTCACATGCATTTGAAATTCGACCTTTCATAAATGTGCAGATTTATCAAGGGTCAAAGTGAAAATTAGAATTTTGAATTAAAATTTTCGAGTTTTATTATGGACAAAACTGTCAACTGACTGGGAAATTGTTTAAATTCGATTTTTGAACTTCATCATGCACTGGCCCTTTAAGAATTTGATTAATGGCCACATTGAACCTGCCAAATTGCTGGTTTATCCCATAGAAGATGGAGGGATAACTTTGGAGTTGTTTGCAGCCTTACTGACATTCAAGTTTATAAAAACTCGCATGAACTCTAAATCCGACCCTTGATAAATCTGCCCCTAGTTGTATTTGTAAAGATACAAATGACTACATTAATTGTATGTGCTTAAGGAAGACAAACATTCTTATTTTGCATGCCTTCTGGCAGTTTAATTGCTACTAAACTTTAGGATGTTTTTTAGACATTTACATTTTTGTAAGAAATATTGTTAGAAAAAGTAATTAAAGAAATGGATCTAAAAGTGAAAGCTTTAGGTATAATGTATGATTGTAGTGCTAAGATAGTCTGTATTACCTTCATTCAGGCCTGGACTGGCCATTTGTGGGTTAGGGCAAATGCCAGAGGGGCTGCTATAAGGTCCATTAGAAAGTCAGTGTTCAGTGGGCTGGTGGGGGCTGTTTGGGCCTCTATGTGGGCTGATGTGCCTCTTGTGTACCTGAAATGCCAGGGCCTATTTTAATTCTCAGTCCAGCCCTGCCTTCATTTATTAATTAAAGGTGCCATCTGTATGCCTGTAAGCTACTTCAGTGTTCTGTTTTTGTTTCTGTATATGCTTGATCTTTTTGTGATTATGTTACACTTGTGGCAACATTAATATTTTATATAATATTACATACAAATATAAAAAAGTATTTAGAGAGGTATTTCTCTTTTAAGTTAACTTTCAGTATGTTACAGAATTATCTATTTTTTTTAACAAGTATTTGTCCTTTCCTGCTACTTTTCCTTTCCTGGATGCAAATGTGCATAGCTTTAGTAACAGCATGAGCATTATAAACCGTTAAAGCAAGTCAGCTGCTATTATGGAAGGAAAACGTTAAGGCTAATGCCAGGCATACAAGGCAAATTTCAATGGTGAAATGTATACTCACGTTTCACTTTTGAAATCTGCCATAAGTTCCTGCACCAAGCCCCTCACAGTGGTTTCTGGTGTAGATACTTTGTTCCTTTCATTAAAGCACAACTCAGATTCATCTTTTGGACAAAGTGAGTACAGCCCAATCATGTTATAGCTGCCCATAAAACCTGCATGTAGAGATAAAATTGCCAAAGAGTGTTTTCAGGGGCACATAAGCTACCCTTGTGGTAGGTGGATAATGTGATGCTGTACACTCCTCCTACCATTCTTACCATCTTCCATCAGAGTTGGTCCGGGGCACATTGCTAGTGCAGAGAGTGCAATTGTGCTTTTGTGCACTAGAAGCTCTGAAATGCTTTTTGTCGCCCCTGGTAACTTGCGGGGAAATGTCACTCGAGGCAAGGTTTTAACCTTGCCTCATGGCTGGAAAAAAACTTGTTTATTTCAGGAACAATATATTAACTGGGTTAAACACAGAAGAAAAATGGGATGGCTCTAAAATACTGATTAATAAATAAACGTTACTATAATTACTTTGTAAGCAAGGGAAGTTGTTGCAAACAAAACCTTAGTGGTTTTACAGAAGTGTTGGTGTTGTGGCTGGCAAGAAACAACATGCTTTTAAGGCTTTTTAGTTAGCCAAGACAACTGAAATTTTTGTCATGTATAAGGAGGTCAATAAATCAGGGAAGCAAAAATCAAAAAGATAAGGGTATTACAGCAAGTAAGAGTAAGATGAACCCAAAATTAGTTTTTAAACATATAAATAGTAAAAAATGAAGCAGGATGGGGTAGGCCCCTTGTTGTCAGAGAGGGGTCAGTTTGTTGTTTAGAAACAAAAATAAAGCAGAGATTCTGTACTGTTATTTTTCATCTTCCTACACAAATGAGGAACCAAATAATGAAGGTCTCAATTTTATTACTACAACAAATAATGCATGGTTCACACAAGGGGAAATTCAAAATAGGCTAAACCATGTAAGGATAAACAAGGATCCAGGACTACATGATATGCATCCCAGGGTAATAACAATTGTCATACCTCTTTTCTTTATTTTTCAGGATTCATTGAGATCTGGCATGGTGATGAGAAACTGGCAAATTGCTAATGTGGTGGCGCTATTCAAAAAGAGATCCCATTCTCAACCTCAAAACTGTAGGCTGGTTAGTCTGACATCCGTGATATGAACGATTTTTGAAGGTGTACTAAGAGATAAAATACTTGACTTCCTTGGAAATCATAATTCTATGAGTTTGTGCCAGCATGGTTTTATGCAAACTTATCTTGCCAAACACATTTAATTGCCTTTTATAAGGAGGTGATCAGGAACCTCAAGTCTCCAATGGTAGTGTATGTAATCTACTTGGACTTTGCTAATGTTTTTGATACAGTACCACACAGAAGGTTAAAGTGGACCCATCACCCCAAAGAAATATTCAAAATCCTATTTTATCACATAAGTCAAGCAAAATGAACATTAATTACACTATATAAACTATTTTTATCTTGTTGTCTTCAGTCTGGGAATTCATAATTATAGCAAGCAGGCAGGAGCCATTTTGTGGACACTGTTATTAAGGCAACCCTTGCATCATCTCAGAATCTTGTTTGTGCATGAGAATGGGGGACCCGATGTCTATCCCCATGTCCTGGCTACACAATTAAATGGTTAAGAGAACTGGGGGAATGTGTGAGGAGCAGTGGCATCTAGGAAGTGCTGAATGGAAAGTAAAAGTAATTATCTGCTCCGCCTCTATGCCTAAGGCATAGAGGAGTGGCAGACAATATTTGATTGACAGCTGAGATTTTTAAATGAACTTAAAATAGCTATGAATGCTTTAATAAAAATTTTAAATTGGATTTCATGTTTAATTTGAAAAGGACATTTATTATACAGATTTTTGTGTCTGGGTGACAGGTCCACTTTAATGGTTAAATTAAGGAATATTGGACTGGAACATAGTATGTGTACTTGGAGAGAAAACTGGTTGAAGGGTAGATGTTGATAAATGAAAGGTTGCACACTTTGGCAGAAATAATGTAACTGCAAGTTATACATTATATAGCAGTGTGTTGGGGAATTCTTATTTAAGGAGGATCTATGTGTTTTTGTAGATAACAAGTTGTCTGATTCTAAACAGTGTCATTCTAAGGCTACTAAAGCAAATAAGGCACTGTCTTGCATGAAAAAGGGCATAAACTCAAGGGATGAAAATGAAATCTTGCCTCTTTATAGGTCCCTGGTAAGGCCTCACCTGCAGTATGCAGTGCAGTTTTGGACTACAGTCCTTATGAAGGATATCAAAAAACTGGAGATAGGGTTCACAAAGATGTGAACATTTTTTTTAAGGGAATGGAAGATTTTAATTATGAGGGTAGATTGTCACGGTTGGGGTTATTTTCTTTGAAAAAAATTATGCTTGCAAGGGGACATGATTACACTGGGCTTTATTTGGAGGGGTTAAACTTAATGGACTTTGGTATTTTTTCAACCACACTTAACTATGTACAGTAACTATGAAATTTTTAACTAATCAGAAAGTTTGCAGAAGATAAATATATATTTTCATGATTTCCTTCATTCCAGCAGAAAAGAGTTCTCTATCAACTGCATTATTTTATCTTATGGAATAAAGCATCATTTCAGATACACACTTGCTATTAACAATAAGGTTTTTTATTTTACTATTTATACTTGCACAAAAATGATGCACAAAATTAGGAATTATGTATATACACCAATTACTTTTTTATTATTTATGCAAAGGTTTTGCAATTATGGACGTATAATGAGTTTGAACTACTTTTAACCTATGAAGTCTTAAGGAGCATTATAATGAATACAATGTTTGTTTATGTTTATCACTTTAAAAGAAGATGAACATAAAACTATATAAAACATTATGAAATATAAATATCAATTCAGGACTTTGTGCAACCCTGCTTTTATCTATCATACCCTAGTGCTGTTTACTTAGTTACATAGTTACATAGGGTTGAAAAAAGACAGAGTCCATCAAGTTCAACCCCTCCAAATTAAAAACCCAGCATACACACACACACATCTCCACTCTTTCACACAAATCATATATGCCCATAGCTATACTATAGAGTTTAGTATCAAAATAGCCTTTGATATTATGTCTGTCCAAAAAAATCATCCAAGCCCCTTTTAAAAGCATCAACAGAATCAGCCATCACAACCTCACCGTGCTGACTGTGAAGAACCACCTATGCTGCTTCAAATTAAAGTTCTTTTCTTCTAGTCTGAAGGTGTGGCCTCTGGTGCGGTGATCCTCTTTATGGGTAAAAAGGTCCCCTGATATTTGTCTATAATGTCCTCGAATATATTTGTAAAGTGTAATCTTGTCCCCTCGCAAGTGCCGTTTTTCCAGAGAAAACAACCCCAACCTGGACAGTCTCCCCTCATAATTTAAGTCTTCCATCCCTCTAACCAGTTTAGTTGCACGTCTCTGCACTCTCTCCAGCTCATTTACATCCCTCCTAAGGACTGGAGTCCAAAACTGCACTGCATACTCCAGATGAGGCCTTACTAGGGATCTATAAAGAGGTATAATTATGTTTTCATCCCTTGAGTTTATGCCCTTTTTTATGCAAGACATTTTAAAGACCTGTACATGCAAAGGTCTTGATTAAAAAGTTTGAGCACTCTTGCATACGAATGTGAAGAAATCATGAATAGTGATGAGAAATATGTGAAGGTGTCTAATTTTCACATCCCTACATTCTCCCCCTGGTGAATTCCTTCCGTCTCGGCAAGGAATATTTCAGAATCAATATTGAAAATACACTGTCAACACATATGTATAACAATAGGTATTTCAGGTACCATATCCTTCGGTAGCCTCAACAGGTCTACAAGGATCATCATGGCTAACCTGAAATATAAGCAGTTAAGGCACATCATGCAAGAAACCTTTTAGAGAAATAACACACATTGCATATTAGGCATGTACACTTGTCAGTAAACACCTGCAATAAAGGCACAAGTTAGAATACCACATTTCAAACACAATAGTATTCAAGTCCTTTAAAGTCAAACCCACAGTCCTCTTTAATACGCACTTAGGAGGGTAAGGGATAATTGGATTAGACCTACCAACGGGCAGGTGTGAACTAAAACAGTCCATGGGCCTAACTCCAATAGGAGCAATCAAATGAGTGTTTCCATTCTCTCTCTATGGAGCGAAGATATTACCAATCTTGTTCTCGTCTCACCTTGTCTGGATTAGTGAGACAACTGTGATGCATCTTTTCTTTTCGAAGTATCTCATCAATAAGCCAGTTTTCTTACAACTCAGCCACTTTTTCATACAACCACAATGGAGCGTAAGGCATAAAATAGCCCCAAGCTTTTTGAACATCAGATATCTTGCCCTACTCATAGTGATATAGTTTAGCCACAGCAGTACTTTCTCCTGGCTCACTAAGAGTTTGGTGTACCATCACTTTGGGATGCACTGGCAACACTGGGTCATTATTAGTGGTTCTTCTACTTTCACATCAAATCTGCTCTGGAACCTCTGATCCAGATTCTTCATCACTA